>CM053026.1:1961897-2213127 GCA_028564925.1 Lithobates sylvaticus | reverse complement strand
GAGCGACAATTTTGAAAAAAATGCAATATTTTTTACTTTTTGCTATAATAAATATCCCCAAAAAATATATAAAAAAACATTTTTTTTTCCTCAGTTTAGGCCGATACGTATTCTTCTATATATTTTTGGTAAAAAAAAAATCGCAATAAGCGATTATTGATTAGTTTGCGCAAAAGTTATAGCGTTTACAAAATAGGGGATAGTTTTATAGCATTTTTATTAATATTTTTTTTTTTATTAGTAATGGCGGCGATCAGCGATTTTTATTGTGACTGCAACATTTTGGCGGACACATCGGACATTTTTGACACATTTTTGGGACATTTGTCATTTATACAGCAATCACTGCTATTTAAATAGCACTGATTCCTATGTAAATGACAGTTGTAGTTAGGGGGTTAACCACTAGGGGGCGGGGAGGAGTCAGTGTGACGTGTTGTGTTTTTTTTAACAGTAGGGGGGCGTGGCTGTACGTCTGACGTCATTGATCGGCGTTCCCGATGACAGGGAACCGCCGATCACTGACAGTCAGTGTAGGAAGCGCGGGGAGAGGTTTGTTTACATAGACCTCTCCCCGTTCTTCAGCTCCGCAACCCGATCGCGGGATACCAGCGGCGATCGGGTCCGCTGGTCCCGCGGCCGTGGTCACGGCGCGCCCCCCCCCCCCCGGGCAGGCAAATTAAAGGGGACGTACAGGTACGTGCTTTTGCCTGCCCGTGCCATTCTGTTGACGTATATCTACAGGAGGCGGTCGGGAAGCGGTTAAAGGGGGATTACACCCTAAAGTGGAACTCCCGCTTTTCGGAACCCTCCCCCCTCCGGTGTCACATTTGGCACCTTTCAGGGGGGGGGGGTGCAGATACCTGTCTAAGACAGGTATCTGCACCCACTTCTGGGCATAAACTCCCACGGGAGTTTACGTCACTTCCTGTCCCGGCGTGCTGTCTGCCGGGACACACACGTGTCCCGGCAGACAGCGCTGAAGATTCTCATTGCGCCGCGCGACTCGCGCATGCGCAGTAGGGAATCGGTAAGTGAAGCCACTTCCTGATTCCCTCACCGAGAATGGCACCGGCTACAGCAGTGAGCCGAGCGATCGACCGGCCTCTGCTGCCGACACCGCTGGACCCTGGAACAGGTAAGTGTCCATTTTTTAAAAGTCAGCAGCTGCAGTATTTGTAGCTGCCGGCTTTTAAAAAAAAAATTTCAGTACAGTCCCGCTTTAAGTCCGCCGGATAGTCCGGCCGAGTGTACACGGCATAAGGGATGATGGTAAGAGATTGAAACAAGACGTATCCTGCCTCTTGCAGTGTCTTGAAAAGCACGGTGAATGTGTCTCTTCCTGTGAGATTTTACCCAGAATACTTTGCCTTCTAAACACTTCCTGGGTTATAAATGTAATAATAACAAAGTAAACAATAGAAACAATACCAAAAAAGGGATGCTAGATGGCGCCTACACTCTGCAAATGATTTCTATAGAAAATTTACAACATTAGATGTAATTTTAATCAACACAATACTCAGAATATATACATCTGATGGACAGAACACAGCCATCTCTTTCTTCTCTTACAAGTTTCCCATGGAGACGGGCCAGGGCTGGCACTCTATGAGATACTCCATTTCAGGCTCTGATCATACACCTTTTTCTTGCCAATTGGATGGGGCCATGTGTTGTAAAATCTTCCCTTAGCCAGAACACCGAAGGTGGGTCATGGATGGGTCTTCCAGCATGACAATGACCCAAAACATACCGCCAAGGCAACGAAGGAGGGGCTCAAGAAGGAGGAGGTCATTAAGGTCATGGAGGGGCCTAGCCAGTCTCCAGACCTTAATCCTATAGAAAATTTCTAGAGGGAGCTGAAACTTCGAGTTGCCAAGCTACAGCCAAGAAACCTTAAGGGTTTAGAGAAGATCCGTAAAGAAGAGAGGACCAAAATCCCTCCTGAGATGTGTGGAAACCTGGTCACCACCTACAAGAAACGTCCGACCTCTGTGATCGCCAACAAGGGTTTCTCCACCAACTACTAATGCCGCGTACACACGGTCGGAATTTCCGATGGAAACAGTCCGATGGGAGCTTTTCATTTATATTTTCCGACCGTGTGTACGCCCATCGGTCTTTTTCTGTCGGAATTTCCGACAGACTTTGGATTGAGAACCTGTTCTTAATTTTTCCGACGGAAAACCTTTCTATCGGATTTTTCGACGTGTGTATGCAATTCCGACACGCAAAATTCCGACGCATGCTCGGAAACAATTCAACGCATGCTCGGAAGCATTAAACTTCCCTTTTATAGTGCTGTCGAATGTGTTGTATGTCGCGTGTAGTGATCTAATATATAGTAGTTCGTAGATGGTATATAGTTATTAACCACTTCAGCCCCGGACCAATTTGCAGCCAAAGGACCAGGCCCCTTTTTGCGATTCGGCACTGCGTCGCTTTACTGACAATTGCGCGGTCGTGCGACGTGGCTCCCAAACAAAATTGGCGTCCTTTTTTTCCCACAACTAGAGCTTTCTTTTGGTGGTATTTGATCACCCCTGCGGTTTTTATTTTTTGCGCTATAAACAAAAATAGAGCGACAATTTTGAAAAAAATGCAATATTTTTTACTTTTTGCTATAATAAATATCCCCAAAAACATTTTTTTTCCTCAGTTTAGGCCGATACGTATTCTTCTACATATTTTTGGTAAAAAAAAAATCGCAATTAGCGATTATTGATTAGTTTGCGCAAAAGTTATAGCGTTTACAAAATAGGGGATAGTTTTATAGCATTTTTATTAATATTTTTTTTTTTACTAGTAATGGCGGCGATCAGCGATTTTTATTGTGACTGCGACATTATGGCGGACACATCGGACATTTTTGACACATTTTTGGGACATTTGTCATTTATACAGAAATCAGTGCTATTTAAATAGCACTGATTCCTATGTAAATGACAGTGGCAGTGAAGGAGTTAACCACTAGGGGGCGGGGAGGAGTCAGTGTGACGTGTTGTGTTTTTTTTTACAGTAGGGGGGCGTGGCTGTACGTCTGACGTCATTGATCGGCTTTTCCGATGACAGGGAACAGCCAATCAATGACAGGCAGAGTAGGAAGCGCGGGGAGAGGTTTGTTTACACAAACCTCTCCCCGTTCTTCAGCTCCGTGACCCGATCGCGGGGACACCAGCGGCGATCGGGTCCGCTGGTCCCGCGGCCGGGGTCACGGAGCTCCCGACCGGGTCGCGAGCGCGCCGCTGGCGGCACGCGCGCGACCCACAGGCAGGCACATGCACGATCACGTACAGGTACGTGATTTTGCCTGCCCGTGCCATTCTGCCGACGTATATCGGCGTTAGGCGGTAGGGAAGCGGTTAAAAAGTACTTCTCCGCAGCAAAACCCGATTCTCCCAGAGAGAAGAACTTTATTGACTTCTAAAACAGAACAGTCTTACAAATGACAAAAATCAGTCTTGTAGTAGATGACAATCCAACAGGGCATAATCACGACAGTGCTAGTAAATATTTAGAGCCCCATGGAACCATGTGACTCTTGGGGGCCTTCATAAGAACACACACTTCTAAACAGATTGAACGTCCTGTTATATCCCCCACACACACTGAATGTCTGAGCAATTTGATTGGCCGTTTCCATTAAATGCTTTGATCTGCTCCCGTCTTTCAGAGTGACAGCAGATCACCCCAAGCTGTGAACAGCTGTAGTCATAAAAACTGCCCCAATCTACATTCTTGCATATTCCCCTTTGATATGTGTGAATACTGATTAGATTAAGATAATCATTATCTGTTCCCCTTTGATATGTGGAGTAAGTCTGGTCTGGCCACTTCTCCTTTGACCAACAAACCCTCTTTTAATATGCGCAATTAGATTAACAGCTACCAAAGTGGCCTGCCTAGAATAAACTTGTCTTAGAATGCCTAAATAAAAACACTACATATAAAAAAACACTACATATATCTAATATATATATATATATATATATATATATACATATATATTAGATATAACATACTACATCGCGGTGCTATTGACCGTCGGAATTTGGTGTGACCGTGTGTAGGCAAGACAGTTTGAGCGAAATTCCGTCGGGACGCCTTACTTCTGTTATTATATTGTTACAAGTGAACGCTCTCTATATATCTGTGGCATCTTGTGAGGGGCAGTGTTGGGTTGTACCCCATTGTTTTGGTGAATTGGGGAGATCCATACGTACCGGAATAGAAACATATTTTTGTTTTCTTTACAACTTTCTATTCCTAAGTTTCGATGTTGGCTTTTGTATCTCTTCTGAAATTATTGGAAAAGAAAAATGAAAGGGGGGGGGATAAAAAAAAGGTAAATGAAGGGAATACATCTACTGATAATAATGGGGGACCTCCCACCCATGGTCCATACTAGACATGTGCAATTCGTTTTTTTTTTTCGTTTTTTTCGTTTTTTTTCGTTATTTTCGTTCGTTCGTTTTCGTACGAATGAACGAATCGTTCGAATCGTACGAATTCCATTAACGAATCATTTGAATCGAACGAATCCGAAATCCCACGAAAATCCGAAAAAAAACTAATTAGAAACAACGAATGTACTAATGAAGAAAATCCGAAAAACGAAAACGAACGAAAAAATTCGTACATTCGTAACTTTTTTTTTTTTGTTGAATTGGTAATTTTCCATGTCCCTTACAATGGCGCTGCTTAACGTGCTTCGAATGGATTGAACAAAAAAATTCGTACATTCGTAACTTTTTTTTTCGATTCATAACTTTTTTTTTTTTTGATTCGTAACTTTTTTTTTTCGATTCGTAACTTTTTTTTTTCGATTCGTAACTTTTTTTTTCGATTCGTAACTTTTTTTTTTTTTTTTTTCGATTTGTAATTTTCTGTGTCTCTATTGAACAAAAAAATGTGTACATTCGTAACTTTTTTTTCGATTCGTAACTTTTTTTTCGATTCGTAAATTATTAAAATGTAATAATAGCATACACATTACATAAAATTATGAATTATGCTCCGATTACGAATCTACGAATGTTACGAATGTACGAATGCGTCCGAAAATTAAACTAACGAAAAAACGAATCAACAAAAAATAACTCTTATGAATGTACGAATCGTTCGAATCGAACGAATCCGAAATACAACGAAAATCCAAAAAAAACAAATTAGAAACAACGAATGTACTAATGAAGAAAATCCGAAAAACCAAAACGAACGAAAAAATTCATACATTCGTAACTTTTTTTTTTTTTGTTGAATTGGTAATTTTCCGTGTCTCTTACAATGGTGCTGCTAAACGTGCTTCGAATGGATTGAACAAAAAAATGTGTACATTCGTAACTTTTTTTTCGATTCGTAACTTTTTTTTTTTCGATTCGTAACTTTTTTTTTCGATTCGTAAATTATTAAAATGTAATAATAGCATACACATTACATAAAATTATGAATTATGCTCCGATTACGAATCTACGAATGTTACAAATGTTACGAATGTACGAATGCGTCCGAAAATTTAACTAACGAAAAAACGAATCAACGAAAAAATAACTCTTACGAATGTACGAATCGTTACGAATACGAACACCGATGACTTACGAATGTACGAATCGTTACGAATCCGAACACCGACGACTTACGAATGTACGAATCGTTACGAATCCGAACACCGACGACTTACGAATGTACGAATCGTTACGAATCGACGGAAACAAAAAAAAACAAAATGAAAAAAAACGAAAATAAAGGAATTTTTTTGTTGTGCACATGTCTAATCCATACCTTCTAGTGTGAAGATCCAAGAAGCAAGTAAAGAGAACCTGTCTCCGCCTTATGTATCCTTCCACTAATCTGCGCTCTCATAGACTGTTCATCAATAACATGTCCAGACACATTAGTGTCCTCAGTAGTTCTGATGTCAGAAAGACGATCCCCAGATCGGTCTCACAGCCGCCTGGCCATCCTACCGACATATTTTAGTGACATGAGGGGGAGGGGACAAAGTTGGCTTCTATTATGGGGTCATTTGAGGTATGATTGTGTAAGGATAACCTGTACTGTATCGTGAAATGATATGGAGGTTCTTCACAAAGGAGGATCTGGAATAACTTGCTCTATTAGCCGTGTAACCAGTTCAGAGTTTTGTTTTCCATTAATATAATGAACACATTGAGTTATAGTTGGGGGAGAGCCAATCATTCCTGGGCGCGGTTGAAGGTGTGTACACAGAGAAAAGATCGGGTGCCAAAATAAAACCTCATTGAAGTCAATGAAGGACAAGCTAAAACAAAACCAGTAATGGACATTTTCTAGGCTCCTAGGCGAGGGATTGTCAAGCAAATGGGCTGGGGGAGGGGCTCGGCACTTCCTTGGGTAATATGCAAAAATAAAATAAAAATTCATGGAGTTTAATAATTTTGTTTAAAGGGGAACAATAAAAATGCAAAATGCCTGAGGGGTGCCCTGACCCTGCCTGTGAAGTGGGGGGAGGGGGTGTTCTGCTCATAATGCAGAGTTTACAAACGTTGTGCGGTATCTGACCACGTTCTTGGATGTGCCAAGATACCGATTTGCGAATGGTGACAGTATGGTAAAAAAAAAATAATAATAGTTTTTTTTTTTTACATTTTCATTTTATATGTTTTTTTTTTTTTTTTTTCATACCTTCATCAGAGTAGTTCAGTGTCACCACACTAAACTACTCTGGGGGGGTTAATCATTCATAACGGCTGTAATCACTAGTGATCTGTGATTGGCTACAGCTAATCACATGGTACATGGAGTGCTGTGATTGGCCCAGGCCACCGTGTGATAGCTGCGGGCCAATCACAGCATAGGCAGAGCTGTTATGAAGGAATTCTTTCATCCCAGCTTTGTTGGCATTAGGCACGTGCCGCCCAGGCGCAGTATATGTGCTACGGAGGGACGGCAAGGGGTTAAAACAAATAAAAAATCATCCAAACTTCATTAAATCTTCTAAAAAATCATCACCGAAGCATCAAAAAATACACAAAAATAAAGCATGTTGAAGTGGCAGTTGAAGTGGCAGTTAAAGCTGCAGTAGAAGCGGCAGTTGAAGTGGCAGTTGAAGCTGCAGTTGAAGCGGCACTTGACACAGCAGTTTAATGTGTTGTTAAAGTTGAAGTGTAAATGACCCCTAACAGACATAACCCCTCCCCCCTCCCTCCTCCTATGAGTATCCAGAGGTAGAAGAGACAGGTCTGATAAGAGAGATTATTATTATTACACACAACATCCGATATACATCTACACGATGAAGATAATCCATATGAAAAGACACCTCCAAAGACATATTGTTATTGTAGCACCCTCTAGTGGTAGTGTAGGTGCTAGCGCTCGTTACTATTGTTAGGTTAAGTAAATTTTGCCAGGCTTGGCTGGCAGCCAGGCCTGTTTGTTTTGATCTGGGTTGGGAGTGACTCAGGAAGAGCTGGGTGACTCACAGACAGACCTCCCACTTCTTTCCAGAACAAGGTAGAATATTTTGGAAAGGAAGGAGGAGAGGAGAGGCGGAGCTCTCTGGAGTATTCTGAGGAGCCCTGACCAATCCCCAATCTGGATTGGCAGCGGGCAGGCCTCCTTAAATACCCAGGGTCACCCCGGCTGGGGGGGTTGTTCAGGTTGAAGCTGGAGATGGAGTGCTAGGTTGTCGTGGCCCTTGAGGGAGCTCCCCAGTCTGTAGAAGGGGGTGACCTTGGGCCTGGGCTCGGGTGCGGACAGGAACTTCTCAAGACCCACAGCGGTGTCCTGGGCAGGTGGCATGGGGAGCCAGGAGAGGACAGCAGGAGAGCACTGCCAGGCAAACTCTCTAGGAGACAACCCATCACCCCCAGCACTAAAGCCAAAAGCCTCGGAGTCACCTTTGACTCAAACATGACGATGGCGGCACAAATAGGATCAGTAGTCAGCGGATCCAACTATCTTCTTCGCCTACTGCGTAGACTCATCCCCTTCATCCCGAAAGGAGATACAGCAGCAGTAGTTGGAACAATCATCAATTCCCGACTCGAATTCCCTCTACGTAGGACTTCCAAAATACCAAATTTCATGTCTACAAACCGTCCAGAACGCAGCAGCCAGACGGGTAACTGGAAAAAAAACCCTGGGAATCAATCACCCCGCCCCTGAGGACCCTCCATTGGCATACCGTGAAGGACCGAGTTACATTCAAGACCCTCTGCCTCACTCACAAGGAGGAGAAGTGGTGGGGGGTAAAATAGGAAATGGGGGAAGGGATGGGAAGAAAGGGAACTTGGGTAGGAATGGAGAGGAAGGGAAAGGGTAGGATGAGAAGGGATGAGGGGGGGTGAAATAGGAAATGGGGCAAGGGGAAGGGATGGGAAGAAAGGGAATTTGGGTGGGAAGGGAGAGGAAGGGAAAGGGTAGGAGGAGAAGGGATGAGGGGGGGGGGTGAAATTGGAAATGGGGAAAGGGGAAGGGATGGGAAGAAAGGGAATTTGGGTGGGAAGGGAGAGGAAGGGAAAGGGTAGGAGGAGAAGGGATGAGGGGGGGGGGGTGAAATTGGAAATTGGGAAAGGGGAAGGGATGGGAAGAAAGGGAATTTTGGGTGGGAAGGGAGAGGAAGGGAAAGGGTAGGAGGAGAAGGGATGAGGGGGGGGGGTGAAATTGGAAATGGGGAAATGGGAAGGGATGGGAAGAAAGGGAATTTTGGGTGGGAAGGGAGAGGAAGGGAAAGGGTAGGAGGAGAAGGGATGAGGGGGGGTGAAATAGGAAATGGGGCAAGGGGAAGGGATGGGAAGAAAGGGAACTTGGGTGGGAAGGTAGAGGAAGGGAAAGGGTAGGATGAGAATGGGTGGGAGGGGGTGAAATAGGAAATAGGGAAGGGGTGGAAAGAAAGGGAATTTGGGTGGGAAGGAAGAGGAACAGGAAAGGGTAGGAGGAGAAGGGGGGGGGGGGGGTGAAATAGGAAATGGGGAAGGGGTGGAAAGAAAGGGAATTTGGGTGGGAAGGGAGAGGAACAGAAAAGGGTAGGAGGAGAAGGGGTGGGGGGTGAAATAGGAAATGGGGGAAGGGATGGGAAGAAAGGGAACTTGGGTGGGAAGAGATAACAAACTATGGAAATAAAAAGGAGGAAGGGAAAGGGTAGGATAAGAAGGGGTGAGGGGGAGGGGTGAAATAGGAAATGGGGGAAGGGGAAGGGGTGGAAAGAAAGGGAATTTGGGTGGGAAGGGAGAGGAACAGGAAAGGGTAGGAGGAGAAGGGGTGGGGGGGTGAAATAGGAAATGGGGGAAGGAGAAGGGATGGGAAGAAAGGGGACTTGGGTGAGAAGGGAGAGGAAGGGAAAGGGTAGGATGAGAAGGGGTGAGGGGGAGGGGTGAAATAGGAAATGGGGAAGGGGTGGGAAGAAAGGGAATTTGGGTGGGAAGGGAGAGGAACAGAAAAGGGTAGGAGGAGAAGGGGTGGGGGGTGAAATAGGAAATGGGGGAAGGGATGGGAAGAAAGGGAACTTGGGTGGGAAGAGATAACAAACTATGGAAATAAAAAAGAGGAAGGGAAAGGGTAGGATGAGAAGGGGGAGGGAAGGGGGAATGGGGTGAAATAGGAAAGGGAGGAGGGAGGGAAGGAGGGGGAGGGGTGAAGGAGGTTGAAGTGGATGAGGAGAAAGAAATGGAATAGAATGCAAGGAAGAGAGAAGGTAAATGAAGGGAATACATCTATTGATAATAATGGGGGACCTCCCACCCATGGTCCATACCGTCTAGTTCCAAGTGTGAATATCCAAGAAGCTTCTCGTCTGCCAAGTAAAGAGAACCTGTCTCCTCCTTCCAATAATCTGCACTCTCATAGACTGTTCATCAATAACATGTCCAGACACATTCGTGTTCTCAGTAGTTCTGATGTCGGAAAGACAATCACCAGATCGGTCTCACAGCCACCTGGCCATTTCACTGACATATTTTAGGGGCAGAATTCCTTCCAATTGACACCAACGATGGGGCAGAATTCCTTCCATTGATACCAACGATGGGGCAGAATTCCTTCCATTGACACCAACGATGGGGCAGAATTCCTTCCATTGACACCAACGATGGGGCAGAATTCCTTCCATTGACACCAACGATGGGGCAAAATTCCTTCCATTGACACCAACGATGGGGCAGAATTCCTTCCATTGACACCAACGATGGGGCAGAATTCCTTCCATTGACACCACTGATGGAACACTATACCTCCAACTGACACCAATGATGGGAATTGTTTCCTCCCATGGATGCCAGGACATTTTCTACTCACACTGGCTCTAGTCCAGCCACCCTAAAGTCTAAAAGGCCATAAACTGGCCCTTAGTTTAGAAAGTTTGGAGAGCCCTGTTGTACAATGTATACAACCTACTACATCAGCTCTGACATTCACAAAGAAAAAAATGCAATTAAACCCCCCCCCCGATAAAGCACCTTGTCCCCATGTTTATGAGGACAAGGTCCTCTTCCTCATAACCCTGGCCCGGTGGTTGTGGGGGTTCTGGAAGTCACCTATACCAATAAGGTGGCACCCAGATACCCTTCCTGCTATGTGAATGAGTAAACAGTAAATTATCACACTTAAGTTAGGCTCAGACATGTTTGGAATGCTCTTCAGAGGTGGTGAGGAGATGATACGTGACGGATTACTGCCTGATTTAACCTGTGATAAATATCGCACCGTTGCACTGCAACGCTTGATCGTGTCGCGTTCGGCAGTGCTTCTATCCATCAAACGTGACAGGGCTTATATTTTGCCTGTGACATTTGGTGGGCTGTAGCTGTGGGGCATTTAGCTGTGAAGTAAAGAAAGTCTAAAAGGTCCTTACATGGTCAATCCTCCTCATCAATCAATCACGATGAATAAATAAATAGTAAATTTCACGCAAAATGGATAAAGGTGCAATAATAAAAGTGTCCAGCAGCTAGCTGACAGGTAGATCAGGTCCCTGCTGCTAAGAGATTGTATTTAGTCAGACCTCTCCTGATGCGCTCCTCCCCGCCGGTCCCTCCTGATTTTCTGTCTCCCCATCCTCCCCCCCAGTCTCCTGCATACTTGCTCTGTGTGTCCCGCTGAATCCCCCCCTCCTCTATCTTCAGTGCCATATGATGAGAGAATCCAAAGGAGGAGCACAGCTATTCTGCTCACAGGACATGCAGGGAGAGAGGTGAGCTGAGGGAGGAACATCAGTTTGGGGTGGTAAGCTGAGCACAATACCTGGCAAAGTTTAATGCCAGGAGGGAAGTTTATGTGGAAATATGTGAAGGTTTGGAATAGCAGCGAGTGTGTGTTGGAGCCCTGCAGAGTTTGCAGCCCCCCCCCCCCCAAGCTAACATACATCTCCTAAGCAGGAACACATCACTATCTCCCCAAGCATTCTGTCCAGATAATGTGCACTTCATTTATCACCTTTCCGTTTAACCCTGTGTTATCCAAACTCTGTTCAATGAAAAGTGTAAACTCACCACATAAACACTCTATATACAAAATAAAATTCCCCAATAAAGATCAGAACATGATGATCACATTACATGGAAGCCCAATTGTATGAATGCTGATTATTCACAGAATTACCCGATTTATGTTTATTGAGGATTGTTTCTTTTATGTACTAACAGTTAAGCTTCATCCACACAATACGAAAATTGGATGAAAAAAACCACTTTTGAAGCGTTCGTGTATAGGAGCGGATCATTTTTTTTTTTTTTGGTGGGCGAGTGGATTTTGGGTGGGAGTTCCCACACTTTTTTCCCCAAGACTTGACCCCTGCCTTAGGGATAAATAAATATCGCCTTTCGAAGGTATCCTATAGCCCCAGCGGATTTAAATGACAGAAGTCAGCAAAGCTTTGCAAGAGTTTCCGAAAAATCCTTCTCCTTTAAGGGCCTTTAAACCTTGGACCTGCATTGCTCAGTGTAACAATGACACTGTGCCAGGGAAAGGAAAGGAGGAAGGGAAGCCTCCACTAGTGTAGTATTTCCAAGAATTAGTAATGATTTATTAAATACTTAAAAGTGGCCTTTCTCGGCAGCTTTCGGCCGTTCTCAGCAGCTTTCGGCCATTCTCGCCCGCCTTCGGCCTTTCTCGGCAGCTTCCCTGTTATATTATATTATAATGTAAGAGTCCACTTTTAAAGTATTTAATAAATCATTACTAATTCTTGGAAATACTACACTAGTGGAGGCTTCCGTTCTTCCTTTCCTTTCCCTGGCACGGTGTCATTGTTACACTGAGCAATATACCGTATTTATCAGCGTATAACACGCACTTTTTCCCCTTAAAAGCAGGGGGAAATCAGGGGTGCATGTTATACGCTGATCCCCTGCCGTTGTGAGCCTCTGGGCAACTTTCAGCCACCTTCGGCCCTTCTCAGCTTTCGGCCTTTCTCGGCAGCTTTCGGCCATTCTCGGCCACCTTCGGCCTTTCTCAGCAGCTTTCGGCCGCCTTCGGCCTCTCTCGACAGCTTTCAGCCGTTCTCGGCAGCTTTCGGCCATTCTCGGCCGACTTCGGCCATTCTCGGCCGACTTCGGTCTTTCTCGGCCATTCTCGGCCGCCTTCGGCCTTTCTCGGCCGCATTCGGCCTTTCTCGCCAGCTTTTGGCCATTCTTGGCCGCCTTCGGCCGTTCTCGGCAGCTTTCGGCCATTCTCGCCCACCTTCGGCCTTTCTCGGAAGCTTTCGGCTGCCTTCAGCCTTTTTTGCCAGCTTTCAGCCGTTCTCTGCAGCTTTCAGCCATTCTCGGCCGCCTTCGGCCTTTCTCGGCAGCTTTCGGCCGCCTTCGGCTTTTCTCTGCAAATTTTGGCCATTCTCGCCCGCCTTCGGCTGTTCTCGGCAGCTTTCGGCCATTCTCGCCCGCCTTTCGGCCATTCTCGGCAGCTTTCGGCCACCTTTCGGCCATTCTCGGCAGCTTTCGTCCGCCTTCGGCCTTTCTCTGCAGCTTTCAGCCATTCTCGCCCGCCTTCGGCCTTTCTCTGCAGCTTTCGGCCGCCTTTGGCCTTTCTCTGCAGCTTTCGGCCATTCTCGGCCACCTTCGGCCATTCTCGGCAGCTTTCGGCCATTCTCGGCCGACTTCGGCCTTTCTCGGCAGCTTTCGGCCGCCTTCGGCCTTTCTCAGCAGCTTTCGGCCATTCTCGGCAGCTTTCAGCCCCTTCGGCCTTTCTCGGCAGCTTTCGGCCTTTCTCGGCAGCATTCGGCCTTTCTCGGCAGCTTTCGCCCGCCTTTGGCCTTTCTCGGCAGCTTTCGGCCATTCTTGGCCGCCTTCGGCCTTTCTCGGCAGCTTTCGCCGATTCTCGGCCACCTTCGGCCTTTCTCTGCAGCTTTCAGTCTTTCTCGGCAGCTTTTGGCCACCTTCGGCCTTTCTCTGCAGCTTTTGGCTGTTCTCGGCAGCTTTCGGCCATTCTCGGCCTTTCTCGGCAGCTTTCGGCCATTCTCGTCAGCTTTCGGCCATTCTCGGACGCCTTCGGCCTTTCTCAGCAGCTTTCGGACATTCTCGGCAGCTTTCTGCCCCTTCGGCCACTAACCCCCACTTCTCCCGGCTCTGGCTGCTACCACCTGATGCTACTTCCCACTCTCACAAGCCTGCTCTCCCTCAAGAGGAGCAAATCCTGATATCACCCTACATCAGCCATGGCTTACAGACAGTGGGCGGCGGTAGCCGGGACTATAATAAAAGTATCAGCAAAAGTGTCCAGCTGCCGCCTGCAAGTAAGACTTAGAAAAAGTTCCAAAGCTCCCAAAACCTAGAAACACTACTTTAATCCATGTGGGCAGTGAGTGTCAGGGTACAGTGGGCCCCCCCTTTCCGCTGGGCCCCCGTGTGCCCTGCACACCCTGCAAACATGGATAATGCGTCACTGGTATGCTGACAGTGCTTTTCAGACCCCCATGGATGTGTCAGCTAATGCCAAGCTGTAAGAGGAGGCATTGTGATGGAGAAGGACCATATGCTGATATGTGATGTCCATTCATAATGAGCCTTAACATTGTTCACTGTCATGGAAAATTTTATTAATGTATGTTGTCAGATGCCCCCCAGTGTCAGTTTTGCTGTAATGCGCTCATCGGAGCGTATTCGCACATAAAGACGTTGGCGGAAGACCATTGGCTGCGCAAACCTTCCTATGGACACTACAGACGTGTTTGCTGGTTTAAGGAAGTTCATTTGTGCCTCACCGGGAGACTGGCCATTTCCCGGTGACGGCATTAATAGCTTCAAGCGAACCTCTCTGTGGACACTGGAACTTTAGCATAACGATATAAATATTGTGGCCCACGGAGCCATGGCTTTATATCGTTCGTTGTCATCGAAAGCAGTTTAGACGGTTTGTACATCACTGCTTAGTCTGTTTGAATGTATACATCTGTGATTGGTTATTTTGAAGGAAAACAATTGTCCCTGTATTGTAATACCATTGTATTGTATTTCCTTATATGGTCATTCACATCCTGTGTGAATGAGATGAGGCCACATCCTTTGTGGGAGGGGTTTAGCTGTTGGAGGCAAACCCCTGAGGGTGTGGCTTGGAATGTTTTCTAAATAAAGGAGTTCACTGAGCTGGGAGAGGGTCAATGATGCTGACCGAGGCTGAGATGAACATGTAAGAATACTTGCTGTTGATGGCTGTTTACTGGGCAATGGGAAACCAGGGGCTTAGATGGGAAGCAGCCAGACTGAGGTGGTGATGTATGCAATGCTTGGCTGGTGAGGTATGAATGCTTGAATGAGGGGGCTGAGGTAAGGATGTATGGATGAATGAGGGGGTTGGGAGTTAATGGCTAAAGGTATTATATCATTAAGACGGAAAGTGTTATTATATTAGAAACAGGAAATATGGCTGTGTGCTATATAGACAGTCAGAATTTTCTCGGACATCACATTCACCAGCACTTTAATAAGTAAACTCATTGATAAATGTTGAGTTTGGAGTCACGTACACACAGATTTCCAGTCTTCACTCTACATTACATGATATACAGGGGGGGAGGGGGGAGGCTGGGACTATTGCCGAGGGAAACGTTTCTGAATCACCTTATCTACATTGGGCACTAAGGACAGATTGTATCTCATCAATCTATCATCATCTGGAGCAAGGTTCTTTACATTGACACCGTTCTCTCTCCTACAGTGGAAGAGAATGGCCAAATCTTGTCTTATATTCTTCCAATTCCTTCTGTGTTTTATAATATAGTGTATGGAGGTCTGAAATACGTCTCGGGGATTCACAATCATTTTGCGGTTGTTGAATAGCCACTTTACAGGGAGTGGGGGAGCATGAGTGAGAATATTGACCCCGGGAACATGAGACCACATGTTAAATCCAGAGATTTTGACTGAGTTCGGGAAGATTCTCAATGCGGAAGACACTTGTATCTGGGTGTTTGTTCTGGAGATTCTCCATCAGGGATGACCAGTCCCAGTCCCTGATTGGAAGAATAATTTCATCAATGTCATTGAAGAGAACAAACTTACTTTTGTACATGTTCCTGTATAGACAATCATTTAGGGCTGCAGTTTGTCCAAAAAAATCCAATCTCAGTGTTGAGTCCTTTGTAATATAGCCATTCTTTCGATGTTCGAAGATGGCGGTCTATTGGCCATGGCACCACATCTAGAGTTCCTTCATCAATGTAATGACATAACACCTTATCTACATCCTGGGAACAGTTGGTCTTATAGATGGTGACTCTGGTGGCCCCCAGAATCTTGTACATCTCAATACTCTGGATCACCTGGAGGACATTGTTGTAGTTTCCAAACAAAGTAGAAATACAGACGGTGAAATTGGAAGAGATCGGTGGTGGTGGACGGTTCCTGACTTCAAACAGGAGGCTCTGACTTGTATTTGTGGAGACAGTTGAAGAGAAAGACATATAAGTGTAATCACACCCAGAAGGTTCTGTACATAGAAGATCTGCTGTTCCATACGGGAATCCACATATGTCACTATGACGATCTATTTGTGCCCTCATGAAGACGCTCTGATTGGAGGAACAATGGAAGATACAGTAGAGTTCCTTCACAGATACATGGGTGATGTCGATGACCCGGACTGATTGAAAATCTCTAGGCTCATAAAACGGGGAGATGATAAATGTTCGAGCTGTAATGGTGTCTGTGGCAGTGGGAAGTTCCTGGAAATTCATCTTCACTATGGTAATGGGAAGTCTCTGGGATCTCATCAGAAGTTCAAGTTCTATAAGGTAGGAGCAATAAAAGACAGAAACACGACCCGTTGAATTGCACCAGCTGTAGGCCGATCTCTCTATTGAATCTGGACGTCAAACTTCTATCTAAAGTTATAGCAAATAGGCTGAAACCTCTGCTTCACGACCTCATAGGACCTGAACAAGCAGGTTTCATGCCTGGAAGGGAAGCCAAGGATAATGTGACAAAATCTCTGAACTTAATTTATGCCGCCCATCAGCGAAAGGTCGAAGGCTTTCTCCTGTCCACAGACGCGGAGAAGGCCTTCGATCGAGTAGCTTGGGACTATATGATGGACACATGTAGACATGCGGGTCTGGGACCACATATGATGGCTTGGATATCGGCTCTGTACCAGAACCCTTCGGCCAAGCTTAAAATAAACAGGATGCTGTCCAACAGTGTCACAATAAAAGACGGGACGAGACAGGGGTGTCCTTTGTCACCCATACTTTTTATTATTTGATTAGAGCCGTTCATTCGGCATGTACTCGCAAACAAATCAATTAAGGGGTTTCAGGTCAATAGGAAGTCATACAAAGTCGCGGCGTGTGCGGATGACCTCCTCTTTTTCCTGACAGACCCGCATGTCTCCATCCCACCGCTAATGAGGGAATTTTCCTCATATGGTTATATTTCTAACCTAAAAACTAATTATTCCAAGTCAGAGGCGATGAATATATCACTAGCCATGGACAGCTTGACAAGTGTTACGCTCCGGGTATGGCGGGAAATGGGAGGTGGATCCCCTATGTCAATGGGGCGATAGCACGGGTTGTATTGGAGGACCTGTTCTAATGATGCTACTGGTTTTCACCAGAGCCCGCCGCAAGGCGGAATGGACTTGCAACGGCGGTAGCAACCAGGTCGTGTCCTCCAATAGCAACTCGACCCCACTGACAGCTGAGACAGGCACGGTACACAGGGATAGAGCAGAGGCGAGGTCAAACGTAGCAAAAGGTCGGGGCAGGCGGCAATGGTTCGTAGTCAGGGGCAACAGCAGGGGTCTGGATACACAAGCAGGAGCAAAACACAGAAACGCTTTCACTGGGCACTACGGCAACACAAGATCCGGCCAGGATAGGAAGGGGAAGTGGGTTTATAAGGAATTTGGGTGTAACAGTAATTTGGGCCAGGCACCAATCACTTGTGCGCTGGCCCTTTAAGACATAGCCGAGTTGCGCGCGCGCGCGCCTGGGGAGCGGGGAAGCGAGCGCCGGGAGAAACAGGCGGGGACAGGTGAGGAGAGAGAGATGCGATCCCCTGGCGGACGGAGGCAGCGCCTGCGGTCAGAGGAGCTGGATGTGCACTGTGCAGCTCCGATCAGAGACGTCACCTGTCAGATCCAAGCTGTGATGTCGGTTATGGGTGGGACTGCTACTCAGACCCGCCCCCTCTGTCAAGCAACCAATATAATGAAAGAGTTGCCCAGAGCTGTTCGTTTTTTTCGTAAATGTCAGCTTTAATGTGTCCCCACACCAGGGATGGGACTTGGCACAGAGCAAAGCATTCACCAGGTGCCTTACAGACAGACAGATGGCAGTTGAGTGCAGGGATGGTGTCAGCAATGGAGGCGCTCAGCTCTAGTATTTATCATTTACTTTGATCTGAATGGACGGTGACAGGTTCTCTTTACTGCCAGACACCCCTCTCAGATCTCCTGTAGGGGGCCCTGGAGCCCACACACTGGACAGATCCAATCTTCAGAGAGATATAGTATCTGCAATGAGAGATCCCACCAATACATACTGAGAGCTGAGGGGGAGGCCAGCCTGACACATCACCCCCCCCCCCCCCCCCCCCCCCCAGCACAGTGAGTAGATGGAACATCACACAGCATGTTGTACCCAGGAAGTGATGTCCTCAGCACTAGTGATGGCACAATCACAAACCTCCCCAGAAAGCAGCTGACATGCTGGGACCTGTAGTCCCTCCTGTGAATGTCTGATACCCCACTGTCCTATCAGAGCTCAGCCTCCTCTCACTATACACTCACCTTACATTCATGTGCAGTGTTATCCCTGTGTATACTATCAGAAGCTGCTCATACTGGAAAGGAGGGGGAGGGGCGGGGTTTAGATACGATGTTCTAGAGGGGAGGAGCTGCTGTGCTCTGTGAAAGGGAGGAATGGGGAAGTGTGGTGTGTGGGATGTGATAGGCAGGGGGAGGAGCAATACATGTAGTACCATGTGAGTTGGCTCTTTCATTATATTGGTTGTTTGACAGAGGGGGCGGGTCTGAGTAGCAGTCCAGCCCATACCCGACATCACAGCTTGAATCTGACAGGTGAAGTCTTTCGGAGTTGCACAGTGAACATCCAGCAGGCTTGCTGGCCAATACCTGGATGTGCTGGGTGTTCACACTGTTGCAGGTCCTATTCAGCCACAAGTTGGCATATAAGCAACATAATTATGCAGGACAAAACCTTGCTGCCCAGCCACTCAGCAGCGCCCACTACAGAGTGGGGAACTCCTGATACGATCCCTGATTCCAGGGGAGGGCACCCGCCCCCCTTGCCCCTACCTGCGGATGCCCATGGCCGAGAGTTGTCCAGGAGTCCCTCCCCGAGGGGACCAGCAATTTTGTCTCAGCAGGAGGAGTACAGCAGGTCGGAGGGGGAACTGTCAGTGCAAGAGGAGGTGCAAAGCCACCCACAAGCATCGGTGGACGTCAGGCCGGTGATTCCGGTGGAGGTGCCTAGACGGCCCGGTAAGTCCAGTGATAACAGTTCATTTACTGCTGCTTTACAGAATTTGTTGGGCATTATACCTGTGGGGGAGGGAGAGTCGGAGCCTCCGGCACTGCTGGTGGCAGTCCCTGACCAACCGCGGGTTAGGAGTGAGACCCTAGGGGGGGCGGGGGGTCAGATACAGGAGGGCCTGAGGGCCTTGGTGGGACTTTTTGAAAAAGGTACAGGGGGGACTACGGTGGGGGTCACGAATCCCGCAGGGGGGCTTCGGTCACAACAGCTGCAGAGGTATCGGCCCCATCGGGGGGCGCAGTGGAACAGGTGAGTACGCCGGAGAAGGGGGCGGTGGAGCAGGTGGTGAGAGCCGACATTGTCAGGTTGGCAGATGCGGCAAAATGCGAAGTTTATGTCTGTTTCGAGGGACCGCTGGGGGCCCATCTAAAACAAGAAGTTAGAGAGAAAATCTGGAAGGGAGAATACGTGGAGATTTTCTCCCTGTTGCCGTTGGAAAAATTCAATTTGGACAGGGTGAAACCAGATGATACCAAGAAAGACGATGAAGAGAAGAGGCGGTATCGACGAATCCCGCGGACGTTTGCGAATTGGCTGCAAGCGTTTGCCATATTGGCGGGGGTAATTGGAGAGAAGAACCCCGCGCACTGCTCGGCGTTGTTCTGTTATATGGACGCCATAGGGGAGGCGTTTAGGGTCTATGGAGGTATGGCTTGGCTGCGATATGACGAGCAGTTCCGGCAACGGAGGGCGGTTCGCCCTGCGTTAAGGTGGGATCATAAGGACATTAGCCTATGGATGAGGCTGATGGCATCGGCGAAAACGCCGGCGCAGCCATCTCAAGGGGGGGCCGGGGGTAGCCACTCCTCGGGATCACCTGCCGGAAGAAAATGGGGAGTATGTTGGCAGTTCAACGAGGGATCATGCAAGTGTTCGGGTTGCGGAGGGGGCACTCGTTGGCGCGATGTTTCAAGAAAGGTAAGCGCTCCGGAGAGACTGGCAACAAGAGGGACGACGCCGGTGATGTGGGTAAGGATGCAGCTTTTCCTAAATAGGTATCCGGACAGGGCGGCGGCGGGTTTACTCAGTGCCGGGTTCAGGGAAGGTTTTAGGATTCCGTGCACATTGACGGTGATTCCTCAGGCGGCCAAAAATTTGAGGTCGGCATTGTTGCACCCAGAGGTGGTGTCGGAGAAATTGGCCAAGGAGGTAGCGTTAGGAAGGATGCCGGGGCCGTATGCGGCTAAGCCATTAACGGACTTGGTAGTGTCGCCGCTGGGGGTGGTTCCAAAAAAGGAACCAAACAAGTTTTGTTTGATACACCATTTATCGCTCCCAAAAGGGGGTTCGGTAAATTATTTCATAGACCCAGAGGCCTGTACGGTATCGTATACGTCATCCCCCCCCCCCCTCCTAAAGAAACCCAACTTGGATCCAAGAAACCCCAACCACTGAAGACCGATAAATAGCTTGAACACCATCTCCAAGATTATGGAGAAAGTAGTGGTACAACAGCTACAACTCCATCTGGACACACACAATCTCCTGGACCCTCTGCAATCAGGCTTCCGCCCGGGCCATGGCACAGAAACAGCTCTCCTCAAAATATGGGATGATGCCTTGGAAGCAGCAGATGATGGAGAATCATGTCTCCTGGTACTAGACATCTGCACAACAAAAAAAATTTGTTTATTTTCATTTCGTTTTTTTTTCATTTCCCCAAAAAAATCTTTTTTTTTTGTTTCGTTTTTTTTCGTTTCCGTCGATTCGTAACGATTCGTACATTCGTAAGTCGTCGGTGTTCGTATTCGTAACGATTCGTACATTCGTAAGAGTAATTTTTTAATTGATTCGTTTTTTCGTTTCATTTTCATTTTCGGACGCATTCGTATTTATTCGTACATTCGTAACATTCGTAGATTCGTAATCGGAGCATAATTCATAATTTGATGTAATGTGTATGCTAAAAAAAAGTTACGAATCGAAAAAAAAAAAAGTTACGAATCGAAAAAAAAAGTTACGAATGTACGAATTTTTTTTGTTCAATAGAGACACGGAAAATTACAAATCTAAAAAAAAAAGTTACGAATCGAAAAAAAAAGTTACGAATCGAAAAAAAAAAGTTACAAATCGAAAAAAAAGTTACGAATGTACGAATTTTTTTGTTCAATAGAGACACGGGAAATTACATATCGAAAAAAAAAAAAGAAAAGTTACGAATTGAAAAAAAAAGTTACGAATCAAAAAAAAAGTTACGAATGTACGAATTTTTTTGTTCAATAGAGACACGTCGTAGGCAACGAACGTCACCACGTTCAGAATGATCGGATTTTCCGACAACTTTGTCCGACCGTGTGTACGCAAAACCAACATCAGACAAAGTATGACGGACATGGTCCTCGGATAATCCGAGCGTGTGTATGGGGCTTAAGAAGGAATCAACGCAGGTTGGATCAAGCGCCTCGAGGCGATTCAGTTCGCAGTTGCAGCGCTATACAAATCAATCATTCATTCGATGCTGCGGTGCGATGGGTGCGGCGATATGGAAGAGGGGCACTCATGGCAAAATTGGATGTGGAGTCGGCATTTAGACTCTTGCCTGTGCACCTGGATAGCTTTCATTTGCTGGGTTGCTGTTGGCAGGACCAATTTTTACGTCGATCGGTGTTTGCCCATGGGCTGTTCCATCTCGTGCGCCATGTTCGAGGCGTTCAGTTCGTTTTTATAATGGGTGGTCAGGGATGTGACCGGCATTGATTCCGTCATCCATTACTTGGACGACTTTCTCTGTGTGGGCCTGTCATGGAACTTCCCATAGTCAACCCAGCGATGGGCACCCTGTAGAGCGCCGTTGTGCGCCGGCGCGAGCTGGCGCCCGTGGGCGCGTTCATGTGCGCGCTCGCGTTGGCGCCAACCTACCTAGGTGCCAACCTACTTACCATCCTCACGCACTGTGCTCAGTGCTGTCCGATCTTCAGCTTCCAGTACCCCCGCACCCGTTGCCTTACCTGAGTCTCCTGATTGCCCTCCTGACTACCCGGCTTGCCCTTGGATTATCCTGTCTTCTGCCTGTACCCGACCTCGGCTTGTCTTTGACCCTGCACCTGCCTGCTCCTTTGTACCACGTTGCCCGCCTGCTGCCTACCCTGCTTGTGACCCGGACTCTGTACCTGCCTGCTCCTTGTACCACGTTGCCCGCCTGCTGCCTACCCTGCTTGTGACCCGGACTCTGTACCTGCCTGCTCCTTGTACCACGTTGCCCGCCTGCTGCCAACCCTGCTAGTGACCCGGACTGTGAACTTGCCTGCTCCCCAGTATAGTGCCTGTGTGTGGACTTGTTGTTCAGCTCCTGCCCTGCATCCGCTGCCAGCCACCAGTAGGGATGAGCCGAACACCCCCGGGTTCGGTTCGAACCAGAACCTTCGAACGGACCGAAAGTTCGCGCGAATTTTCGAACCCTATACGTTATAATGGACGCGAACGTTCGAAATCAAAAAGTGCTAATTACAACGGCCAATATGCATGTTAATGTCATAAAACAGGTTTGGGGACCCGGGTCCTGCCCCAGGGGACATATATCAATGCAAAAAGAACTTTTAAAAACTAACGTTTTTTCGGGAGCAGTCATTTTAATGATGCATAAAGTGAAAAAAAAAAAGTGAAATTTTCCTTTAAATATGGTACCTGGGGGGTGTCCAAAGTATGCCTGTGAAGTGGCATGTGTTTCCCGTGTTTAGAACTGTCCTTGCACAAAATGACATTTGTAAAGGAAAAAAAGAAGCCATTTAAAACCACTTGCGGATTTAGGTTTGATCTTAAGTAGAATCTGAACAGGTACATTATGAAGTGTAGCTCCATCCCAAAAAAAAAATCTATTTTTAAGCTTTTTGGAGAACATAGGGAGGGGTTATCACCCCTGTAACATTTGCTGTCTTTGCACATCTGTTCAGAACATTTCACCTCACTTTCCGTCCCAATGACAAATGTTTTTGGAAAAGTGGGGGTTTAATTGAAACAAGGATTGGTGATAAAGTATCAGTAGAGAGGAGATACCTTTTTCCCAAATTAAATCTAACAGGATAGAATCTCCCTTCCTAGGGGTAGATTTCCTCTCACTTCCTGTTTTCTCTTTCCATTTGCAAGTAGGAGTCGTTTGTAAGTTGGATGTTTGAAAGTAGGGGCCTGGCGTATATACTCTGCAGAAATTTGCCCTATTAGATGTTGGTGTAGCCACAAGACTGGTGGGCACAGGAATGGGCCCTGCTGTGAGTTAATAGATCAAGATTTGTAATTGCATGCACCTCTTGAACAGGGCAGAAAAATTGGGGGTGGTGGTGGTGGTGGTGGACGGTTTTGCCACAAGACTGTAAGCTCTCACAGTTACTCTTGGTGGGCGCAGGAATGGGCCCTGCTGTGAGTTATTAGATCAAGATTTGTAATTGCAAGCACCTGATGAACAGGGCAGAAAAATTGGGCCTTTGGCGGTGGTGGTGGACGGTGTTGCCACAAGACTGTAGGCCCTCATAGTTACTCTTGGTGGGCGCAGGAATGGGCCCTGCTGTGAGTTATTAGATCAAGATTTGTAATTGCAAGCACCTGATGAACAGGGCAGAAAAATTGGGCCTTTGGCGGTGGTGGTGGACGGTGTTGCCACAAGACTGCAGGCCCTCATAGTTACTCTTGGTGGGCGCAGGAATGGGCCCTGCTGTGAACTATTAGATCAAGATTTGTAATTACCCGCCCCTGTTAAACAGGGGCTGAAAAATTGTGCCTTAGGCACTGGTGCTGGTGCCACAACACTGCAACCCGGCCCTCACAGATACTGTACTTGGAGCACAGCAGTCACACGTGTTGCGAAGCATTTTTTTAAAAAATTGTAAGTACACGCCCCTGTTAAACAGGGGCTGAAAAATTGTGCCTTAGGCACTGGTGCTGGTGCCACAACACTGCAACCCGGCCCTCACAGAGACTGTACTTGGAGCACAGCAGTCACACGTGTTGCGAAGCATTTTTTTTAAAAAATTGTAAGTACACGCCCCTGTTAAACAGGGGCTGAAAAATTGTGCCTTAGGCACTGGTGCTGGTGCCACAACACTGCAACACGGCCCTCACAGAGACTGTACTTGGAGCACAGCAGTCACACGTGTTGCGAAGCATTTTTTTAAAAAATTGTAAGTACACGCCCCTGTTAAACAGGGGCTGAAAAATTGTGCCTTAGGCACTGGTGTGGTGGCATGGATCATTGAGGAGGAGGAAGAGGATAGTCAGTGAACATAAGAGGACAGTCACTCAGCATCAGCATAGGCAGTCTTGAAGGGATGTGACATTAAAAATTATTCGGTTATATCCGCCTCAGGTGCCTGGTAGCTGGTGGTGATCCAAGACTGATTCATTTTGATGAATGTCAGTCGATCAACCGAGGCGGTGGACAGGCGCACCCTATGATCAGTCACAAATCCTCCAGCAGCACTGAATGTGCGTTCGGAAAGAACGCTGGAGGCAGGACAGGCCAGTAGCTCAATTGCATACTGTGCAAGCTCTGGCCAGTGATCCATCCTCAGGACCCAGTAAGCCAGAGGATTTTCGGTGGGAAAGGTGTCCAAGTATGACCTTGCCCCAAGGTATTCCTGCACCATGTATATCAGACGCTGGCGATGGTTGCTGGAACCGATCATACCTTGGGGCTGCGGACTAAAAAATTGTCTGAACGCATCGGTCAGACGTCCACCTTCCCCACCACTCCTTCTGCCACTGACCGAAGCCTCAGCAACTCGTCGCCCAGGACCAGGAGTTTGTAGCCTCCCAGTTTCTGGGAACGCGTTGCACAGACCTTTCTGCAAGGCCTCCCTGAGATGTCTCATCCTCTGCTCCCTCTGCGACGGCAAGATAAGGTCCGCAACCTTACCCTTGTACCGCGGATCAAGGAGAGTGGCCAGCCAGTAATGGTCCCTCTCCTTGATCCGAAGAACACGAGGATCCTTCCGCAGGCTTTGCAGGATCAGGGAGGCCATGCAGCGTAGGTTAGCTGAGGCATTCGGTCCGGAGTCTTCTGGGTCACTGAGGATGACATGATCGCCAGCCACCTCCTCCCAGCCACGTACAAGTCCACTGGCTTGTTGGGACTGTACATCATCCCTAAAAGACTGCTGCTGCTGATGCTGAGTGCCAGGCTCCACCTCCATGCTCACACAATCCTCCTCCTCATCCTCCTCCTCCTCCTCCTCATCCTCTTCCTGTGTGATGGGTGGGACAGAAGGAACACTGTCCGGATAAAGGGGGCCTTGAGAGGCAAGGAAGTCCTCCTCTTCCTGCCTCTGTTCTGCCTCAAGTGCCCTGTCCATTATCCCACGCAGCGTATGCTCCAACAGGTGGACAAGAGGGACAGTGTCACTGATGCATGCACTGTCACTGCTCACCATCCTCGTGGCCTCCTCAAATGGTGAGAGGACAGTGCATGCATCCCTGATCATGCTCCACTGACGTGGGGAAAAAAAACCAAGCTCCCCTGACCCTGTCCTGGTGCCGTAGTCGCAAAGGTACTCATTGATGGCCCTCTGCTGCGTGTGCAGTCGCTGCAGCATGGCCAACGTTGAGTTCCACCTGGTGGGCATGTCAGATATTAGGCGGTTCTTGGGCAGGTTCAGCTCCTTTTGCAGCTCAGTCAGCCGAGCACTGGCATTATAAGATCGGCGGAAATGCACACAGACTTTCCTGGCCTGCCTCAGGACATCCTGTAAGCCTGGGAACCTGCCCAAGAACCGCTGCACCACCAGGTTGAGGACGTGAGCCATGCAGGGCACATGGGTGAGCTGCCCCTGTCGCAGGGCGGAGAGGAGGTTGGTGCCATTGTCAGAAACGACCATTCCTGGCTTAAGCTGACGTGGCGTCAACCACCTCTCGGCCTGCCCCTGCAGAGCTGCCAGAACCTCTGGCCCAGTGTGGCTCCTGTCCCCCAAACACACCAGCGCAAGCACGGCATGGCATCTTTTTGCCTGCGTACTTGCGTAGCCCCTTGTACGCCTACGGAGCACCGCTGGTTCCAAGGACAGAGCACTGGAGGAAGAAGAAGAGGAGGGGGTGGAGGAGAGAGGTGTGTCACAACCAGTAGCAGTAGTCGCGTTTTGGAGGCGTGGTGGCGGAACAACCTCCAACACTACTGCACCTTGTCCTGCATCCCTCCCAGCTGCCAATAGAGTGACCCAATGGGCCGTGAAAGAAAGGTACCGTCCCTGTCCATGCCTGCTGGACCATGAGTCAGCGGTAATATGCACCTTACCGCTGACCGCCCTGTCCAGCGAGGCATGGACATTGCCCTCCACATGCCGGTAGAGAGACGGAATCGCCTTCCGCGAGAAAAAGTGGCGTTTGGGAACCTGCCACTGAGGAACCGCACATTGAACAAACTCACGGAAGGGGGCCGAGTCTACCAACTGAAAAGGCAGCAGTTGAAGTGCTAGCAATTTAGCAAGGCTAGCATTCAACCGCTGGGCATGTGGATGGCTGGGAGTGTACTTCTTTCTACGGTCCAGCAGCTGGGCAGGGAAATTTGCCTGCTGCATTCGGACGTCGGTGTACTGCAAGTACTTGGTTGTGACACACCTAATTCTACACCTTCAGTCCTCTCACAGCAGCTTTCAGAGAGGACTGAAGATGTAGTGGGGATGGAGATCCCAGCTGATGAGGAGCAAGGAGAGGTCCGCTTAGTTCTTTGGTGTGGGTCTTTTATGTGTGCCTGCCAACGAGCTGCATGGCAGGTCGCCATATGTCTGGTCATGCTTGTCGTGCCCAAGCGGCTGATGTTTTGGCCACGCGAGATACGCTTGAGACAAATATTGCAAATAGCAGTGGTGCGATCTGCTGCACTCGTCTCAAAAAAGGCCCACACCAAAGAACTTTTCTGATAACGTGCAGAGGCAGCGCCCTGCACAGGCGGAGCTCTGCGGTGTTGTACAGTTGCTATGCTGGCCTCTACCTGGCCTCCAGGGGGCATCCTGCCTCGTTGGACATGTGACGCCGCATCCTCCTCCTCCTCGTCCTCCTCCTCATCCTCTCTCCCTTGAGGCACCCACGTGGAGTCAGTGACCTCATCATCCCCTCCCTCTTCACCACTAGAGCAAACCTGGCAGTAAGCTGCAGCTGGTGGAACTGTACTGCCAGATTCCTCAAGCTGGGTATCGTCATCCGAGCCTTCGAATCGTTGGGCATCCTCCTGGAGCATGTACCCAACACTGTGCTCAAAGAGTTCGGGGGACTCCTCAGGAGGACATGGTGGGTCTAGGGAAGGGGTGGCTGATGATGCTCTGTCAGTACCCTGAGCCTGGGTGAGAGAGGATGAGGAGGATGAGGAGGGCTTGGTCATCCATTCTACCAAGCCTTCAGCATGATGCGGCTCCACATGTCCAGCTGCCGAAAACAAAGACGCGCGTGTCCCATGGCCACGTGCTGATGACGATGCACGACCACGTCCACGTCCACGGCCACGTCCACTAGAAACAGAGCCTGCCTGCCCTGTGTTCTTGGCTCTGCACGCTCTGCCTCCCCTTGGCGGTCTTCCAGCCATTGTAGTCGGTAGTCCTGTGGGTGCTGCTGAGAAGAAAATATAGGAGCTCTGTGTGATGCCACTAACACACTAGAAGTCCTATGGGTGCTTCTGCAAAGAAAATAGAGGAGCTCTGTGTGATGCCACTAACACACTAGAAGTCCTGTGGGTGCTTATGCAAAGAAAATAGAGGAGCTCTGTGTGATGCCACTAACACACTAGAAGTCCTGTGGGTGCTTCTGCAAAAGAAAATAGAGGAGCTCTGTGTGATGCCACTAACACACTAGAAGTCCTGTGGGTGCTGCTGAGAAGAATATATAGGAGCTCTGTGTGATGCCACTAACACACTAGAAGTCCTATGGGTGCTTCTGCAAAGAAAATAGAGGAGCTCTGTGTGATGCCACTAACACACTAGAAGTCCTGTGGGTGCTTATGCAAAGAAAATATAGGAGCTCTGTGTGATGCCACTAACACACTAGAAGTCCTGTGGGTGCTTATGCAAAGAAAATAGAGGAGCTCTGTGTGATGCCACTAACACACTAGAAGTCCTGTGGGTGCTGCTGAGAAGAATATATAGGAGCTCTGTGTGATGCCACTAACACACTAGAAGTCCTGTGGGTGCTTCTGCAAAGAAAATAGAGGAGCTCTGTGTGATGGGACTAACACACTTCAAGTCCTATAGGTGCTTCTGGGAAGAAAATATAGCTCTGTGTGTGTGATGGGACTAACACACTTCAAGTCCTATAGGTGCTTCTGGGAACAAAATATAGCTCTGTGTGTGTGATGGGACTAACACACTTCAAGTCCTATAGGTGCTTCTGGGAACAAAATATAGCTCTGTGTGTGTGATGGGACTAACACACTTCAAGTCCTATAGGTGCTTCTGGGAAGAAAAATATAGCTCTGTGTGTGTAATGGGACTAACACACTTCAAGTCCTATAGGTGCTTCTGGGAAGAAAATATAGCTCTGTGTGTGTGATGGGACTAACACACTACAAGTCCTATAGGTGCCTCTGGGAACAAAATATAGGAGCTCTGCCTGCCTGCCACGAACACACTACAAGTCCTATAGGTGCTTCTGGTAACAAAATATAGGAGCTCTGCCTGCCTGCCACGAACACACTACAAGTCCTATAGGTGCTTCTGGTAACAAAATATAGGAGCTCTGCCTGCCTGCCACGAGCACACTACAAGCCCCTCTTTCTCAATCAATCTTTGTAACTGAATCTATCTAACTCAATCTCTCTAAGTGAATCTCTCTAACTATCTAAATGCAGCAGAGTGTCACAGAATCAGCCTGCTCAATCTGCGCCGGAACAGCATGTGACCGGCGCAGACGGCGTGGCGGCGTTTTATAGGGGGGGGGTGTACTACAGCCCCTGAGCTGTAATTGGCTACAGGCGTCCTGCCTGTAGCCAATTATGGCTCTTCGAGTTTCCGGGGCTGTGATTGGCCAAGCATGCGGGGTCACAGTGCATGCTTGGCCAATCATCAGCCAGCAATGCACTGCGTCGGCCGCGCCGGCCGCAATGCATTGCGGGGCCGCTCGCATCACACGAACGTGATGCGAGCGGCCAAAATAGTTCTGGGCTCGCCGAGCGAGCGAACGCCCGGTGCTCGATGCGAACGTGGGTTCGCATCGAGCACCGGGCCCATCCTTAGCCACCAGCTGCCTAGTAGACGCCACTCCACCAGCACCTGAGCCGTTGGACCTCTTCACCTGCACTTACCCGCCAGGCTCTCATACCAGCTTGCGCTCCCGTGCCTCCTGTCTATACTACCAGGGGCCGCGAAACCAGGCGCGTAAGGGAGACCTTCCCCTGCTATATCGGGCTCACCTGTCAGGTACGTGAGTGTGACAGGGCCCTCCCGCTTCCAATGTGGGTGCGATACTGTTGTCCACGTTGCAGCACATTGCGGAGAGGTTTCGGGTGCTGTTGGCAGCCGACAAGACGGAGGGCCCACGTACAGAGCTGAGCTTCTTGGGTATAGTGATTGATTCCATGGCCCACGGAATGCAGGCTAGCCGAGGAGAAGCTCAGGGACTTGCAAAGGGAGATCCATGGGTGTAAGAAAGTACAGCTGCGTACATTACAATCCCTTCTGGGAAAGTTGAATTTTGCATGCAGGATCGTTCCTATGGGGAGGATTTTCTCCCCGCGCTTCCTACTCTGCCGAATGTCTGTCGGGAAAGCCAGGCCACGGCGGGGGTAAGAGCCCCCCACGCATTATATTCGGCTGAGGAAGGAGCACAGGGATGATCTACAGGTTTGGCATCAGTTTTTAAATGAGTTCAATGGTCGGTCGGTTTGGATGTCGGGTCCAGTTAGCAACGTTGTTGTTGAATTGGTTACGGACGCCGCAGGGTCCACAGGTTATGGGGCGTACTTCCAGGGTCACTGGAGCGCGGAGCCATGGCCACAGTCCTGGGTGGAGGCGGGGTTTACTAAGATCTCGGTGCTACTGGAGTTATTTCCGGTGGTTCTCGCGTTGGAGTTGTGGGGGCAGTCCTGCAAAGATTTGAAGTTACGCTTGAACTGCGATAACATGGGGGTGGTCCAGGTAATCAATAGCATGTCGGCGTCTTCACAACCTGTCATTCGGCTGATGCGACAGTTGGCGTTGCGCTGTCTGCGATTGAATGTGTTTCTCTATGCAGTACATATTCCGGGGGTGGAGAATACATTGGCTGATTCTTTGTCTCGGTTCCAGTGGGACAGGTTCAGGGCGCTGGCACCGGAGGCACAAAAAGAGGGCGTTCCCTGCCCGGGCTGGATCTGGGATTTGGCAATAGGTTTGCCGCAGGATGGATTCAGCGATCGTTGAGTACGTCTTCTTGGGCAGCGTATCGGAAGGTGTGGAAGGAGTGGGGTGAATCGGGGGTTGGCTATTAGTGCTGTATTATTACGTATCCAGGAACATGGAAGAGGGCGGGTCGGTGTCCGCTATAGAGAAGAGGTTGGCAGGTTTGGCCTTTTTGTTCAAGTTACAGAGCAAAGTGGATTGGACTAAAGATTTTTGGGTAAAGCAGCAGGCCGTGAAGGGTTACCGCAAGGAAAACAGGACTAAGGATACGAGGCGGCCTGTTACATTTGCCAATGTTTTAGCGTTACGCGAGCAGTTGGTGGGGGGTGCAGGGATGGGTGTGAGGAATTGTTATTTGCAGCGGCTTTTTCATTAGCATTTTTTGGGGCGTTTCGCATTGGAGAGTAGACATGTGCACAACAAAAAAAGTGTTTATTTTCGTTTCGTTTTTTTTTTTCGTTTCCGAAAAAAATTCGTTTTTTTTTTTCGTTTCGTTTTTTTAGTTTCCACTGATTCGTAACGATTCGTACATTCGTAAGTCGTCGTTGTTCGTATTCGTAACGATTTGTACATTCGTAAGTCGTTGTTGTTCGTATTCGTAACGATTTGTACATTCGTAAGTCGTTGTTGTTCGTATTCGTAACGATTCGTACATTCGTAAGAGTTATTTTTTCGTTGATTCGTTCATTCATTTATTCAAAATTCGGACGCATTCGTAGTTATTCGTACATTCGTAACATTCGTAGATTCGTAATCGGAGCATAATTCATAATTTTATGTAATGTGTATGCTACTATTACATTTTAATAATTTACGAATCGAAAAAAAAAAGTTACAAATCGAAAAAAAAAAGTTACGAATCGAAAAAAAAAGTTACGAATGTACAAATTTTTTTGTTCAATCCATTTGAAGCACGTTAAGCAGCGCCATTGTAAGGGACACGGAAAATTACCAATTCAACAACAAAAAAAAATTACGAATGTACGAATTTTTTGGTTCAATCCATTCATTACGAATCGAAAATAAAAAAGGTAACGAATCGAAAAAAAAAGTTACAAATCGAAAAAAAAAGTTACGAATCGAAAAAAAAAAAAGTTACGAATGTACGATTTTTTGGTTCAATCCATTCATTACGAATCGAAAAAAAAAAAGTTACGAATCGAAAAAAAAAGTTACGAATCGAAAAAAAAGTTAGGAATGTACAAATTTTTTGGTTCAATCCATTCATTACGAATCGAAAAAAAAAAAAAGTTACGAATCGGAAAAAAAAAAGTTACGAATCGAAAAAAAAGTTACTAATGTACGAATGTTTTGGTTCAATCCATTCATTACGAATCGAAAATAAAAAAGGTAACGAATCGAAAAAAAAAGTTACAAATCGAAAAAAAAAGTTACGAATCGAAAAAAAAAGTTACGAATCGAAAAAAAAAGTTACGAATGTACACATTTTTTGGTTCAATCCATTCATAACGAATCAAAAAAAAAAAAGTTACGAATCGAAAAAAAAAAGTTACGAATCGAAAAAAAAAAAAGTTACGAATCGAAAAAAAAGTTACGAATGTACGAATTTTTGGGTTCAATCCATTCATTACGAATCGAAAAAAAAAAAAAGTTACGAATCGAAAAAAAAAAGTTACGAATCGAAAAAAAAAGTTACGAATCGAAAAAAAAAGTTACGAATGTACAAATTTTTTGGTTCAATCCATTCATTACGAATCGAAAAAAAAAAAAGTTACAAATCGGAAAAAAAAAAAAGTTACGAATCGAAAAAAAAGTTACTAATGTACGAATGTTTTGGTTCAATCCATTCATTACGAATCGAAAATAAAAAAGGTAACGAATCGAAAAAAAAAGTTACAAATCGAAAAAAAAAAGTTACGAATCGAAAAAAAAAGTTACGAATGTACGAATTTTTTGGTTCAATCCATTCATTACGAATCGAAAAAAAAAAAGTTACGAATCGAAAAAAAAAGTTACGAATCGAAAAAAAGTTAGGAATGTACAAATTTTTTGGTTCAATCCATTCATTACGAATCGAAAAAAAAAAAGTTGCGAATCGGAAAAAAAAAAGTTACGAATCGAAAAAAAAAGTTACTAATGTACGAATGTTTTGGTTCAATCCATTCATTACGAATCGAAAATAAAAAAGGTAACGAATCGAAAAAAAAAGTTACAAATCGAAAAAAAAAGTTACGAATCGAAAAAAAAAGTTACGAATGTACGAATTTTTTGGTTCAATCCATTCATTACGAATCGAAAAAAAAAAAGTTACGAATCGAAAAAAAAATTTACGAATCGAAAAAAAAAAGTTAGAATGTACAAATTTTTTGGTTCAATCCATTCATTACGAATCGAAAAAAAAAAAGTTACGAATCGGAAAAAAAAAGTTACGAATCGAAAAAAAAGTTACTAATGTACGAATGTTTTGGTTCAATCCATTCATTACGAATCGAAAATAAAAAAGGTAACGAATCGAAAAAAAAAGTTACAAATCGAAAAAAAAAAGTTACGAATGTACACATTTTTTGGTTCAATCCATTCATAACGAATCGAAAAAAAAAAAAAAAGTTACGAATCGAAAAAAAAAGTTACGAATCGAAAAAAAAAAAGTTACGAATCGAAAAAAAAGTTACGAATGTACGAATTTTTTGGTTCAATCCATTCATTACGAATCGAAAAAAAAAAAAAAGTTACGAATCGAAAAAAAAAAGTTACGAATCGAAAAAAAAGTTACGAATCGAAAAAAAAAGTTACGAATGTACAAATTTTTTTTGTTCAATCCATTCGAAGCACATTAAGCAGCGCCATTGTAAGGGACACGGAAAATTACCAATTCAACAAAAAAAAAAGTTACGAATGTACGAATTTTTTCGTTCATATTCGTTGTTCCTTCTTTTCGTTTTTCGGATTTTCGTTGCTTTGCGGATTTGTACGATTCGAACGATTCGTTATTCGGATTCGTTCGATTCAAACGTTTCGTTCATTCGTACGAAAAAAAAAAAAACAACAAAAAACGAAAAAAACGAGAAAAAACGAACATGTCTATTGGAGAGTTAGTTAGCCCGTCCAAATAGAAGACGTGGGGTTAATGTTGGGGGACGTCGAGGTTTTGGCTGACAGGGTGTTGGTGCAGTTGAAAAAATCCAAGACGGATGAAAGGGGCGTTGGGGTGCAGATTTCGCTGTATGCGTTACAGGGTTGCGCAAGGCGCCCTGTAAAAGCGGTTGGGGAATTTGCGGGGGCTAGACCGGGAGTGGGGGGCCCCTTTTTGGTGCATAGCGATGGATCGAATCGGTCACGGTTTCAGTTTGGGGCTGTTCTTCGAACATGTTTAAGCGGTTTGGGTTTAGGGGGTTCCGCCTCCCACTCCTTCCGCATCGGGGCGCCCACTGAGGCCGCCAGGTGTGGGCTGGATGAGGCGGATGTGCGAAGGATAAGGGGAGATGGGAATCGAGGCGATTCCGGACCTACGTTCGGCCTCAGTTAATTTGGGAATGATGGGGTGTGTAACATAAAAAATATGTATTTAAGGTTGTGGTTAATAAGGGGACGGAAGTTTTGTTACAGATACGTGTTTGTTGGTTGTGGTCGTTTTAACCCCTTCAGCCCCGGACCAATCGGCAGCCAAAGGACCAGGCCCCTTTTTGCGATTCGGCACTGCGTCGCTTTAACTGACAATTGCGCGGTCGTGCGACGTGGCTCCCAAACAAAATTGGCGTCCTTTTTTTCCCACAAATAGAGCTTTCTTTTGGTGGTATTTGATCGCCCCTGCGGTTTTTATTTTTTGCGCTATAAACAAAATAGAGCGACAATTTTGAAAAAAAAACGCATTCTTTTTCATTTTTTGCTATAATAAATATCCCCCAAAAATATATAAAAAAACATTTTTTTTTCCTCAGTTTAGGCCGATACGTATTCTTCTACATATTTTTGGTAAAAAAAAAATCGCAATTAGCGATTATTGATCGGTTTGCGCAGAAGTTATAGCGTTTACAAGATAGGGGATAGTTTTATAGCATTTGTATTAATAATTTTTTTTTTTGTAGTAATGGTGGCAATCAGCGATTTTTTTTGTGACTGCGACATTATGGCGGACACATCGGACATTTTTGACACATTTTTGGGACCATTGTCATTTATACAGCAATCAATGCTATTTAATTGCATTGATTCCTGTATAAATGACCCTGGCAGTTTAGGGGTTAACCACAAGGGGGCAGTGAAAGGGTTAAGTATGCCTAGGGGTGTGTTTTTTTACTGTGGGGGGGGCGTGGCTGTCAGCTAGTGAATGCTGATCTCTGCTCCAATCACAGGGAGCAGAGATCAGCGTCACTAGTTGCTAGGCAGAACGGGGAGATGCTGTTTATCTCGGCATCTCCCCGTTCAACCGCCCCGTGAGACGATCGCGGGTGTCCCCGCGGCGATCGAGTCCGCGGGGACCGCGGCCGGACTCACGGGGGAGTCGACCGGCGCGGGAGCGTGCCGCTCCTGGCGCGCTCCCGATGGCACGGACAGGCAGAAAGGAGGGACTTATATATACGCCCTCCTGCCTGTCCGTGCCATTCTGCCGACGTATATCGTCGTGCGCCGGTCGGCAAGTGGTTAAAGGGATTGGGAGATGGTGCTTGTCAATAACACTATGTTTGTCATTTCAGGTGGAGGGCTCCCACGCCTCGTCTGGATCCTCGGGCACTCATATGTGTGTTGGGGCGCACGGAGAGGGGGTGCCAGACCAGGTGGGAGGCAGTTGGGTGTGTCTAGAAGGGAGGCCACCATACGTTGGCTGGGCAGGCCGGGGATGATGTGGGGCAGGGTGGTCCCTGAAGTGGTTGGACAGGCCACCTGCGGTTCTGGTCATCCACGCGGGTGGTAACGACCTGGGGGTACGGACAGTGAGGGACCTCATTGCAGATATCAAGAAGGATCTAGCGTACCTGCATGTGACATATCCTGACACGCTGCTGGTGTGGTCAGATATGGTGGCCAGAACATCTTGGAGGATGGCTCGATCCGTATACCGCCTTAACAAGGCACGGATTCGAGTGAATAAGGTGGTGGGGAGGTTTGTGGCGTGGCAAGGTGGGTTGGTGATTTGCCACGGGGAGCTTGAACAAAATGTGGGCCTTTATCTGAGGAGGGATGGGGTCCATTTGATGGATTTGGGGATCGACCTTTGGTCGTTGGGTTTGCAGGAGGGGAGTCAGACGGCCCTGCGGGTGTGGAGGTGCCTTCAAGGGTGAGGGGTCATCCTTTCAGTCTATGGCGGTGTTTTATTGTTGGTCAGTGACGGTGGCAGTTATGGAGTTGGTGAGTGTGTGGGGGGCTCATCATGAGATGGCCCCTCCGGTGTAGTACATCAAAGTAATTCGATGATTACTCTGTGTGCACTGCGGGATAGGGATTTGTCTCCGGGCGGTTTAAGTGGAGGCCTACTTGGTTTCGGTTCAATCCCGCAGTGCCCCCTGGTGTTATATATATATATATTTTATATATATATATATATATACGGTAATTTACTTGGTTATGTTATAAGATTTAGCCCCGTCACTGACCAACAAAAAGAGGGTATAACCGATGGTTATTTGTGTTTACAGTTATATGTTATGGTTATTTATACGGTTTTATATGGTTATTTATATTTTGGAATAAAATGGAGTTAATTTTAATAAAGGCTGTTGTGGCCATTTACTCCACAAGTACGGTGTGGTCTATTATTTTAGGGGTAAGTAAAAGGGGGGTGAGTAAAGGGTCTCTACAGCATGGGGGGGGGGGGGGAATTATGTAGGCTACACTGGTCATGTCCTTACACCAACCTACCGTAAACAGCTGGACGCTCCTATCACGGTGATGGAGATCCAGCGGGCCCTTAACCACCTGATTACTTGGCACTTAAACCCCCCTCCTGCCCAGACCAATTTTCAGCTTTCGGCGCTGACGCACTTGGAATGACAATTGCGCGGTCATACAACACTGTACCCAAATGAAATTTTTTCCATTTGTTACCCACAAATATAGATTTCTTTTGGTGGTATTTAATCACAGCTGGTTTTTATTTTTTGCTAAACAAACAAAAAAAGATGGAAAATTTAAAAAAAAAAAAAATCATGTTTAATAGTTTGTTATAAAATTTAGCAAACAGGTCATTTTTCTGCTTCATTGATATGCGCTGATGAGGCGGCACTGGTGGGCACTGATAGGCGGCACTGGTGGGCACTGATAGGCGGCACTGGTGGGCACTGATAGGCTGCACTGGTGGGCACTGATAGGCTGCACTGGTGGGCACAGATAGGCTGCACTGGTGGGCACTGAAAATCAGTACTGATGGGCACAGCAAAGATGGCACTGATGGGCACGGATGGGTGGCACAAATGGGTGGCATGGATGGGTGGCATGGATGGGCACTGATGGATGGCACTGATGGGCACTGATAGATGGCACTGATAGGTGGCACTGATAGATGGCACTAATGGGCACTGGTAGGGGACACTGATGAGCACTGGTAGGCACTGATAGGTGGCACTGGGCACTGGTAGGGGACACTGATGAGCACTGGTAGGGGACACTGATGAGCACTGGTAGGTGACACTGATGTGCAGCACTGGCACTGTGGGCACTGACATGTGGCACTGGGGGCACTGACAGATGGCACTGGGGCACTGACAGATGGCACTGGGGGCACTTTTATTTGCAAATGTGGGCACCTTGGGCATATTGCAGTGAGAGGGACTAATGTCCCTCTCACTGCCGCCGGTGATCGCCTTTTTTTTTTTCTCCTCGCACTGTCAGCGCGAGCAGGAAAAAAAAGCCGATTACCGGCTCGGTTACTGTCACATGATCAGCTGTCATTGGCTGACAGCTGATCACGTGGTAAGGGGTCGGGATCGACCCCTTACTCGGATCCGTGATCCAGCGAGTCTCACAGACTCGCGGATCACAGAGCGCGCCGCGCGCGCCGTTCAGGGGGCGCGCAGGCAGCTCGTTGCCGGGACGACGTCAATAGACGTCGTCCCGGCACAACAGATCCACGCTGTAGCCGTCATTTGGCTATAGCGCGGGTCTATAGTGGTTAAAGTGGTTGTAAACCCTTACAGACCACTTTGACCTACAGGTGAGCCGAGATTAAGGCTTACCTGTAGGCCCAAGAAATGTCTCCTAAACCTACACGGCTTAGGAGATATTTGCAAAAAGATATTTGCCCTGAGCAAGCCGCTGCTAACAGCGATATGCCGCTAGTGGCGGCTCCCGTGCGCATGCGCGGGATTGACGTCACCGTGGCCCAAGACAGTCACAACGCCAGAACCACGATACCTGGAAAGAAGATGGACACTCCATGGAAGAGGGGACAGCGGTGACATCGCAGGCTCCTGTGTCAGGTAAGTGTAATATAATGGGCTAGTATGCGATGCACAGTAGTCCATTATGCTTTACCTTTGCAGTGAAACAACGAGGAAGTAAACCTATCAGGGTTTACTTCCTCTTTAAGTCCATGCAGACTGGCAAGACGTCAGGGCCTGATGGAATACCCGTGCAGTTTTACAAACATTATGCTGGCGAACTCACTGTAATGCCCCGTACACACGGTCGGAAATTCCGACCACAAAATCCGTCGGATTTTTTCCGACGGATTTTGTCCGACATGGTGTTGCATACACACGGTCGGACAAAGTTGTCGGAAAATCCGATCATTCTGAACGTGGTGACGTTCGTTGCGTACGACGGAACTACGTAGAGGCTAGTAGGCAATAGCTTTGGTCTTCTAATGTGATCTGAGCATGCGTGGCACTTTGTCCGTCGGAATTCGCTACACACGATCGGAAAAAGTGAGAGCAGGATCTCAAATTTTTTCAGTCTGAATTTCCGACGGAAAAAGTCCGATGGAGCCTACACACGGTCGGATTTTCCGACAACCTGGTCCGATAGGACATTTTCCGGCGGAAATTCCGACCGTGTGTACGGGGCATTAGACTTCACACTATCGTCACAGCTGGAGAGACTCCCTGACACCATGAGAGAGGCAGTCATAGTGGTGCTCCCCAAACTTGGGGAAAGATCCTACCCTATGCTCCTCGTACTGCCCGGTTTCTTTGTTGAATGTTTGAATGTTGACGCCAAAATCCTGGCCAGAATTCTGCCGATTAGGCTAAACTCGGTCATAACGGCCCTAGTCCACTCGGACCAGACGGGCTTTATGCCGGGTAGGGGGACAGATATTAATATTAGACGTCTCCTCACCCATATTGATAGAGCCGAAGAGGGATCGAAGGGAGTGGTGGCCTCACTCGGCGCAGAGAAGGCTTTCGACTCTATTGAGTGGGGCTACCTGTGGATGGTACTCTCCAGATTCGGAATTGGACCAGGCTTCATAAGATGGGTACGCATGTTATATAATTGCCCTTTAGCTAGAATTCGGACCAATGGGTGCCTCTCGGAGATGTTCCCACTGGCCCGGGGTACGAGGCAGGGATGCCCCCTTTCCCCGGTCTTGTTTGCCTTTTGCTATGGAACCCCTGGCTATATTGCTTAGAGCCGAAAAGAGGATAACAGGACTGCGGATAGGCCCTATTGAGGAAAAACTCTCTCTGTACGCAGATGATGCACTGCTGTACCTGGCAGATGCCTCTTCCTCCTTGCAAGTGGCATGACCAGTGTAGCCTAGATAATACCCCCCTTCTGTTGTAACCCCTTACTCACCACTACTTTTTACCCCCCTTAAAATAACAGACCACACCGTTCTTGTGGAGTAAATGGCCACAACAGCCTTTATTAAACATAAAACTCCATTTTATTCAAACTACAAATAACCAATTAAATACCATATAAATAACCATAACATAAACACTGAACATCAGTAACCCTCGGTTACACCCACTATTGTTGGTCAGTGACGGGGCGGAGTATTGTACCATAACCAAACATAACACCGTACATATATATATATAAATATATATATATATAACACCAGGGGGCACTGCGGGATTTTACCGAACCAAACTAGGCCTCCACTTAAACCGCCCAGAGACAAATCCCTATCCCGCAGTGCAACAAAGAGTATCATCAAATTACTTTGATGTACTACAACCGGAGGGGCCATCTACTGACGAGCCCCCCACAGGAGGGGCCATCTACTGACAAGCCCCCCACACACTTACCAACTACCCAACTGCCACCGTCACTGACCCACAATAAAAACACCGCCAACCCATATTGAAGAGCCGTCACTTTGATGCTTTACCTGAAATGACAACAAAAACATTAAAAACTCCAAAACAAACCTTAAAACATAGGGAGGGTGGGTGGGAAAACTGCCTCCTCTCGTGTTTCCTATTAATTGCGTGACTCCGCTAAGCCAGGCCCCCTTCTTGTATTGCCGCTCCCCCTGCTCTGATTGGTCTAGCCCGCTAGGCCACTCCCACCTCTCACTTTTGGTGTGTAACTATGCACACCGTCATGCCCGGCCCTCCCCTACATTCCCTGCTGTCCATTCGGTCCGGCCCTCTCTGTAGACCTGATCAACCAGTTTGGACACTACTCGGGAATCCGTGTCAACTGGGACAAGTCATTTCTGTTCCCACTGCACCCCTCGAATTGGCGAGTCATAACCCAAACGCAGCTTAAATGGGTAGAAGAGTTTACTCACCTAGGAATCAAAATTAGTGGCAATACGGGTGACTATATTGGTAAGAATATACAACCACTTATGGCCCAATTAGTAACCAAGTGTGCGGTGTGGCGCTCTCTTCCCCTGACACCGGTGGGGACGGTGAATCTTTTAAAGATGATCTATCTCCCAAAGTTCCTTTACTTTTTTCGTAACACCCCCTCACATATCCCTAGGTCATTCTTCGAAAGGCTGGAGAGTTTGCTGATATCCTTTCTATGGGCTGGGAGGCCCCCTCGAGTGGCGAGACAGATACTATACCCTCCCTCTGTCGGGAGGGGGTCTGGCTCTCCCGAATTTTTTACTCTTTTACTGGGCGACTGTCCTAGTGACTGTGAGGTGGTGGTTCTCTCAGCCTAGGCAAAATCCAGCGGTTACCCTGGAAGCGGCAGTTCTGGGCTCTTATGCAGCCTTAAGTAACTTGCTATTCCGAGGCCTCAGAGCTAGCCCCGGTATGACGACACTCATGCGGACCACAATGAAGGTTTGACAGGAGGCTCGAGTAATCTACAGGCGACCTGGACACGTGCCACCACATAGGCCCCTGTGGGGTAACCCTATGCTTCCCCACCTGAATAGTATTCCGGACCCATCCCTGTGGGCAAAGAAAGGGATCACCAAACAAATACTAGACCTGGATCTCCCAGACTCCCCACTAGAATCACTGCTGCACTTCCCTACCATCCCTCTCAGCCGATATAGCAAATCTGTCGAGGCTGATTCCAATTTATTGGAAGACATCCAGAATACCCACTCGTGTAGAATGGGTGAAATTAGTCAATAATATTATGGCTGCGGAGGAATGGATGGCGCAGTGCAAGGATAGGTATGAAAAGTTCTACGCCATATGGGCTACCTGGATACATTATACCTCCTCGGGGCCTTCACCAGTCGGGATCCCTCCTACGTAAGGGGACCGAAGGGTGAGGGACAAAGGACATTTGGTCTGGAGAAATACCCAATCTAGACGTCAGTAGGCCTATAAAGTCCTTCATCAACTCAGAACAATGGCACATAGCAGCGGTTGTGGACACACCCCCCCCCCCTCCCCTCTTTTTCTTTGTCACTTTTGTTATGCTATCTGTCTTGCCCATCCCTTTCATTCTTTTTCCTTTTGGCATGTTCCTCCTATAGTATTTGAGCTCAGTATTTGGGAGAGATGCCGGAACCAAGGCATTAAGCTAGGTTTCCGATTGGAGACCCATGTCCCTGACATGGACCACTAGACAGAGAGGCCAGGGGTGACCCAATGTTGTCTGATTTCATATCATTGGTTTGACATGTAGATAATTACCTCCCCTGAGACAGTTTCTGGTGGGCGGATGATCACATGCACTTTAGATAGCGCCTTATGTTCCGGGCGCAATCCCTATTTGTTATGTGCTGAACCTGATGCCAATTGCATATGCTATTTTTCTTGTTATTTGTCTGTTTCTTCAAACTTTTTACTCTCAAAATAAAGATTATATAAAAAAAAAAAAAAAAAGAAAGGGATCACCACTTTGAGACACATAGTCCTGGAGGGCAGACTCATGCCCTTTCAGGATCTAAAACGATCATACTCACCCCCACACTCCTTCCAGTTCAGATATTGGCAGCTGAAACACGCCTTTGAGGCACAATCTCCTGAATCCTTAACTTTGGAGGCTGACTCCATGGAACGCCTCCTGATCTCTAGGGAGATGGGGCGACCTCTCTCGTCCTTGTACCTCTATCTCACTGTGGAATATGACACCAAACTTACTAAAACATGGGAAAGGTGGAGGGCTGATATTCCATCCCTGGGTGAGGAAGAATGGAAAGGGTGCCTCTCCTCTTATATGCCCTCTATGATTGCAGCAAGACATAGATTCATACAATTCAAATTTCTTCATAGGGCCTATTATGCCCCATACACACGGTCGGATTTTCCGACGGAAAATGTCCTATCGGACAATGTTGTCGGAAATTCCGCCCGTGTGTAGGCTCCATCGGACTTTTTCTGTCGGATTTTCCGACGGACAAAGTTTTATCTCCTGCTCTCAAATTTTCCGACAACAAAGTCCTATCGGACTTTTTCCGATCGCGTGTAGCGAATTCCGACGGACAAAGTGCCACGCATGCTCAGATCACATTACAAGACCAAAGCTATTGGCTACTAGCCTCTACGTAGTCCCGTCGTACGCAACGAACGTCACCACGTTCAGAATGATCGGATTTTCCGACAACTTTGTCCGACCGTGTGTATGCAACACCAGTGTCGGACAAAATCCGTGGGAAAAATCCGATGGATTTTGTGGTCGGATTTTCCGACCGTGTGTACGGGGCATTACACTCCACAGAGGCTGTCACATATCTACCCACAAAGGAATCCCAACTGCCAAAGGTGTAGGCAAGAGATAGGCACGTTTTGGCACTGTGACCCCTCAAAGCACCATGTCCCCATGTTGATGGGGAAAAGGGCCTCATCTCCACAACCCTTGCCTGGTGGTTGTGGGGGTCTGCGAGCGGGGGGCTTATCGGAATCTGGAAGACCCCTTTAACAAAGGTGACCCCCAGATCCCGCCCCCCCCCCCCCGCCCCCCCATGTGAATTGGTAAGGGGTATATTGTACCCCTACCATTTCACAAAGAAAGGGGGAAAAAATTTAAAAAAACACACAGACACCATTGGGATAAGTCCTTTATTAAAAATAAAAAAAATAAAAAAAAGATTCCAGCGGTGGTAATCCACTCTCGGTATCCTGCGATGGGTCATCTCCTCTCTGGGGTCCAGCGATGGATGATCTCTCCTCTCCAGGTCCAGGGTCCAACGATGATGTCCAGCGCACATGCGCCCCTTTACAGGCATACTATAGACACCCCCCAGGTACGATATTTAAAGGAATATTACACTTTTATTGTTTCACTTTAAGTATTATTAAAATCACTGCTCCCGAAAAAGCAGACGTTTCTAAAACTTTTTTTTGCATTGATACTGGGGCAGGACCCGGGTCCCCAAACACTTTTTATGACAATAACTTGCATATAAGCCTTTAAAATGAACACTTTTGATTATTCTTGTTCGTGTCTCATAGACTTTAACAGTGTTCAAGTGTTTGGACAAATTTTTTGCCCGTTCGGATGTTCTGGTGCGAACCGAACTGGGAGGGGGGGGGTGTTTGGCTCATCCTTAACCCTCTAATCCTACCCCTCTAACTCTCTAATGCCGCGTACACACGTGCGGACTTTTGCCGGCGGACCTAGTCCAGCGGACAATCCCGCGGGACTTTCCAGCTGGGTCCGCTGGACTTTCCGAGCATGTGGACTTGCCCACACACGCACGGACTTCTCCAGCGGATAATCCGCCGGCCAAAAGTCCGCGGGACTTTTGAAAATGAACGGACTTGCCCACACACGGAGCAGTCCGTTCATTTCGAACGTAACTTCAGGTTACGTAGCTAGCGTAGGCAGTAAATGCCGGCGCGCTAGCTCCGTCACCTGGCATGGATTTAAAGGGAATCCCCACGCCGAAAAAACGGCGTGGGGGTTCCCCCCAAATCCAAGTCAGACCCTCATCCGAGCACGCAGCCTGGCAGGCCAGGAAAGGGGTGGGGACGAACGAGCGCCCCCCCCTCCTGAGCCGTACCAGGCCGCGTGCCCTCAACATGGGGGGTGCCCTGGGGAAAGGGGGGCCGTGCGGCCCCCCCCCACACCCAAAGCACCTTGTCCCCATGTTGATGAGGACAAGGGCCTCTTCCCGACAACCCTGGCCGTTGGTTGTCGGGGTCTGCGGGCGGGGGCTTATCGGAATCTGGGAGCCCCCTTTAATAAGGGGGGCCCCCAGATACCGGCCCCCCACCCTATGTGAATGAGTATGGGGTACGATGTACCCCTACCCATTCACCTAAGGTGTAAAATGTAAAGTACAAAAACACACACACTTTTGAAAAAATATTTTATTGCACTGCTCCGGGGGTCTTCTTCCGTCTTGGGGGTCTTCTCGCCGGACTCCTCCGCTCTCTTCTGCTCTTTTACCTAGCTCTTTCACGAGCGGGGGGAGTCCGGCTACCTTCTTCGTCGTCGCCGCCGTCGTCTGGGGGTCTCGATCCGCCTTCGGGGGTCTTCCGGGGGTCTCTTCTGTTCTTGTCCTTCTTCTTGTTCTTCTTCTTCCGATGTTGACCCGTCGCTCTCTCTGCCCGGAATGCTTGTGCCGCTCTGCGCTCGGACTTATATAGGGACATGGGGGACAGGGTCACATGCTCATGTCACATGGTGACCCCGCCCCCTTGCGATGTCACAGTCCCAGCATCCTCCGGGACTGTGACAACACAAGGGGGCGGGGTCACCATGTGACATGTGCATGTGACCCTGTCCCCATGCCCCTATATAAGTCCCAGCGCAGAGCGGCACAAGCATTCCGGGCAGAGAGAGCGACGGGTCAACATCGAAGAAGAAGAACAAGAAGAAGGACAAGAAGAAGGCGCCGGCGGCGCGGAAGACGACGACCGCCGCAAGAACAGAAGAGACCCCCGGAAGACCCCCGAAGGCGGATCGAGACCCCCAGACGACGGCAGCGACGACGAAGAAGGTAGCCGGACTCCCCCCCGCTCGTGAAAGAGCTAGGTAAAAGAGCAGAAGAGAGCGGAGGAGTCCGGCGAGAAGACCCCCAAGACGGAAGAAGACCCCCGGAGCAGTGCAATAAAATATTTTTTCAAAAGTGTGTGTGTTTTTGTACTTTACATTTTACACCTTAGGTGAATGGGTAGGGGTACATCGTACCCCATACTCATTCACATAGGGTGGGGGGCCGGTATCTGGGGGCCCCCTTATTAAAGGGGGCTCCCAGATTCCGATAAGCCCCCGCCCGCAGACCCCGACAACCAACGGCCAGGGTTGTCGGGAAGAGGCCCTTGTCCTCATCAACATGGGGACAGGGTGCTTTGGGGTGGGGGGGCCGCACGGCCCCCCTTTCCCCAGGGCACCCCCCATGTTGAGGGCACGCGGCCTGGTACGGCTCAGGAGGGGGGGGCGCTCGTTCGTCCCCACCCCTTTCCTGGCCTGCCAGGCTGCGTGCTCGGATGAGGGTCTGACATGGATTTGGGGGGAACCCCCACGCCGTTTTTTCGGCGTGGGGAGTCCCTTTAAATCCATGCCAGGTCACGGAGCTAGCGCGGCGGCAGTAACTGCCTACGCTAGCTACGTAACCTGAAGTCACGTGCTAAATGAACGGACTTGCCGATGAGCGGCAAGTCCGTTCATTTCAAAAGTCCCGCGGACTTGCCCACTAACGGCGGGATTGTCCGCTGGACTGCCAAGTCCAGCGGATAATTTTAAAACCAAACTTAAAACTTTGGTCCGCCGGACTTTGGCGCCAAAAAGTCCGCCGGCGCCCACACACGAGGGGATTATCCGCTGGACTTCAGTCCAGAGGATAATCCCGCGGGATTGTCCCTTCGTGTGTACGCGGCATAACACTTACCCCCTAACCCCTTTGTCCTAACCACCTAACCCCCTAATCTCTAACCCCCAACCCTCTAACCCTCTAACCTTAACCACCTAACCCTAACCCTCTAACCCTACCCCATCCCCTTGTGCTCGCACACAGAGGCAAACACATACGTAAATGTCGCGCCCGCATATGTAAACGTCATTCAAACCACACATGTGAGGTATCGTCAGAATGAGTGAGAGCAATAATTCTATCACTAGACCTCCTCTGTTACTCAGTGCCATGAGGCGATTCAGTTCGCATTGTAGCGCTATACAAATCATTCATTCATACTCGAAACTGGTAAACTGTAAAAACTTTTAAAGCGTCGCATATGGAGATTTTTAAGTACCGAAGTTTGGTGCCATTCCACTTGTGTGCGAAATTTTAAAGCGTGACATGTTGGGTATCTATTTACTCGGCGTAACATTATCTTTCACATTATATAAAAATAATGGGCTAAATATTGTGGGTTTTTTTTTTTTTTAATTCGTGAAAATTTTAAATTTCCCATCAAATACTTACCGTAATTTTCCTTTCCTGATAGACTGCATGGCAGCAATGTGTGGGTTAGCCCAGCCTCCATAACTACCCTATAGGACACCTCTCTCATAAATCTTTGCTCTGGGCCACCGGCTGTGTTCCATAACTAGCCTACTCCAACATTGGGAGGGGACTCCTGCTGCCATGATATATACATAGTCTGTAGTGCACTATGCTTCACTCACCACTAGATGTCCCCATTGTACAGGAGATAACACCATGATATAAAGATGTAGGTAGTCTGTATTGCACTATGCTCTGCTCACCACTAGATGTCCCCATTGTACAGGAGATAACACCATGATCTATGGATGTAGGTAGTCTGTATTGCACAATGCTCTGCTCACCACTAGATGTCCCCATTGTACAGGAGATGATGTCTCCTGTACATCGTTTTCGACGAGGACCTTGACATCTAACAGGTTCTTGGCTGTCCATGACGGCTACCCGCAACCTGGAATGGCCAGCCTGTCAAATATTTTGCCCAGGGTGTGGCCGATGCGTATGCTAGAGCTACCAGGAGCCACAGGTGAGAGCTGAGTGACAGGTGGGGACCAAAGGTGAACGAGACATGCCCTTACACCAGAGATGCTACCCAACCTTGAAGACCCCTCTATACACCCCATAAAGGAGATAACAGCATGATCTATGGATGTTGGTAGTCTGTATTGCACTATGCTCTGCTCACCACTAGATGTCCCCATTGTACAGGAGATAACACCATGATATATAGATGTAGGTAGTCTGTATTGCACTATGCTCTGCTCACCACTAGATGTCCCCATTGGAAAGGAGATAACACCATGATATATGGATTTAGGTAGTCTGTATTGCACTATGCTTTACTCACCACTAGATGTCCCCATTTTACAGGAGATAACACCATGATCTATGGATGTAGGTAGTCTGTAGTGCACTATGCTCTGCTCACCACTAGATGTCCCCATTGGAAAGGAGATAACACCATAATATATGGATGTAGGTAGTCTGTAGTGCACTATGCTCTTCTCACCACTAGATGTCCCCATTGTACAGGAGATAACACCATGATCTATGGATATAGGTAGTCTGTAGTGCACTATGCTCTTCTCACCACTAGATGTCCCCATTGTACAGGAGATAACACCATGATCTATGGATGTAGGTAGTCTGTAGTGCACTATGCTCTTCTCACCACTAGATGTCCCCATTGTACAGGAGATAACACCATGATCTATGGATGTAGGTAGTCTGTATTGAACTATGCTCTGCTCACCACTAGATGTCCCCATTGTACAGGAGATAACACCATGATATATAGATGTAGGTAGTCTGTATTGCACTATGCTCTGCTCACCACTAGATGTCCCCATTGTACAGGAGATAACACCATGATATATAGATGTAGGTAGTCTGTATTGCACTATGCTCTGCTCACCACTAGATGTCCCCATTGTAAAGGAGATAACACCATGATCTATGGATGTTGGTAGTCTGTAGTGCACTATGCTCTGCTCACCACTAGATGTTGTATATATATAATATATATATATATGTATACATATATATATATATATATATATATATATATATATATATATATATATTTTATATATATATATATATATATATATATATATATATATATATATATTTTATTTTAGAATGCCTAAATAAAAACACTACATATAATAAATATGTATATATATAATATACTACAGATGTCCCCATTGGAAAGGAGATAACACCATGATATATGGATTTAGGTAGTCTGTAGTGCACTATGCTCTTCTCACCACTAGATGTCCCCATTGTACAGGAGATGACACCATGATCTATGGATGTCGGTAGTCTGTATTGCACTATGCTCTGCTCACCACTAGATGTCCCCATTGTACAGGAGATGACACCATGATCTATGGATGTAGGTAGTCTGTAGTGCACTATGCTCTGCTCACCACTAGATGTCCCCATTGTAAGGAGATAACACCATGATCTATGGCTGTAGGTAGTCTGTAGTGCACTATGCTCTGTTCACCACTAGATGTCCCCATTGTACAGGAGATAACACCATAACATATGGATGTAGGTAGTCTGTAGTGCACTATGCTCTGCTCACCACTAGATGTCCCCATTGTACAGGAGATGACACCATGATCTATGGATGTCGGTAGTCTGTATTGCATTATGCTCTGCTCACCACTAGATGTCCCCATTGTACAGGAGATAACACCATAACATATGGATGTAGGTAGTCTGTATTGCACTATGCTCTGCTCACCACTAGATGTCCCCATTGGAAAGGAGATAACACCATGATATATGGATGTAGGTAGTCTGTAGTGCACTATGCTCTGCTCACCACTAGATGTCCCCATTGTACAGGAGATGACACCATGATCTATGGATGTTGGTAGTCTGTATTGCACTATGCTCTGCTCACCACTAGATGTCCCCATTGTACAGGAGATGACACCATGATCTATGGCTGTAGGTAGTCTGTAGTGCACTATGCTCTGCTCACCACTAGATGTCCCCATTGTACAGGAGATGACACCATGATCTATGGATGTAGGTAGTCTGTAGTGCACTATGCTCTGCTCACCACTAGATGTCCCCATTGTACAGGAGATGACACCATGATCTATGGATGTCGGTAGTCTGTATTGCACTATGCTCTGCTCACCACTAGATGTCCCCATTGTACAGGAGATGACACCATGATCTATGGCTGTAGGTAGTCTGTAGTGCACTATGCTCTGCTCACCACTAGATGTCCCCATTGGAAAGGAGATAACACCATGATCTATGGATGTAGGTAGTCTGTAGTGCACTATGCTCTGCTCACCACTAGATGTCCCCATTGTACAGGAGATGACACCATGATCTATGGATGTAGGTAGTCTGTAGTGCACTATGCTCTGTTCACCACTAGATGTCCCCATTGTACAGGAGATAACACCATAACATATGGATGTAGGTAGTCTGTAGTGCACTATGCTCTGCTCACCACTAGATGTCCCCATTGTACAGGAAATAACATCATGATATATGGATGTAGGTAGTCTGTATTGCACTATGCTCTGCTCACCACTAGATGTCCCCATTGTACAGGAGATAACACCATGATATATGGATGTAGGTAGTCTGTATTGCACTATGCTCTGCTCACCACTAGATGTCCCCATTGGAAAGGAGATAACACCATGATCTATGGATGTAGGTAGTCTGTAGTGCACTATGCTCTGCTCACCACTAGATGTCCCCATTGTACAGGAGATGACACCATGATCTATGGATGTTGGTAGTCTGTATTGCACTATGCTCTGCTCACCACTAGATGTCCCCATTGTACAGGAGATGACACCATGATCTATGGCTGTAGGTAGTCTGTAGTGCACTATGCTCTGCTCACCACTAGATGTCCCCATTGTACAGGAGATGACACCATGATCTATGGATGTAGGTAGTCTGTAGTGCACTATGCTCTGCTCACCACTAGATGTCCCCATTGTACAGGAGATGACACCATGATCTATGGATGTAGGTAGTCTGTAGTGCACTATGCTCTGCTCACCACTAGATGTCCCCATTGTACAGGAGATGACACCATGATCTATGGATGTCGGTAGTCTGTATTGCACTATGCTCTGCTCACCACTAGATGTCCCCATTGTACAGGAGATAACACCATAACATATGGATGTAGGTAGTCTGTATTGCACTATGCTCTGCTCACCACTAGATGTCCCCATTGGAAAGGAGATAACACCATGATATATGGATGTAGGTAGTCTGTAGTGCACTATGCTCTGCTCACCACTAGATGTCCCCATTGTACAGGAGATGACACCATGATCTATGGATGTTGGTAGTCTGTATTGCACTATGCTCTGCTCACCACTAGATGTCCCCATCGTACAGGAGATGACACCATGATCTATGGCTGTAGGTAGTCTGTAGTGCACTATGCTCTGCTCACCACTAGATGTCCCCATTGTACAGGAGATGACACCATGATCTATGGATGTAGGTAGTCTGTAGTGCACTATGCTCTGCTCACCACTAGATGTCCCCATTGTACAGGAGATGACACCATGATCTATGGATGTCGGTAGTCTGTATTGCACTATGCTCTGCTCACCACTAGATGTCCCCATTGTACAGGAGATGACACCATGATCTATGGCTGTAGGTAGTCTGTAGTGCACTATGCTCTGCTCACCACTAGATGTCCCCATTGGAAAGGAGATAACACCATGATCTATGGATGTAGGTAGTCTGTAGTGCACTATGCTCTGCTCACCACTAGATGTCCCCATTGTACAGGAGATGACACCATGATCTATGGATGTAGGTAGTCTGTAGTGCACTATGCTCTGCTCACCACTAGATGTCCCCATTGTACAGGAGATGACACCATGATCTATGGATGTCGGTAGTCTGTATTGCACTATGCTCTGCTCACCACTAGATGTCCCCATTGTACAGGAGATGACACCATGATCTATGGATGTAGGTAGTCTGTATTGCACTATGCTCTGCTCACCACTAGATGTCCCCATTGTACAGGAGATGACACCATGATCTATGGCTGTAGGTAGTCTGTAGTGCACTATGCTCTGCTCACCACTAGATGTCCCCATTGTACAGGAGATGACACCATGATCTATGGCTGTAGGTAGTCTGTAGTGCACTATGCTCTGCTCACCACTAGATGTCCCCATTGTACAGGAGATGACACCATGATCTATGGATGTAGGTAGTCTGTAGTGCACTATGCTCTGCTCACCACTAGATGTCCCCATTGTACAGGAGATGACACCATGATCTATGGATGTCGGTAGTCTGTATTGCACTATGCTCTGCTCACCACTAGATGTCCCCATTGTACAGGAGATAACACCATAACATATGGATGTAGGTAGTCTGTATTGCACTATGCTCTGCTCACCACTAGATGTCCCCATTGGAAAGGAGATAACACCATGATATATGGATGTAGGTAGTCTGTAGTGCACTATGCTCTGCTCACCACTAGATGTCCCCATTGTACAGGAGATGACACCATGATCTATGGATGTTGGTAGTCTGTATTGCACTATGCTCTGCTCACCACTAGATGTCCCCATCGTACAGGAGATGACACCATGATCTATGGCTGTAGGTAGTCTGTAGTGCACTATGCTCTGCTCACCACTAGATGTCCCCATTGTACAGGAGATGACACCATGATCTATGGATGTAGGTAGTCTGTAGTGCACTATGCTCTGCTCACCACTAGATGTCCCCATTGTACAGGAGATGACACCATGATCTATGGATGTCGGTAGTCTGTATTGCACTATGCTCTGCTCACCACTAGATGTCCCCATTGTACAGGAGATGACACCATGATCTATGGCTGTAGGTAGTCTGTAGTGCACTATGCTCTGCTCACCACTAGATGTCCCCATTGGAAAGGAGATAACACCATGATCTATGGATGTAGGTAGTCTGTAGTGCACTATGCTCTGCTCACCACTAGATGTCCCCATTGTACAGGAGATGACACCATGATCTATGGATGTAGGTAGTCTGTAGTGCACTATGCTCTGCTCACCACTAGATGTCCCCATTGTACAGGAGATGACACCATGATCTATGGATGTCGGTAGTCTGTATTGCACTATGCTCTGCTCACCACTAGATGTCCCCATTGTACAGGAGATGACACCATGATCTATGGATGTAGGTAGTCTGTATTGCACTATGCTCTGCTCACCACTAGATGTCCCCATTGTACAGGAGATGACACCATGATCTATGGCTGTAGGTAGTCTGTAGTGCACTATGCTCTGCTCACCACTAGATGTCCCCATTGTACAGGAGATGACACCATGATCTATGGCTGTAGGTAGTCTGTAGTGCACTATGCTCTGCTCACCACTAGATGTCCCCATTGTACAGGAGATGACACCATGATATATGGATTTAGGTAGTCTGTAGTGCACTATGCTCTTCTCACCACTAGATGTCCCCATTGTACAGGAGATGACACCATGATCTATGGATGTCGGTAGTCTGTATTGCACTATGCTCTGCTCACCACTAGATGTCCCCATTGTACAGGAGATGACACCATGATCTATGGATGTAGGTAGTCTGTAGTGCACTATGCTCTGCTCACCACTAGATGTCCCCATTGTACAGGAAATAACATCATGATATATGGATGTAGGTAGTCTGTATTGCACTATGCTCTGCTCACCACTAGATGTCCCCATTGTACAGGAGATAACACCATGATATATGGATGTAGGTAGTCTGTATTGCACTATGCTCTGCTCACCACTAGATGTCCCCATTGTACAGGAGATGACACCATGATCTATGGATGTTGGTAGTCTGTATTGCACTATGCTCTGCTCACCACTAGATGTCCCCATTGTACAGGAGATGACACCATGATCTATGGATGTCGGTAGTCTGTATTGCACTATGCTCTGCTCACCACTAGAGGTCCCCATTGTACAGGAGATGACACCATGATCTATGGATGTCGGTAGTCTGTATTGCACTATGCTCTGCTCACCACTAGATGTCCCCATTGTACAGGAGATGACACCATGATCTATGGATGTAGGTAGTCTGTAGTGCACTATGCTCTGTTCACCACTAGATGTCCCCATTGTACAGGAGATGACACCATGATCTATGGCTGTAGGTAGTCTGTAGTGCACTATGCTCTGCTCACCACTAGATGTCCCCATTATACAGGAGATGACACCATGATCTATGGATGTCGGTAGTCTGTATTGCACTATGCTCTGCTCACCACTAGATGTCCCCATTGTACAGGAGATGACACCATGATCTATGGATGTCGGTAGTCTGTAGTGCACTATGCTCTGCTCACCACTAGATGTCCCCATTGGAAAGGAGATGACACCATGATCTATGGATGTAGGTAGTCTGTAGTGCACTATGCTCTGTTCACCACTAGATGTCCCCATTGTACAGGAGACAACACCATAATATATGGATGACGGTAGTCTGTAGTGCACTATGCTCTGCTCACCACTAGATGTCCCCATTGTACAGGAGATAACATCATAATATATGGATGTCGGTAGTCTGTATTGCACTATGCTCTGTTCACCACTAGATGTCCCCATTGTACAGGAGATAACATCATAATATATGGATGTCGGTAGTCTGTAGTGCACTATGCTCTGTTCACCACTAGATGTCCCCATTGTACAGGAGATAACACCATAATATATGGATGTCGGTAGTCTGTAGTGCACTATGCTCTGCTCACCACTAGATGTCCCCATTGTACAGGAATTACATCATAATATATGGATGTAGGTAGTCTGTATTGCACTATGCTCTGCTCACCACTAGATGTCCCCATTGTACAGGAGATAACACCATAATATATGGATGTAGGTATTCTGTATCCCATAAATCTTTGCTCTGGACCACTGGCCGTGTTCCGTAACTAGCCTACTCCAACATTGGGAGGGGACTCCTGCTACCATGATATGTACATAGTCTGTAGTGCACTATGCTTCACTCACCACTAGATGTCCCCATTGTACAGGAGATAACACCATAATATATGGATGTCGGTAGTCTGTAGTGCACTATGCTTTGTTCACCACTAGATGTCCCCATTGTACAGGAGATAACATCATTATATATGGATGTCGGTAGTCTGTATTGCACTATGCTCTGCTTACCACTAGATGTCCCCATTGTACAGGAGATGACATCATAATATATGGATGTCGGTAGTCTGTATTGCACTATGCTCTGCTTACCACTAGATGTCTCCATTGTACAGCAGATGATGTCTCCTGTACATCGTTTTCGAAGAGGACCTTAATATCTAACAGGTTCTTGGCTGTCCACGGTGTGCCCGCAGGTGGCTGTTAAGACCGATATGGGCATGGGCAGACACGTGTGGGCACGAAGGGAACCCCATGCCACAAAGGGTTAAAAGCAAATAAAGGCACCCACACCATTACAAAAATATTTTTAAAAAATTGCCTTAATGATGTAAAGAATGTCCTTCAGTGTAAATCCAAGCCATGGGGGCAATATCTTTGGGCAGTGGGTCATCATGACTGAAAGCAGATCTACATCAATGCATGACGGTATTGATGTTGAATTTATATCGGAGGGGACTATGTGTGTCTTTTACTTTTAACTCCTTGTAAGAATGGGTAAGGGACTCTAATATACAGTGCCTTGAAAAAGTATTCATACCCCTTGAAATTTTCCACTTTTTATCACGTTACAACCAAAAACGTAAATGTATTTTATTGGGATTTTATGTGATGGACCAACACAAAGTGTCACATAATTGTGAAGTGGAAGGAAAATGATAAATGATACAAATAAATATGTGAAAAGTGGGGGGGGGGGGCATTTGTATTCAGCCCCCTTTACTCTGATAACTAAAATCTAGTGGAACCAATCACCTTCAGAAGTCACCTTATTAGTAAATAGAGTCCACCTGTGTGTCATTAAATCTCAGTATAAATACAGCTGTTCCGTGAAGCCCTCAGAGGTTTGTTAGAGAACCTTAGTGAACAAACAGCATCATGAAGGCCAAGGAACACACCAGACAGGTCAGGGATAAAGTTGTGGAGAAGTATAAAGCAGGGTTAGGTTATATCCCAAGCTTTGACCATCTCACAGAGCTCTGTTCAATCCATCATCGGAAAATGGAAAGAGTATGGCACAACTGCAAACCTACCAAGACATGGCCGTCCACCTAAACTGACCGGGCCGGGCAAGGAGAGCATTCATCAGAGAAGAGCCAAGAGGTCCATGGTAACTCTGGAGGAGCTGCAGAGATCCACAGCTCAGGGGGGAGAGTCTGTCCACAGGACAACTATTAGTCGTGTTCTCCACAAATCTGCCCTTTATGGAAGAGTGACAAGAAGAAAGACATTGGAGGAAGAAAGTCATAAGAAGTCCTGTTTGTAGTTTGTGAGAAGCCATGTGGGGGAGGGGAGCAAACATGTGGAAGAAGGTGATCTGCTCACATGACACCAAAATTCTACTTTATGGCCTAAAAGCAAAACGCTATGTGTGGGGGAAACTAACACTGCCCATCCCCCTGAACACACCATCCCCACCGTGAGACATGGTGGTGGCAGCATCATGTGGTGGGGATGGTTTTCTTCAGCAGGGACAGGGAAGCTGGTCAGAGTTGATGGGAAGATGGATGGAGACAAATACAGGGCAATCTTAGAAGAAAACCTGTAATGCCGCGAACACACGACCGGACTTTCCAGCAGACTAGGTCCGACGGAATTAGTTCGCCGGACAATCCGATCGTGTGTGGGCTTTAATTTTCGTTTAAAAAAAATCAGACGGACCTAGAAACAGCACATGTTTCAAATCTATCCGATGGACTCAATTCCTATCGGGAAAACCGTTTGTCTGTGTGCTAGTCCGATGGACCAAATGCGACGCAAGGGCAGCTATTGGCTACTGGCTATTGAACTTCCTTTTTTAGTCCCGTTTATGTCATCACGTTCAAAACTAACGGACTTTCGAACGGACTTAGTCCGTTCATGTGTGGCCAAGTACATTAGTTCGAAAAGTCAGTCGGAACTTTGCCGAAAGTCCGTCGGGAGGACCTTTGGACCTAGTCTGTCGGAAAGTCCGGTCGTGTACGCGGCATTAGACATGTGCACAACAAAAAAAAATTTTTATTTTCGTTTCGTTTTTTTTTAGTTTTCGTTGATTCGTAACGATTCGTACATTCGTAAGAGTTATTTTTTCGTTGATTCGTTTTTTCGTTAGTTTAATTTTCGGACGCATTCGTATTTATTCGTACATTCGTAACATTCGTAGATTCGTAATCGGAGCATAATTCATAATTTGATGTAATGTGTATGCTATTATTACATTTTAATAATTTACGAATCGAAAAAAAAAGTTACGAATCGAAAAAAAAAAGTTACGAATCGAAAAAAAAGTTACGAATGTACGAATTTTTTTGTTCAATAGAGACACGGAAAATTACGAATCGAACAAAAAAATGTAAAAAAAGTTACGAATCGAAAAAAAAAAGTTACGAATCGAAAAAAAAAGTTACGAATCGAAAAAAAAAGTTACGAATGTACGAATTTTTTTGTTCAATCCATTCGAAGCACGTTTAGCAGCACCATTGTAAGGGACACGGAAAATTACCAATTCAACAAAAAAAAAGTTACGAATGTACAAATTTTTTCGTTCGTTTTCGTTTTTCGGATTTTCTTCATTAGTACATTCGTTGTTTCTAATTCGTTTTTTTCGGATTTTCGTTGTTTTTCGGATTCGTTCGATTCGAATGATTCATTAATCGGATTCGTACGATTCGAACGATTCGTTATTTGGATTCGTACGATTCGAACGATTCGTTCATTCGTACGAAAACGAACGAACAAAAATAACGAAAAAAAAGAAAAACGAAAAAAAACGAATTGCACATGTCTACGCGGCATTAGAGTCGGCAAAAGACTTGAGACTGGGGGGGAGGTTCACCTTCCAGCAGGACAACGACCCGAAACATACAGCCAGAGCTACAATGGAATGGTTTAGATCAAAGCATATTCATGTGTTAGAATGGCCCAGTCACAGTCCAGACCTAAATCACGTTGAGAATCTGTGGCAAGACTTGAGAATTGCTGCTCACAGACGCTCTCCATCCAATCTGACAGAGCTTGAGATATTTTACAAAGAAGAAGAATGGGCAGAAATGTCCTCTCTAGATGTGCAAAGCTGGTAGAGACACCCCCAAAAAGACTTGTAGAGAAAGGGGGTTCTACAAAGTATTGACTCCGGGGGGCGCCATACAAATCCCCCCCCCCCCCCCAACACACTTTTCACAGATTTATTTGTATCATTTATCATTTTCCTTCCACTTCACAATTATGTGACACTTTGTGTTGGTCCATCACATAAAATCCCAATAAAAAATACATTTATGTTTTTGGTTGTAACAAAATGTGGGGAATTTCAAGGGGTATGAATACTTTTTTAAAGCACTGTAACTCTGTAATCATTCCGGTGGAGCGCAGATATCTGGGGGCCACCAGATTCAAATAAGTGACCACACACCACCATATCTTTTAAGGACCACATGTTTGAATTTTAAGGGGAACCCAGTGACATTTTTCTTTTTTTAAGGGACAGTACACTAAAGAAAACAGAAAAAAATGGTGTGGGGTTCCCCCAAATTATAACCAGACCCTTATCCGGCCAGGAAAGGGAGGGCAGTGAGCGTGTGCCCCCCTTCCTGTACTAAGTCATATGCCTTTCAACACTGGGGGTTATCTTGCACAAAGCAAAGCTTTCCCCCTGCAAGTGGAAGTAGTACAGGAAAGAAGCATCATAGGGTGGGTCACCGTGGTGGTATAAGAACATCATCGAGTGGTTGGTCACCATGGTGATAGGAGAACATTGTTAAATGGTTGGTCACCATGGTGGTATAAAAACATCTTTGAGTGGTTGGTTACCATGGTGGTAGGAGAACATCGCTGAGTGGTTGGTCGCCATGGTGGTAGGAGAACATTGTTAAATGGTTGGTCACCATGGTGGTATAAAAACATCTTTGAGTGGTTGGTTACCATGGTGGTAGGAGAACATCGCTGAGTGGTTGGTCGCCATGGTGGTAGGAGAACATCGCTGAGTGGTTGGTCGCCATGGTGGTAGGAGATCATCGCTGAGTGGTTGGTCGCCATGGTGATAGGAGAACATCGCTGAGTGGTTTGTTACCATGGTGGTAGGAGAACATCGTTGAGTGGTTGGCTACCATGGTGGTAAGAGAACATCATTAAGTGGTTGGTCACCATGGAGGTAGGAGAACATCATCGAGTGGTTAGTCATCATGGTGATAGGAGAACATCGCTGAGTGGTTGGTTACCATGGTGGTAGGAGAACATCGTTAAATGGTTGGTCACCATGGTGGTATAAGAACATCTTTGAGTGGTTGGTCACCATGGAGGTAGGAGAACATCATCGAGTGGTTGGTCACCATGGTGATAAGAGAACATTGCTGAGTGGTTGGTTACCATGATGGTAGGAGAACATCATCGAGTGGTTGGTCATCATGGTGATAGGAGAACATCGCTGAATGGTTGGTTACCATGGTGGTAGGAGAACATCATTAAGTGGTTGGTCGCCATGGTGGTAAGAGAACATCTTTGAGTGGTTGGTCACCATGGAGTTAGGAGAACATTGTTAAGTTGTTGGTTACCATGGTAGTGGGAGAACATCATCGAGTGGTTGGTCATCATGGTGATAGGAGAACATCGCTGAATGGTTGGTTACCATGATGGTAGGAGAACATCATTAAGTGGTTGGTCGCCATGGTGGTAAGAGAACATCTTTGAGTGGTTGGTCACCATGGAGTTAGGAGAACATTGTTAAGTTGTTGGTTACCATGGTAGTGGGAGAACATCATCGAGTGGTTGGTCATCATGGTGATAGGAGAACATCGCTGAATGGTTGGTTACCATGGTGGTAGGAGAACATCATTAAGTGGTTGGTCGCCATGGTGGTAAGAGAACATCTTTGAGTGGTTGGTCACCATGGAGGTAGGAGAACATTGTTAAGTTGTTGGTTACCATGGTAGTGGGAGAACATCATCGAGTGGTTGGTCATCATGGTGGTAGGAGAACATCGCTGAATGGTTGGTTACCATGGAGGTAGGAGAACATCTTTGAGTGGTTGGTCACCATGGAGGTAGGAGAACATTGTTAAGTTGTTGGTTACCATGGTAGTGGGAGAACATCGTTGAGTGGTTGGTCAACATGGTGATAGGAGAACATTGTTGATTGGTGGGTTACCATGGTGGTAGGAGGACATCATTGAGTGTTTGGTCACCACAGTGGTAGGAGAAGATTGTTGGGTGGTGGGTCATTGTGGCAACAGCAAAACATCATCGGGTGCCAAGTTGTGATGACTGGCAAAGAATCTACATGTAAACTGTTGATTGATAATTTTTGGGGATGAATGAGTGCTAGAGAGCACTAATGGACTCCTTATTCTCATTTCCCAGGTTGGGATTGAATATCTGGGGGCTCCCCCAACCCCCCCAGTAACTCACGCATCCTTCCTTTTTTATGGGAAACTGGATACGGAGAAGAAGTTCTCTCCTCAACAATGGGACATGGTGCCTTACCAGTGGGGAGGCTTTGCCACCCCCTCCCTTTTCTGCATTGGTACATCCCACAGCCCCCCCCCCCCTTAAATAAATCATCTATTAACCTTGGAAAAGACCAGAAAGCTGGTTTTGCCTCTTATAAACTCCAGTGAGGTTTTACTGTTAAGTTCGGGGTTCTCTGGATTCCGGTTGGGATTGGTGAGCCTTCTGTGGACTGAGTCGGGTCACTCGTCTCTACTGCTGGTAAGTAGTTCCTAGAAGTTTGTTAGATGTCCTCGCTGTACAGGAGATGACACCACGATAAGCATGTAGGCGGACTGTAGTGCACTACGTTCTGCTTAACACTAGATGTCCCCATTGTACATGACCATAATATATGCATGTTGGTAGCCTGTAGTGCACTACGATTCACTCACCACTAGATGTCCCCATTGTACATGACACACTTAGTGTGTGTTATTAGTGATATTAGTAGGTCATAGTAATAATAGTAAGCAGACAAGTGCATTATGCTCTTCATACCACTAGGTGTCCCTGTTATAGAGGACATAATATCACAGTATGGGGTGTAGGTAGATTATATGCCACTGCACTCTACTCACCACTAGGTGTCCCTGTTGTAGAGGACCATGGTATGGGGTGTAGGTAGACTATATTCCATTGCACTCTACTCACCACTAGGTGTCCCTGTTGTAGAGGACCATGGTATGGGGTGTAGGTAGACTATATTCCATTGCACTCTACTCACCACTAGGTGTCCCTGTTGTAGAATACCATGGTATAGGGTGTAGGTAGACTATATTCCATTGCACTCTACTCACCACTAGGTGTCCCTGTTGTAGAGGACATAATACCACAGTATGGGGTGTAGGTAGACTATAGTCCACTGCACTCTACGCACCACTAGGTGTCCCTGTTGTAGAAGACCACGGTATGGGGTGTAGGTAGATTATATGCCACTGCACTCTACTCACCACTAGGTGTCCCTGTTGTAGAGGACACAATACCATGGTATGGGGTGTAGGTAGCTTCCAGAATTTGATAAGCCTCTCTGGGCCCGAGTTTGGGGTGGAAGAGGCCCTTATTATCATCAACATGGAGACGAGGTGCTTTGCCAGGTGCCCCCCCCCCCCCCCCTGATAAGGTACACTGCCCATGTTGTGGACATGTGACCTACAGCCGTGGCCAAAAGTTTTGAGACTGACACAAGTATTCATTTTCACAAAGTCTGCAGCCTCAGTGTTTTTAGATCTTTCTGTCAGATGTTACTATGAGATATTGAAGTATAATTACAAGTATTCCATACGTGTCGGGGGCTTTTATTGACAATGAAGTTTATGCAAAAAGCCAATATTGGCAGTGGTGACCGTTCTGACCTCTGCGATTCCCACCGGCATGCCGTCTCTCAACTTCTGGGCCTCATCCTGACTGATGCCCCCCCCCCCCCCCCATTCTTGCATAATCAATGCTTGGAGTTTTTCAGAATTTGTGGGGTTTTTTTGTTGAGGATTGACCACAAGTTCTCGATGGGATTAAGGTCTGGGAAGTTTCCTGGCCACGGGCCCAAAATTTCCATGTTTGGTTCCCCAAGCCACTTAGTTCTCACTTTTGCCTCATGGCAAGGTGCTCCACCATGCTGGAGAAGACATTGTTCCTCACCAAACTCTTCTTGGATGGTTGGGAGAAGTTGCTCTCGGAGGAGGTTTTTGTACCACTCTCTATTCATGTCCAAATTGTGGGTGAGCCCCCCACTCCATTGGCTAAGCAACCCCCACCCCCCCCCCCCCCCCCACCACCACCCATGAATGGTCTCAGATCTATGACACAGGACTTATGGTAGCGCTCACCTTTTTTTCACCTTTTCTTCTCCAGACAAGGTTTTTTCTGGTTACCCCAAACAATTGGAAAGGGGATTCAAATGACTCCCCCAATCCCCCCCCCCCCCCCGCCCCCAGTCCTCAGCATCCAATCCCTTCTGCAGAATATAAGTCTGTCCCGATGTTTTTCCTGGAGAGAAGTGGCTTCTTTGCTGCCCTTCTTGACACCAGACCTTCCTCCAAAAGTCTTCTCCTTACAGTGCGTGCCGATGTCCTCACACCTGTCTGCCACCATTCCTGAGCAAGCTCTGCACTTCTAGTGCCCTCATCCACCCCCTGCACTGGTGGTGCCCCAATCCCCCCCTGCACCGGTGGTGCCCTAATCCCCCCCCCTCTGCACTGGTGGTGCCCTCACCCACCCCCTGCACTGGTGGTGCCCCAATCCCCCCCTGCACTGGTGGTGCCCTAATCCCCCCCCCCCCCCCTCTGCACTGGTGGTGCCCCAATCCCCCCCTGCACTGGTGGTGCCCTAATCCCCCCCCCTCTGCACTGGTGGTGCCCTCACCCACCCCCTGCACTGGTGGTGCCCCAATCCCCCCCTGCACTGGTGGTGCCCCAATCCCCCCCCCTCTGCACTGGTGGTGCCCTCACCCACCCCCTGCACTGGTGGTGCCCCTATCCCCCCCTCTGCATTGGTGGTGCCCCACCCCCTGCACTGGTGGTGCCCCAATCCCCCCCTGCACTGGTGGTGCCCTCACCCACCCCCTGCACTGGTGGTGCCCCAATCCCCCCCTGCACTGGTGGTGCCCTCACCCACCCCCTGCACCAGTGGTGCCCCAATCCCCCCCTGCACTGGTGGTGCCCCAATCCCCCCTGCACTGGTGGTGCCCTCACCCACCCCCTGCACTTGTGGTGCCCCAATCCCCCCTGCACTGGTGGTGCCCTCACCCACCCCCTGCACTGGTGGTGCCCTGATCTGGCAGCTGAATCAACTGTAGGAGATGTGCCTGGCACTTGCTGTACTTTCTTGGGTGCCCTGAACCCTTCTTCTTATGGGATTAAGTTCATTTTCATGGCAAAGAGGGACTTCATTCATCTGATCGCTCTTCATAACATCCTGGAGAATATGCAAATTACCATCATAAACACGGAGGCAGCCGACTTTGTGACAATTAATATTTGTGTCAGTCTCAAAACTCTTGGCCACGGCTGTGGTTTTGTCTGGGGGGGGGGGGGGGAGGGGTGCATGCCCCTATTTCATGGACATGTGAGAGTCCCCCTAAAAATCCATATAAGACCTGAGGGGCCGACTATATACACAGGTCATGAGACTCCTCCATAGAGCGCCCTCTGCTGGTCAGAGGTTCTTACCCTACAGTGTTAGATGTTCTCTCTCTCCTCTTCTCTCTCTTTCCTCTCTCTCCCCTCTCTTTACTCTCTTCTCCTCTCCTCCTCTCCTATAGATGAGTATGTTGGGTCTGGGCTGTGTACATTATGTAGAGGGTTCTATGCTGGGATTGTATATATTGGAAGATTTAGTGTCTGACATCCGTCCCGAATTCTACATTCCTGACATTTCCTTTACCAAACATGAGGAGAAGAGCCCCGCTGAATGGAGGAGGAATCTGCATGGAACGCGTCGGTTGTCACCAGAACTCCAATTATGGAAATGGAGGAATTTCAGAGCCGGATAAATTTCCATCACCGCCTCCCCCAACACACGACATTGTCTGATCCACACTACAGATGCATGTGTATACAATATATATATATATATGAGGGGGGAGGGGGCATCCCTCATCTGTATACACAGACCGCGCCTCACTGCTCAGAACACGGCTGTATACCGGGGGAGGGGGGCAATATGTTTTACCGATCAATACTAATAATGAACGTAATTCTGCTACACTCTGTACCCAATATTTATACAATCCCTACGAGCCCCTTCCAGTCATTGCCCACCTACCACTATTCCCATTGCTTTTCCCATTGCTAAGCCATTTCGATGCCAATTCTATGCCCACTGCTATGCCCAGTTCTATGCCTATTGCTATTCCCAATGCTATGCCCATTTCTATGCCAATTCTATGCACATTGCTATTCCTATAGCTATACCAATTTCTATGCCCATATCTATGCCCATTGCTATGCCAATTCTATGACCATTTCCATGTCCATTTCATGGCAATTTTATTCCAATTACTATGCCCATTGCTATTCCTATTGTTCTGCCCATTTCTATGCCAATTCTATTCCTATTTCTTTCCCATTGCTTGGCCAATTTCTATGCCAATTCTATTCCAATTTCTATTCCCATTGCTATGCCCATTTCCTTGTCAGTTTCAGTGCCAGTTCTATGGCCATTGCTCTGCCCATTTCTATACCAATTCTATTCCCATTTCTATTCCCATTGCTCTGCCTATTTCTATGACATTTCTATTTCCATTTCTATGCCAGCTCTATGCCCATTGCTATTCATATTGCCAATCACATTGCTATTCCCATTGCTATGCCCATTTTTATGCCAAATTTATGACCATTTTATGCCCATTGCTATTCCCATTGCTTTGCCCATTTCCTTGTCCATTTCTATGCCAGTTCTTTGTCTATTGCTTTTCCCATTGATATGCCAATATGTTGTGATCTGATGATCTGGTTCCTTCCCCAGGATGAGGAATCACCCCAGTGCATTTACTCCCCCCCCCCCCCCCATCCCCCATACTCCCCCCATTTTGCAGGACATTCGGAGCAGCCTGTGATCTGGTTCCTTCTCCAGGATGAGGGGTCACCACTCACCAACTAACCCGAGAACCCCAGTGCATCTACCCCCCCCCCCATCCCCCATACTCCCCCCATTTTGCAGGACATGCAGTGCAGCCTGAGCTCCCTGTGATCTGGTTCCTTCTCCAGGATGAGGAGTCACCACTCACCAACCAACCAACCTATCCCCCCCCCCCCCATAGTGATTGTGCAGGACATGCAGTGCAGCCTGAGCTCCCTGTGACATATGACACAATGAGATATAATGGAGGGCGCGCCCCTCACATTCCAGGCATTTGCTGAGCCTTCAGGTGAGCGCAATGTGCGATAAGGATGTGACCGGCCACTATAGAAACATCTCACACCGGGTGACAAATCACCTCTCAATGTGCCGAACAAACAGCCCAGAATAGCAACATTGTACAGTATGAGATTGTAATGTAACCCCCGACGGAGGAGCGCGCCGGCGCCCCACTCTGGAGGATCACAGGTACTGCACTGACCACACTGGGCGGGAGGAGTCTGTGTGTTCTTTAGGTGTCACCGGATTCTCAGGTGTCACCGGATTCTTCAGCGTTATTAATTACTTTCAGAGAAGAAAAGATGGGAAAATCAAATATTAATAAGGAAAAAAAGGAAAGAAAACAATTTATCGAAACTCAATATGGTCCAAATTTAAAGCAGAACTCCAACCTAGATATCCAACATCATCTGTAGATGGAAAGAATCTCAGGAAACCAGCTTTGTTTTTCCCAGGGTTCCCACACGCCAGTTCAGGTTAGGTTCTCATTTCCTTCCCAATGCTGGGTGCAAGGAGAAAGCCTGGGTCGGGGTAAGTCAATCTCCAGTCTAGCTATTGGTGACTGTTGCTGGAGTGCCTATAAAGGGGTGTAATGGATTGTTAGGCTCCATTATTTTTCTCTAGTGGTGAAAGGTGAGAACTACACCACAATCGCACTAGACGCCCCTACTTGCCTTTAGTTCCTCTATTGGAATGGTTTTGCAGGGGGAAGTTCTTCCCTTTTGTTCTATCAAGAACGTGGAGCCAAACATGGATTCTGGGTGCCATTTTGGGAGAGCCTGTGTCTGATTGGACACAGATGTCTCATGAGATCTGGTTGGATATCTGTAAAAGTGTCATGTCACAGGCCAGTTGAGGTCAGGTTCTCATTTCCTTACGAATGCTGGGTGCAAGGAGGAAGCCTGGGTCAGGGTAAGTCAATCTCCAGTCTAGATATTGGTGACTATAGGAGTGCCTATAAAGGGGTGTAATGAATTTTTAGGCCCCATTATTTCTCTCTAGTGCGATTGTGGTGTAGTTCTCACCTTTCACCACTAGACGCCCCTACTTGCCTTTAGTTCCTCTATTGGAATGGTTTTGCAGGGGGAAGTTCTTCCCTTTTGTTCTATCAAGAACGTGGAGCCAAACATGGATTCTGGGCGCCATTTTGGGAGAGCCTGAGTCTGATTGGACACAGAGTTCTCACAAGATCGGGTGGATATCTGTAGAAGTGTCATGTCACAGGCCACCTTGCATGGCAGTTCAGGTCAGGTTCTCATTTCCTTCCCAATGCTGGGTGCAAGGAGGAAGCCTGGGTCAGGGTAAGTCAATCTCCAGTCTAGCTATTGGTGACTGTTGGTGGGGTTCCTATAAGGAGCTGCAATGGATTGTTGGGCTCCATTATTTGGGTGTAGTTCTCACTTTTCACCACTAGAGGCCCCTACTTGCCTTTAGTTCCTCTATTGGAATGTTTTTTGCAGGGGAAGTTCTTCCCTTTTGTTCTATCAAGGAGGTGGAGCCAGACATGGCTCTAGTGTGCCCTCTGCTATGGATTCTGGGCGCCATTTTGGGAGAGCCTGAGTCTGATTGGACACAGAGGTCTCATGAGATCTGGGTGGATATCTGTAGAAGTGTCATGTCACAGGCCACCTTGCATGCCAGTTCAGGTCAAGTTCTCATTTCCTTACGAATGCTGGGTGCAAGGAGGAAGCCTGGGTCAGGGTAAGTCAATCTCCAGTCTAGCTATTGGTGACTGTTGGTGGAGTGCCTATAAAGGGGTGTAATGGATTGTTAGGCTCCATTATTTCTCTCTAGTGGTGAAAGGTGAGAACTACACCACAATCGCACTAGAGCTGGAATACATGACAGAGGACACACTAGTGCCATGCCTGGCTCCACCTCCTTGACAGAACAAAAGGGAACCACTTCACCTGCAAAAACATTCCAATAGAGGAACTAAAGGCAGGTAGAAGCCTCTAGTGGCGAAAAGTGAGAACTACACTGAAATAATGGAGCCTAACAATCCATTACACCCCTTTATAGGCATCCCACCAACGGTCACCAATAGCTAGACTGGAGATTGACTTACCCTGACCCAGGCTTCCTCCTTGCACCCAGCATTGGGAAGGAAATGAGAACCTGACCTGAACTGGCATACAAGGTGGCCTGTGACATGACACTTCTACAGATATCCACCTAGCTCTCCTGAGAACTCTGTGACCAATCAGACTCTCCCAAAATGGCGCCCAGAATCCATGTTTGGCTCCACGTTCTTGATAGAACAAAAGGGAAGAACTTCCCCCTGCAAAACCATTCCAATAGAGGAACTAAAGGCAAGTAGGGGCCTCTAGTGCGATTGTGGTGTAGTTCTCACCTTTCACCACTAGAGGCCCCCTACTTGCCTTTAGTTCCTCTATTTTTAATGGTTTTTGCAGGGGAAGTTCTTCCCTTTTGTTCTATCAAGGAGGTGGAGCCAGACATGGCTCTAGTGCGCTCTCTGCCATGGATTCTGGGTGCCATTTTGGGAGAGCCTGTGTCTGATTCTGATCTGGCTGGATATCTGTAGAAACATCAATTCACAGGCCGCCTTGCATGCCAGTTCAGGTCAGGTTCTCATTTCTTTCCCAATGCTGGGTGCAAGGAGGAAGCCTGGGCCAGGGTAAGTCAATCTCCAGTCTAGCTATTGGTGACTGTTGGTGGAGGCCCTATAAAGAGCTGTAATGGATTGTTGGGCTCCATTATTTCAGTGTAGTTCTCCCTTTTCACCACTAGATGGCCCCTACCCGCCTTTAGTTCCTCAGTTGTAATTGTTTTGCAGGGGAAGTTCTTCCCTTTTGTTCTATCAAGGAGGTGGAGCCAGGCATGGCACTAATGTGTCCTCTGCCATGGATTCCGGCCGCCATTTTGGGAGAGCCTGTGTCTGATTGGACACAGAGATCTGGGTGTCTATCTGTAGAAGTGTCATGTCACAAGCCACCTTGCGTGCCAGTTCAGGTCAGGTTCTGCCCTTTTGTTCTATCAAAGAGGTGGAGCCAGGCATGGCACTAATGTGTCCTCTGCCATGGATTCCGGCCGCCATTTTGGGAGAGCCTGTGTCTGATTCGACACAGAGTTCTCTTGAGATCTGAGTGGCCATCTTTAAGGCAGAGGGGTCATACATACCCTCTGCTGCGTCATTCTGGGCCTGCTCTGTGGGAAGTTTCAGGTAAGGACATAGACTGCTTTGTGAAGGAAAGGTAGATTTAGTATTAGGGACAGGGTCCTGACAAGGAGGGACAGTTTCGGAACCCTCCTGGACACCCTTGGAGACTGCCAGGTGGCGGTACACTTACTAGTGTTATAGCTAGTTGGCCTGGAGCATTTCTACGCACTGCTTTTTCTAGGACAGCTTCCCCTTGGGAAGGTCAGCTTGAAGGGTCCATGAGAACACGCCTCAGGCAACCTCATATATGTAAGCCCTGCGTTGTTGCGTTATTGCTCTGCCTCATATATGTACTTTGTTGTAGAGAACTGACTTTTGGAGGAACACCATATGGTTGCAACTGCCGATTACGCTGCATGAAAAACGCCTAAAAAGGAGAAGTTGTGTTGCTGGTTCCCTCTGCCACCTGGTTGGCACACTCTCCCTGCCAGTCTATCAGTTGGAGAGAAGACCGGTGGAGAGAGTTCGGGAGAAGGACTCCTAGTACATGATGTCACATATGGGGGTGTTGAGTCCAAAAAACGGCCAGTTATAACTGGATGGTATATCCATCAAGGATTCATGGCTTGATACTATGACCCCGCCCATCCAGGTGAGGAACACGCCCAGAAATCACTCAGTTCGTGGAGGGTGTTCCTTGTGCTGATACTACATCTAAATTCACACCCCGTGACTGCCATCATGGTAGACATATTGGCAACCAGGGAGCTCCCAGCTACTGATGCCACCATCACTCTGCCATGGCCGGTCCAAAGCCCATGCTGTGAAAGGAGGAGGGCTGGGTGCCGGGACAGCAAACCAGCCCTATAAATGTATTGGCATACCAGGGAGCTCCCAGCTACTGATGCCACTACCATCCAACAAAGATGGTGCTGGACTGCCACTGGCCCTAATATGAGACGTTGCATATGGCGCTACTGAGTCTATGAGGGCCCCGCGACCATCCCAGTGAGAAACACCACCAGATATCACTCAATTTGTGGGTGGTCCTTCTGCTGATATATGAATTCACAAGTGTTACACACCCCGAGTCTGCCATCATGGTGGACACTAAGCCGTGGTGCTGAGTCTACAAGGGCCCTCTACCCTGCTCGTAAGAAAGATCCCCCAGATATCAGACAATTCCTGGATTGGGTGGTCCTTCTGCTGATATATGAATTCACAAGTGTCACGCACCCCGAGTCTGCCATCATGGTGGACACTAAGCCGTGGTGCTGAGTCTACCAGGGCCCTCTACCATACTTGTAAAAAAGATCCCCCAGATATCAGACAATTCCTGGATTGGGTGGTACTTCTGCTGATACAACATGAATTCACAAGTGTCACACACCCTGAGTCTGCCATCATGGTGGACACTAGGCAGCCCACATATGTCATATATGTTGGTGCTGAGTCTACAAGGGCCCTCTACCATGCTCCTAAGAAAGATCCCCCAGATATCAGACAATTCCTGGATTGGGTGGTCCTTCTGCTGATGCTACATCTTCCCAGGGTTCCCAGACGCCAAATCCGCCATCATGGTGGACACTAGGCAGCCCACATATGTCATATGCGTTGGTGCTGAGTCTACAAGGGCCCTCTACCCTGCTCGTGAGAAAGATCCCCCAGATACCAGATATCAGACAATTCGTGGATTGGGTGGTCCCTCTGCTGATACAACATGAGTTCACAAGTGTCACGCACCCCGAGTCTGCCATCATGGTGGACACTAGGCAGCCCACATATGTCATATATGGTGGTGCTGAGTCTACAAGGGCCCTTTACCATGCTCGTAAAAAAAGATCCCCCAGATATCAGACAATTCATGGATTGGGTGGTCCTTCTGCTGATGCTACATCTGAATTCCCAGGCATCCCACATGCCAAATCCGCCATCATGGTGGGCCTATTGGCAGTCCAATGATAATGTTTTATTGGTGATGCCCCGTGTTCTGGTCATTTCAATGTACACCCCTTTTAAAGCCCAATGATTTCACGTCCTTTACACTTTTTTGGGGTTTTTGGCTCTTTTTGATGACAATGAAGGCCGGTGTAGGCTGGATATGTTGTCCTAAGCCTAATTCTCTGTTCGGGGGGGGGGGGGGGGTAAATGTAGAGGCCCACATGTGCTGCACTCGGCAGGTTTCTATTTTTCTGACCACCGGTGTTTATTCAGTGTCCACAAATGTAGATGTGTGGTGCTAAGATCAGTATGTACATCACGGGATGTTGTGTCCTCCCCACCCCCCCTCTCCCCGGGATATATATAGTCCGGGAATAATCTGGGAATATTGTAGCAGTGGGAAAGCGGTTTGTTTGGATAAAAATCGGCTTTGAAGGTGAAAGGTCACCATTGTTTCCGCCACTGTCTCCGGGATCCATTAGAAGAGCGAGAATTGTATATAGAAGACATAATAGTCGCCACGGCTGGAGATGGAGCTTCCTGCACCACCCTCCATAGGATCCGAGACCCACAAAGAGACCCCGAGCCTGGAATTCCAGTTATGAGGGCCATAGGTCACATGACACACTCCATGAGGGGGGTCACATTGCCTGATTTACTAACCCTATATCTCCAAGTGCCTTACTAGTGTCTGTACCCCATTGCCTGCCCCACTAGTATTTCCTGCACCCAAATACCAATCTGTACCCCAATAATGTCTGTACCCCTATACTGCCAATACCAGTCCACACCCTACTGCCAGTCTGTACCTCAATTCTTCCAGTTCCTCAATACTGTGAAGAGTCTCAATGCTTCCTGTACCCCCAGAGCCAGCCTGTACCCCATTGTCTGTCCCTCTAGTATTTCCTGCACCCAAATACCGATCTGTACCCCAATAATGTCTGCACCCAGGGGCGGACTGACCATTTGGCCACTCGGGCACTGCCCGAGGGTCCCGGGCCACTAGGGGGCCCCATCAGGTTTTCCAGCCTCAGTAAAACCAGGAACAGTATGTAGAAATCTGTGTTTTTTTACATCTGTCTCTGAAATGTCCCTTACCGACATCCTTTTGGTCTAAAAATCCAGAGATTATAGCTGCCCCACCTCTCCAGTACCTTCTCAGCCAATAGAAACATGTCTGTGTATAGGGGCGGACTGACCATTTGGCCACTGTCGGTGTATACTGTGTGATTGTATACTGTGGGTATACTGTGTGATTGTATACTGTGTGTTTGTATACTGTGTGTGTGTATACAGTGTGATTGTATACTGTGTTTTTTTATACTGTGTGTGTGTATAATGTGTGATTGTATACTGATTGTATACTGTGTGTGTGTCTAAAAATCCAGAGATTATAGCTGCCCCACCTCTCCTGTACCTTCTCAGCCAATAGAAACATGTCTGTGTATACTGTGTGATTGTATACTGTGTGTGTGTATACTGTGTGATTGTATACTGTGTGTGTGTATACTGTGTGATTGTATACTGTGTGATTGTATACTGTGTGTGTGTATACTGTGTGTTAGTGTATACTGTGTGTGTGTATATTGTGTGATTGTATACTGTGTGTTTGTATACTGTGTGTGTGTATACTATATTTTCCTGTGTGATTGTATACTGTGTGTGTGTATACTGTGTGATTGTATACTGTGTGATTGTATACTGTGTGTGTTGTGTATACTGTGTGTGTGTGTATACTGTGTGATTGTATACTGTGTGATTGTATACTGTGTGATTGTATACTGTGTGTGTGTATACTGTGTGATTGTATACTGTGTGATTGTATACTGTGTGTGTGTATACTGTGTGATTGTATACTGTGTGTGTGTATATTGTGTGATTGTATACTGTGTGTGTGTATACTGTGTGTGTGTATACTGTGTGATTGTATACTGTGTGAATTGTATACTGTGTGATTGTATACTGTGTGTGTGTATAGAGGTGGGAGGAGGACGAGGAGGAGGAGTATGCGGTGTCATGTCCAACTGTGTGATTGTAGACTGTGTGATTGTATACTGTGTGTGTGTATACTGTGTGTGTGTATTTTGTGTGGGCTTTTTTGATACTGTGTGTGTGTATACTGTGTGTGTGTATATTGGCCAAAAACATACAGCCGCTTGGGCACGACAAGCATGACCAGACATATGGCGACCTGCCATGCAGCTGTTGGCAGGAACACATAAAAGACCCACACCAATGAACTAAGCGGACTCTCCTGCTCCTCCTTCAGCTGGGATCTCCATCCCCACTACCCCTGTGTCCTCTCTGATTGTTGAGAGGACTGATGGTGTAGTTATTCGGTGTGTCACAACCAAGTTCTTGCAGTACACCGACGTCCGAATGCAGCAGGCAAATTTCCGGCACAGCTGCTGGACAGTAGAAAGAAGTTACACTTCCAGCATCATCATGCCCAGCGGTTGAATGCTAGCCTTGCTAAATTGCTGGCTGCCTTTTCAGTGGTAGACTCGCCCTTCCGTGAGTTTGTTCAATGTGCGGTTCCTCAGTGCAGGTCCCAAACGCCCCTTTTTCTCGCCGGAAGGCGATTCAGTCTCTCTACGGCAAGTGGAGGGCAATGTCCATGCCTCGCTGGACTGTGGTCAGCGGTGTGGGTCATCTTTGTATACTGTGTGTGTGTTATACTGTGTGTGTGTATATTGTGTGTATTGTATACTGTGTGTGTGTTTATACTGTGTGTGTGTATATTGTGTGATTGTATACTGTGTGTGTGTATACTGTGTGTGTGTATATTGTGTGATTGTATACTGTGTGTGTGTATACTGTGTGATTGTATACTGTGTGTGTGTATACTGTGTGATTGTATACTGTGTGTGTATATTGTGTGATTGTATACTGTGTGATTGTATACTGTGTGTGTGTATACTGTGTGTGTGTATATTGTGTGATTGTATACTGTGTGTGTGTATACTGTGTCTGTGTATACTGTGTGATTGTATACTGTGTGACCCCATACTCTTTGATTGCCTGGGGGCCCCATAATCTCCTATTGCCCGTAGGCCCCATGAGTTGTCAGTCTGCCCCTGTCTGCACCCCTATACTGCCAATACCAGTCTGCCCCCTACTGCCAGTCTGTACCTCAATTCTTCCAGTTCCTCAACACTGTAAAGACCCTCAATGCTTCCTGTGCCCCCAGAGCCTCCCTGTACCCCATTGTCTGCCCCACTAGTATTTCCTGCACCCAAATACCAATCTGTACCCCAAGAATGTCTGTACCCCAGTACTATCGATAACAGTCCACACCCTACTGACAGTCTTTACTTCAATTCTTCTGGCACTTCAATACTGCGGAGAGCCTCAATGCTTCCTGTGCCCCAATATTGTAGGAGCCCAAAGTGTGAAGCTGTACAGAAATTTCCTCGCTTCCCCTGGGGCATCTCCGATGACGATGGGCCAATTTGTTCACTTATCAGGTTAATTGATGAATTGAAAATCCCGCACTTAGATACCATTAATGAGGGGCCATGGGCTACAGATCGCTCTCATCTATATGGAGATATTCGGAAGAATAGAAACCCGCCGACTCTTCTGATTGGATCCCTTGTACCTTAGCAACGGCAGCTGATTGGAAGATATCGATCTGTGACAGAGATTTGGGGTGTCTCCTGGTACAATCTCTCTGTCCAAATGGTTACGATAATTGAAATGGGTCAATGAATGTAATGTGATGACTCAGCGTATGACGCACTGAATGCCACCCGCTGTGGTGCACAGAAGTAAGTGGCATATCAGCGATCACCTACATAATGCAATCGTAGAATCTACGTCTCTCAGTGATGATTCCAACAGGACACAGACCGAGGGAAGAGCCCACTGACCACACATGTCCCCTTTGAAGACACCATACTGGAACATTGCCCAGGTGCGTCAGTGCGTCCTCTATAAGCAATGACTGAGATGTCATGTTCTGTGTATAGCGCCACATTGGGAAGAGCCCATCAATCATAAAAGTCCCCACAATGAGCGGGTGTGGCAAATTACCCATATGCGGAAGACCTGGACCACCTGGGAGACTCGGATGACACGATCTCGAGTCCATCGACTATAAAAGTCTCTATGAAGACAGGGCACTGGAACCATCACCCATGTACGGCACGCATGTACCCGTCCTCTAGACTGGAAGGCTGAGATGTCATGTTCTGCGTATGGCGCCATATTGGGGAGAGCCATTAGCCCATCGATCATAACAGTCCCCACAATGACAGGGTGGCAAAACCATTACCCATATGCAAAAGATCTGGACCACTCCTCTATAACAGAAGACTCAGATGGCACAATGTTTGCATGGTGCCACAGTGAGAAGAGCCCACTGACCATGGAAATCCTCGTGAAGACACGATACCGGAACATCACCCATGTGCAGTACGCATGGACCACTACTCTATACTGGAAGACCGAGATGTCATGTTCTGTGTATGGCGCCACGTTGGGAAGAGCCCGTCGATCATAAAAGTCCCCACAATGAGCGGGTGTGGCAAATCTATTACCTATATGCGGAAGACCTGGACCACCTGGGAGACTCAGATGGCATTATCTCGGGAAGAGTCCATCGACCATAAAAGTCTCCATGAAGACAGGGCACTGGAACCATTACCCATGTACGGCACGCATGGACCCGTCCTCTAGACTGGAAGACTGAGATGTCATGTTCTGCGTATGGCGCCATATTGGGAAGAGCCCTTAGCCCAGGGGTGCCCAACCTTTTGAAGAGCGAGGGCCACCTAAGCGAATTGGTAACTGGTCGCGGGCCACAATGAATGGAGCGGGAGGATGACAGGTCCGTATCCACGGACACAGCCCACTCTACTCTACGGGCCCTTTGATCCAATCCAAATCGCCTAGACGGAAGGGGCAGATCGCTTTCTATTTTTTTTAGGTAGGCGGTGTAAACAGACACAAGTCCGTTACATCTGCTGCTCCATAGAGGTGAATGGAGGGTCCAATTGGGTCGGACCAATCATGTGAAAGGGGCCTAAGGCTGCTTTCACACTGATGCGTTGCGATTTGCCCAAACCGGCGGGTGCAGCGCAGTGAACCTGTGGATTTTCTGCGGGTTAGCTGCATTTTGCCGTAAAATTCTATTATATCCTGCAGGTGTGGCGCACTTTCTGAAGGCGCAACAAATCCGCAGGTAATAAGAGAAGTCTATGGCTCAATGCAGGTAACCCGCAGCTGCGCTGCACCTGCGGATCATTTTGAAAGCAGCCCAGTAACCACTGCAAAACAGATATATCCATATATACTGTGAATTTAGTAGTAAACTTACCTTTAATAACTGTCTTCCATTCTGGTATCGCTGGCTGTTGCTGTCCCAGGCGGAGTGCATTTGGTATCACTCCGCCTGGGACACGAGCGTGCGCTATACAGGAAGCATTGGCTTATGTGGCTCTGCTCCACAGCCACTTGCTTCCACTACCAGCGGCTTCATTCACCAAACTGCTGCTCTGGGATGGCGGGTTGGCAACCCGTGATCTGGGCTTGCCAACCTGCCATCTTAGAGTAGGAGGTCGAGGGCCACATCAGAGGGCTCCGTGGGCCACATGTGGCCCCTGGGCCACTGGTTGGGCACTCCTGCCTTAGCCCATCAATCATAATAGTCCCCACAATGACAGGGTGGCAAAACCATTACCCATATGCAAAAGATCTGGACCACTCCTCTATAACAGAAGACTCAGATGGCACAATCTTTGCATGGTGCCACAGTGGGAAGAGCCCACTGACCATGGAAATCCTCATGAAGACACGGTACCGGAACATCACCCATGTGCAGTACGCATGGACCACTACTCTATACTGGAAGACTCAGGTGAAGAGGTCTGTATCGGGAGCAACAATGGGAAAAGACCATCGATCATAATAGTCCCCACAATGACATGGTGGTGATACTATTACCCATATGCAGAAGACCTGGACCACTCTATAATAGGAGACTCGGATGATGGAGCCTGTATATGGTGCCACATTGGGAAGTGTCCATTGACCATAGAAGTCTCCATGAAGGCACAGTACTAGAACATTACCCATGTGCAGTACGCATGGACCGCTCCTCTATGCTGGAAGACCGAGATGGCATGTTCTGTGTATGGCGCCATATTGGGAAGAGCCCATCAATCATAATAGTGCCCACAATGATAGGCTGGTAAAACTATTACCCATTTGCAGAAGACCTGGACCACTCCTCTATAATGGGAGACTCAGATGACATGATCTTTGTATGGTCCCCATTGACCATAGAAATCACCATGAAGACGGAAACATTCCCCATGTGCAGCAGACGTGGACCATCTCTCTATCATGCAAGACTTAGATATAGTGGTCTGTGTATAGTGCCACACTAGGAAGAGTCTACCATATAAGTCTACGGCCTGGACTGCTCCCCTATACTGGAAGACTCAGGTGACGTGGTCTGTGTGTGGCACCACATTTGGAAGATCTATAGAAAAGACACAATACCTCATTCCACCCCACAGCACAGCCGATTTCCACCACAAGGGGCCCCACAAGATGCAGATCCCACACCACATTCCACTGTAGGGTCACTTTCCACCACAAAGAGCCTCACAGGATGCAGATCCCTCACCACATTCCACTGTAGGGTCACTTTCCACCACAAGGGGCCTCACAGGATGCAGATCCCTCACCACATTCCACTGTAGGGTCACTTTCCACCACAAGGGGCCTCACAGGATGCAGATCCCTCACCACATTCCACTGTAGGGACCCCACGGGATGCAGATCCCACACCACACTCCAGTATGGGGCCACTCTCCACCACATGGGGCCCCACAGGATGCAGATCCCTCACCACACTCCAATATGGGAGCACTCTCCACAACAAGGGGCCCCACAGGATGCAGATCCCTCACCACATTCCACTGTAGGGTCACTTTCCATCACAAGGGTCCCCACAGGATGCAGATCCCACACCACACTCCACTATGGGGCCGCTCTCCACCACAAGGGGCCCTGGGCCAAACAGGGTGCAGATCCCACAATGGAGAGCGACCCTACAGTGGAGTGTGGTGTGGGATCTGCTGCCTGTGGGGCCCCTTGTGGTGGAGAGCGACCCTACAGTGGAGTGTGGTGCGGGATCGGCATCCCATGGGGCCCCTTATGGGGAGAGCGACCCTACAGTGGATCGTGGTGTGGGATCTGCATCCTGCAGGGCCCCTTGTGGTAGAGAGTGGCCCTATAGTGGTTTGTGGTGTGGGATCTGAACCTTGTGGGGCCCCTTGTGTTGGGGAGTGTCCCCACAGTGGAGTATGGTGGGAGATCTGCATCCTGCAGGGCCCCTTGTGGTGGAGAGACTTCAGCACAGATCCCACACCGCACTCCACTTTAGGGTCACTCTCCACCACATGGGGCCCCACATTCTGGGGGTCAGAGGTCGGCCCGGCGTGTGAAGTTTGTAGAGCACATCTGTGACCTCCATAGGAAAGGGAGCGGGTCGGGGTCGGGGTCGGGGGTCGGGGTCGGGGGTCGGGGTCAGATGTCAGACTCTGCAGTCTTAGACAATCTCAGATACTTAAAGTTGAACTCCACTAAGAACAGCGATAAAATCCCCCCACATGGGCCACGTTGTCCCTCACCCCTCCCCCACTACTGTATATACACCACTATACAGAACCTGTACATTGCCCTCCCCCTCCCCCATTTCATTACCATATTTTCCTTCCTGAGAACCATCTGCCTGAAACATGTCAGGGTCCTAACATCAGAAGTCTATGGGGCACAGTGATTGGTTTATCTGACTCGGATCCTGAGGTGGTCTGGTGTGTGGAAGATTAATATCCCACCACTGCTTGACATGAAGGGATGGTGGGAACCCCTCATAATGGGCACAGCGGGTGTACAGACCCGGGAACTCAGCACAGGGATGGTGGGAACCCCTCATAATGGGCACTGCGGGTGTACAGACCCGGGAACTCGCACAGGGATGGTGGGAACCCCTCATAATGGCACAGCGGGTGTACAGACCCAGGAACTCAGCACAGGGATGGAGGGAACCCCTCATAATGGGCACAGCGGGTGTACAGACCCGGGAACTCAGCACAGGGATGGTGGGAACCCCTCATAATGGGCACAGCGGGTGTACAGACCCGGAACTCAGCACAGGGATGGTGGGAACCCCTCATAATGGGCACAGCGGGTGTACAGACCCGGGAACTCGGCACAGGGATGGTGGGAACCCCTCATAATGGGCACAGCGGGTGTACAGACCCGGGAACTCGGCACAGGGATGGTGGGAACCCCTCATAATGGGCACAGCGGGTGTACAGACCCGGGAACTCAGCACAGGGATGGTGGGAACCCCTCATAATGGGCACAGCGGGTGTACAGACCCGGGAACTCAGCACAGGGATGGTGGGAACTCCTCATAATGGGCACAGCGGGTGTACAGACCCGGGAACTCAGCACAGGGATGGTGGGAACTCCTCATAATGGGCACAGCGGGTGTACAGACCCGGGAACTCAGCACAGGGATGGTGGGAACCCCTCATAATGGGCACAGCGGGTGTACAGACCCGGGAACTCAGCACAGGGATGGTGGGAACCCCTCATAATGGGCACAGCGGGTGTACAGACCCGGGAACTCAGCACAGGGATGGTGGGAACCCCTCATAATGGGCACAGCGGGTGTACAGACCCGGGAACTCAGCACAGGGATGGTGGGAACCCCTCATAATGGGCACAGCGGGTGTACAGACCTGGGAATTCAGCACAGGGATGGTGAGAACCCCTCATAATGGGCACAGCGGGTGTACAGACCCGGGAACTCAGCACAGGGATGGTGGGAACCCCTCATAATGGGCACAGCGGGTGTACAGACCTGGGAATTCAGCACAGGGATGGTGAGAACCCCTCATAATGGGCACAGCGGGTGTACAGACCCGAGAACTCAGCACAGGGATGGTGGGAACCCCTCATAATGGGCACAGCGGGTGTACAGACCCGGGAACTCGGCACAGGGATGGTGGGAACCTCTCATAATGGGCACAGCGGGTGTACAGACCCAGGAACTCAGCACAGGGATGGTGGGAACCCCTCATAATGGGCACAGCGGGTGTACAGACCCAGGAACTCAGCACAGGGATGGAGGGAACCCCTCATAATGGGCACAGCGGTGTACAGACCTGGGAACTCAGCACAGGGATGGTGAGAACCCCTCATAATGGGCACAGCGGGTGTACAGACCCGGAACTCAGCACAGGGATGGTGGGAACCCCTCATAATGGGCACAGCGGGTGTACAGACCCGGGAACTCGGCACAGGGATGGTGGAACCCCTCATAATGGGCACAGCGGGTGTACAGACCCGGGAACTCGGCACAGGGATGGTGGGAACCCCTCATAATGGGCACAGCGGGTGTACAGACCCCGGGAACTCAGCACAGGGATGGTGGGAACTCCTCATAATGGGCACAGCGGTGTACAGACCCGGGAACTCAGCACAGGGATGGTGGGAACTCCTCATAATGGGCACAGCGGGTGTGCAGACCCGGGAACTCAGCACAGGGATGGTGGGAACCCCTCATAATGGGCACAGCGGGTGTACAGACCTGGGAACTCAGCACAGGGATGGTGAGAACCCCTCATAATGGGCACAGCGGGTGTACAGACCCGGAACTCAGCACAGGGATGGTGGGAACCCCTCATAATGGGTACAGCGGGTGTACAGACCGGGAACTCGGCACAGGGATGGTGGGAACCCCTTGTAATGGGCACAGCGGGTGTACAGACCCAGGAACTCAGCACAGGGATGGTGGGAACCCCTCATAATGGGCACAGCGGGTGTACAGACCCTGGAACTCAGCACAGGGATGGTGGAACCCCTCATAATGGGCACAGCGGTGTACAGACCCGGGAACTCGGCACAGGGATGGTGGGAACCCCTCATAATGGGCACAGTGGGTGTATAGACCCGGGAACTCAGCACAGGGATGGTGGGAACCCCTCATAATGGGCACAGCGGGTGTACAGACCCGGGAACTCAGCACAGGGATGGTGAGAACCCCTCATAATGGGCACAGCGGGTGTACAGACCCGGAACTCAGCACAGGGATGGTGGGAACCCTTCATAATGGGCACAGCGGGTGTACAGACCCGGGAACTCAGCACAGGATGGTGGGAACCCCTCATAATGGGCACAGCGGGTGTACAGACCCGGGAACTCAGCACAGGGATGGTGGGAACCCCTCATAATGGGCACAGCGGTGTACAGACCTGGGAACTCAGCACAGGGATGGTGGGAACCCCTCAGTATGGGCACAGCGGGTGTACAGACCCGGAACTCAGCACAGGGATGGTGGGAACCCCTCATAATGGGCACAGCGGTGTACAGACCCGGGAACTCAGCACAGGGATGGTGGGAACCCCTCATAATGGGCACAGCGGGTGTACAGACCCAGGAACTCAGCACAGGGATGGTGGGAACCCCTCATAATGGGCACAGCGGGTGTACAGACCCGGGAACTCGGCACAGGGATGGTGGGAACCCCTCATAATGGGCACAGCGGGTGTACAGACCTGGGAACTCAGCACAGGGATGGTGAGAACCCCTCATAATGGGCACAGCGGTGTACAGACCCGGGAACTCGGCACAGGGATGGTGGGAACCCCTCATAATGGGCACAGCGGGTGTACAGACCCGGGAACTCAGCACAGGGATGGTGGTGGGAACCCCTCATAATGGCACAGCGGGTGTACAGACCCGGGAACTCAGTACAGGGATGGTGGGAACCCCTCATAATGGCACAGCGGGTGTACAGACCCGGAACTCAGCACAGGGATGGTGGAAACCCCTCATAATGGGCACAGCGGTGTACAGACCTGGGAACTCAGCATAGGGATGGTGGGAACCCCTCATAATGGGCACAGCGGGTGTACAGACCCGGGAACTCGGCACAGGGATGGTGAGAACCCCTCATAATGGGCACAGCGGGTGTACAGACCCGGGAACTCGGCACAGGGATGGTGGGAACCCCTCATAATGGGCACAGCGGGTGTACAGACCCAGGAACTCAGCACAGGGATGGTGGGAACCCCTCATAATGGGCACAGCGGGTGTACAGACCTGGGAACTCGGCATAGGGATGGTGGGAACCCCTCATAATGGGCACAGCGGGTGTACAGACCCGGGAACTCGCACAGGGATGGTGGGAACCCCTCATAATGGGCACAGCGGGTGTACAGACCCGGGAACTCAGCACAGGGATGGTGGGAACCCCTCATAATGGGCACAGCGGGTGTACAGACCCGGGAACTCGGCACAGGGATGGTGAGAACCCCTCATAATGGGCACAGCGGGTGTACAGACCCGGAACTCAGCACAGGGATGGTGGGAACCCCTCATAATGGGCACAGCGGGTGTACAGACCCGGGAACTCAGCACAGGGATGGTGGGAACCCCTCATAATGGGCACAGCGGGTGTACAGACCCGGGAACTCAGCACAGGGATGGTGGGAACCCCTCATAATGGGCACAGCGGGTGTACAGACCCGGGAACTCAGCACAGGGATGGTGGGAACCCCTCATTATGGGCACAGCGGGTGTACAGACCCGGGAACTCGGCACAGGGATGGTGGGAACCCCTCATAATGGGCACAGCGGGTGTACAGACCCGGGAACTCAGCACAGGGATGGTGGGAACCTCTCATAATGGGCACAGCGGGTGTACAGACCCAGGAACTCAGCACAGGGATGGTGGGAACCCCTCATAATGGGCACAGCGGGTGTACAGACCCGGGAACTCGGCACAGGGATGGTGGGAACCTCTCATAATGGGCACAGCGGGTGTACAGACCCAGGAACTCAGCACAGGGATGGTGGGAACCCCTCATAAATGGGCACAGCGGGTGTACAGACCCGGGAACTCGCACAGGGATGGTGGGAACCCCTCATAATGGGCACAGCGGGTGTACAGACCCGGGAACTCAGCACAGGGATGGTGGGAAACCCCTCATAATGGGCACAGCGGGTGTACAGACCCGGGAACTCAGCACAGGGATGGTGAGAACCCCTCATAATGGGCACAGCGGGTGTACAGACCCGGGAACTCAGCACAGGGATGGTGGGAACCCCTCATAATGGGCACAGCGGGTGTACAGACCCGGGAACTCAGCACAGGGATGGTAGGAACCCCTCATAATGGGCACAGCGGGTGTACAGACCCGGGAACTCGGCACAGGGATGGTGGGAACCCCTCATAATGGGCACAGCGGGTGTACAGACCCGGGAACTCAGCACAGGGATGGTGGGAACCCCTCATAATGGGCACAGCGGGTGTACAGACCCGGGAACTCAGCACAGGGATGGTGGGAACCCCTCATAATGGGCACAGCGGGTGTACAGACCCGGGAACTCAGCACAGGATGGTGGGAACCCCTCATAATGGGCACAACGGGTGTACAGACCCGGGAACTCAGCACAGGGATGGTGGATACCCCTCATAATCGGCACAGCGGGTGTACAGACCCGGAACTCAGCACAGGGGTGGTGGGAACCCCTCATAATGGCACAGCGGGTGTACAGACCCGGGAACTCAGCACAGGGATGGTGGATACCCCTCATAATGGGCACAGCGGGTGTACAGACCCGGGAACTCAGCACAGGGGTGGTGGGAACCCCTCATAATGGGCACAGCGGGTGTACAGACCCGGGAACTCAGCACAGGGATGGTGGGAACCCCTCATAATGGGCACAACGGTTGTACAGACCCGGGAACTCAGCACAGGGTGGTGGGAACCCCTCATAATGGGCACAGCGGGTGTAGAGACCCGGGAACTCAGCACAGGGATGGTGGGAACCCCTCATAATGGGGCACAGCGGGTGTACAGACCCGGGAACTCAGCACAGGGATGGTGGGAACCCCTCATAATGGGCACAGCGGGTGTACAGACCCGGGAACTCAGCACAGGGATGGTGGGAACCCCTCATAATGGGCACAACGGGTGTACAGACCCGGGAACTCAGCACAGGGTGGTGGGAACCCCTCATAATGGGCACAACGGGTGTACAGACCCGGGAACTCAGCACAGGGATGGTGGGAACCCCTCATAATGGGCACAGCGGGTGTACAGACCCGGGAACTCAGCACAGGGATGGTGGGAACCCCTCATAATGGGCACAACGGGTGTACAGACCCGGGAACTCAGCACAGGGGTGGTGGGAACCCCTCATAATGGGCACAACGGGTGTACAGACTCCTTTCCATGGATGACCCGTGGTGCACTGTGTGGTATTTATTGCTCTCCATCTGTTGATGTGATTTTAGTTTAGTACTTTATGAGCTCGGCTATGAAATGCAAGAGTGGGCGGAGTCAGGATGTCATCTTGTAGGATAGGAGTGGGCGGAGTCAGGATGTCATCTTGTAGGATAGGAGTGGGCGGAGTCAGGATGTCATCTTGTAGGATAGGAGTGGGCGGAGTCAGGATGTCATCTTGTAGGATAGGAGTGGGCGGAGTCAGGATGTCATCTTGTAGGATAGGAGTGGGCGGAGTCAGGATGTCATCTTGTAGGATAGGAGTGGGCGGAGTCAGGATGTCATCTTGTAAGATAGGAGTGGGCGGAGTCAGGATGTCATCTTGTAGGATAGGAGTGGGCGGAGTCAGGATGTCATCTTGTAGGATAGAAGTGGGCGGAGTCAGGATGTCATCTTGTAGGATAGGAGTGGGTGGAGTCAGGATGTCATCTTGTAGGCTAGGAGTGGGCGGAGTCAGGATGTCATTGTGTAGGATAGGAGTGGGCGGAGTCAGGATGTCATCTTGTAGGATAGGAGTGGGTGGAGTCAGGATGTCATCTTGTAGGATAGGAGTGGGCGGAGTCAGGATGTCATATTGTAGGATAGGAGTGGGCGGAGTCAGGATGTCATCTTGTAGGATAGGAGTGGGCGGAGTCAGGATGTCATCTTGTAGGATATGAGTGGGTGGAGTCAGGATGTCATGTTGTAGGATAGGAGTGGGTGGAGTCAGGATGTCATGTTGTAGAATAGGAGTGGGTGGAGTCAGGATGTCATCTTGTAGGATAGGAGTGGGCGGAGTCAGGATGTCATCTTGTAGGATAGGAGTGGGCGGAGTCAGGATGTCATCTTGTAGGATAGGAGTGGGCGGAGTCAGGATGTTGGGGGGAATATTTGGGGTCAGACGTTGCTGGAAGACATTGATTTCTTTATTATTTCACAATAATAATCTGCAATCAGCGGATCCCGGTGTGACCACCATTCTGTGAATCTCTCTGGAAGCCTGGCACAATGTATGATTGGGTGAATGGAAACAATGTATGATTGGGTGAATGGAAACAATGTATCATTGGGTGAATGGAAACAATGTATGATTGGGTGAATGGAAGAAATGTGTCATTGGGTGAATGGAAACAATGTATCATTTGGTGAATGGAAACAATGTATCATTTGGTTGAATGGAAACCATGTATGATTGGGTGAATGGAAGCAATGTATGATTGGGTGAATGAAAACAATGTATGATTGGGTGAATGGAAACAATGTATGATTGGGTGAATGGAAACAATGTATGATTGGTTAAATGGAAACAATGTATGATTGGGTGAATGGAAACAATGTATGATTGGGTGAATGGAAACAATGTATGATTGGGTGAATGGAAACAATGTATGATTGGGTGGATCTCTCATACATGGCAGCTCACACTGTGAGGGTACACTCCTTGTATCGCCCACATCTGTAGGAGCGGAGGAGGGGAGGAGCGGAGGAGGGGAGGAGGGAGGTTCCCTCATTCTCGGCTCTCTATAAAATGAACACAAAAACATAAAATTGTACAAAGTTCATTGTGTTGGCAGTAAAGTGATCACATGACACAACGCACACTGAATGTATGCGGCCTTCCCTTGTAGACGGACAGCGCACATATATATATATACACACATGTAGCCCCCCCTGGGGGTTTAGTCGGGGAGCTCCTCACACATTTACTTGCCATAATTAGTTATCCTGGTCCATTATAGAGAGATCTATTGATTTCTCCCTAAGTTTGGCCTTGTTGCACTTTTCTCTTCTACCACTAGGTGGCCGGGTACTTGGTGGCACTAGACATGCGAAGGGTAACCCAAGGTCAGGTTATGGGTATATGGGGTATTTCAGCCAATGGGTAGGGGTTTTCTTGAATCCCTTGGCCTGCTGGGAGGACCTATATATGGGTGGAGTCAGGTGATCGGGTTCTGTGCCTCCTGGACGGCTGTCTGGGTAGGCATGTGTCGTACACCCCGGACTGCTAGGCCGGAGATTGGGCCTATCCCGGGGGCATCTGGCTGCCAGGCTGTCTGAGGGCCTATCCAGAAGCAAGAGGGCAGCGTAGGGTTGGGATTGCGGCTTGCAGTCCAACCAGAAGTGACGGTTCTGCCGAACCGGAGAACCTGTCAGTGGTCGGAGGTAGAAGGGAAGCTGCAGAGCAGACTTGTGAGTCAAGCCAGGGACCGAGCCGGTCAGCAGGGGTGAAGCTTGAGAGGTATCTGGAGTGCCAAGCCAGGGACCGAGCCGGTCAGCAGGGGTGAAGCTTGAGAGGTATCTGGAGTGCCAAGCCAGGGACCGAGCCGGTCAGCAGGGGTGAAGCTTGAGAAGTATCTGGAGTGCCAAGCCAGGGACCGAGCCGGTCAGCAGGGGTGAAGCTCGAGAAGTATCTGGAGTGCCAAGCCAGGGACCGAGCCGGTCAGCGGGGGTGAAGCTCGAGAAGTATCTGGAGTGGCAAGCCAGGGACCGAGCCGGTCAGCAGGGGTGAAGCTCGAGAAGTATCTCGAGTGCCAAGCCAGGGACCGAGCCGGTCAGCAGGGGTGAAGCTCGAGAAGTATCTCGAGTGCCAAGCCAGGGACCGAGCCGGTCAGCTGGGGTGAAGCTTGAGAAGTATCTGGAGTGCCAAGCCAGGGACCGAGCCGGTCAGCGGGGGTGAAGCTTGAGAAGTATCTGGAGTGCCAAGCCAGGGACCGAGCCGGTCAGCAGGGGGTGAAGCTTGAGAAGTATCTGGAGTGCCAAGCCAGGGACCCAGCAGAGAGGCGTGGGTGACACTTGAGGGAGATACCACCGCCAACCTTGGAGGAGCTCACGGGATTCAGAGTCAGTGAATCGGAGGCTCTAGTCAGAGACCGGGAGCTCAGTGTTGAAGAACTACAAGGTGCCAACCAACATTCCATTGTGGCTGTACAGTGAGTCCCAGTACTACAGATCAGACTCGGTCACCCTGTGCCCCTAATAGACACAGGGCGACTTAGACATAGGAGGTGCATGAGGGAGCTGAAACAACCTCTACCCAAGGGATTCTGGCCCTCCCCCCGCCCAAAGTGACTCCCGTCACAGTCTGCAGCAAGCGTTGTCCCAAACCATGCAAGAATCTTTTCTGAGCATCCCATAAATTCCTTATTCCCATCCAAGTTCTAATCCCTCAATAAAATACAAAAAAATCTAATCTGATGGACTTTTCATTGTCTTGGACTGTCTGCCAGTCAATGCCAGGCTGGGCAGGGTGACAGGTGGGCCCCATCACCCAGCAGCCCCTACGGGGGGGTCCCACCACACAGGCCGGCACACGCCTACCGAGAAAAGATGGAGGTTTAGTAGTCAGATTTATACCTCCACCCTTGCCGGGCCTGGACATGTACGTCTTCCTCTAGTCCTATGCCACCCCCTCCTACCCCAGTGACACCATGGCCGCCCAAGGCCGAGCTGAGGCTGGGGGGTGATTAGCAGTGTGCTAGCAGTCTGGTGTATGGTCAGCAGAGCGATGTGTGGGGGGGGAAGGGAGGGTTTCCACCCCTGGGAGCCCTGCTGCCCCATGTTTGGTGTGGACCACCCAACCCTTCTGGTGGTGCTGGGACCCGGCCTGACCCTGGAGTGCCCCTTTACCCAGTTTAGCATTGGCCGTAACCAGCCTGATCCTTGACCATGCTTTCTGTGCTTGCTAGGTCTCTCCTAGGCTCAGGGCAATCGATTGTTTCTGCCTGCTGCTTGTGGGTCGTCTCCATTAGTCAGATATTTCTCTGCCTCGGCCAATCACTGAGGGTTTTCTTAGGAAAGTCCTCTGCCCTCTGAGCTGAGAGTTGGGCATTGGAAGAACCTTCTAGAAAGGTCTTGTCCCCCCCCCCGAACTTTAGTCTGGTGAGACCAACCGCCGTTGTGGAGCTACAAGTCTCAGCAAAGCTTGGCAGCCACTATGTGTATAAGACACAGCAAGGCATGATGGGACTTGTAGTTCCACCAAGAAATTGAGGGCATTGCAGTCAACGGGGGATCTGTCATTTAGCGGTTGTTTATTTACATGCATCAGTAGGCCTGGGATCTTCCATTTATTGCGCTTTGTTTACAAACAGCTGACCAGGGATCTGTGATTTACGTGGTTTGTTTACAAACAACAGCTAACCAGGGATCTGTGAATTACGTGGTTTGTTTACACAGAACAGCTGACCAGGGATCTGTGATTTACGTGGTTTGTTTACAAACAACAGCTGACCAGGGATCTGTGATTTACGTGGTTTGTTTACACACAACAGCTGACCAAGGATATGTGATTTACGTGGTTTGTTTACAAACAACAGCTGACCAGGGATCTGTGATTTACGTGGTTTGTTTACAAACAACAGCTGACCAGGGATCTGTGATTTACGTGATTTGTTTACAAACAGCTGACCAGGGATCTGTGATTTACGTGGTTTGTTTACAAACAACAGCTGACCAGGGATCTGTGATTTACGTGGTTTGTTTACAAACAACAGCTGACGAGGGATCTGTGATTTACGTGGTTTGTTTACAAACAACAGCTGGCCAGGGATCTATCATTTATGTGGTTTGTTTACAAACAGCTGACCAGGGATCTGTGATTTACGTGGTTTGTTTACAAACAACAGCTGACCAGGGATCTGTGATTTACGTGGTTTGTTTACAAACAACAGCTGGCCAGGGATCTGTGATTTACGTGGTTTGTTTACAAACAACAGCCCATTGAGGATCTGTCATTTATCAGTGAATTGTTAACATATAGCAGCCAGTCAAGGATCTGTCATTTAGAGGTCATACAGCAGTCAGCTGAGCACCTGTCATTTAACAGTGATTTGTTTTGCATAGAGCAGTCAGAAAAGCATTTGTGATTTAGTGGTGGTTTGTTTACATACAGCAGCCAGTCAAGGATCTGTCATTTAGGGGTGGTTTGTTTATATACAGCGGCTGGCTGGGGATCTGTCAGTTAGAGGTGGTTTGTTTATATACATCAGCTGGCTGGGGATCTGTCATTTAGGGGTGTTTTTTTTATATATATTTAGCGGCTGGCTGGAGATCTGTCATTAAGGGGAGGTTTGTTTATATACAGTGGCTGTCGATCTGTCATTTAGGGGTGGTTTGTTTATATACAGCGGCTGGCTGGGGATCTGTCATTTAGGGGTGGTTTGTTTATATACAGCGGCTGTCGATCTGTCATTTAGGGGTGGTTTGTTTATATACAGCGGCTGGCTGGGGATCTGTCATTTAGGGGTGGTTTGTTTATATACAGCGGCTGTCAATCTGTCATTTAGGGGTGGGTTGTTTATATACAGCGGCTGGCTGGGGATCTGTCATTTAGGGGTGGTTTGTTTATATACAGCGGCTGTCAATCTGTCATTTAGGAGTGGTTTGTTTATATACAGCGGCTGTCAATCTGTCATTTAGGGGTGGTTTGTTTTTATACAGCGGCTGTCGATCTGTCATTTAGGGGTGGGTTGTTTATATACAGCGGCTGTCGATCTGTCATTTAGGGGTGGGTTGTTTATATACAGCGGCTGGCTGGGGATCTGTCATTTAGGAGTGGTTTGTTTATATACAGCGGCTGGTTGGGGATCTGTCATTTAGGGGTGGTTTGTTTTCATTCAGGGCCCCATAATCTCCTAATGCCCAGGGGCCCCATGAGCTGTCAGTCCGTCCCTGGGTGGAGCTGATGATCAGGTGGAACTCATGGAACTCATGTTCGGATAGAACTGATGTTTGGATAGAACTGATGTTTCGGATGGAACCCGTTATCAGGTGGAACTCATGTTCAGGTGGAGCTCATGTTCAGGTGGAAGTCATGTTCAGGTGGAAGTCATGTTCAGGTGGAGCTCATGTTCAGGTGGAGCTCATGTTCAGGTGGAAGTCGTGTTCAGGTGGAGCTCATGTTCAGGTGGAGCTCATGTTCAGGCAGAACTCTGGTTCGGGTGAAACTGATGTTCGGGTGAAACTCATGTTTGGATTGAACTGATGTAGATGGAGCTCCTGTTCAGCGGAACTCATGTTGAGGTGGAACCTATGTTGGGATGAAACTCATGTTTGGATTAAACTGATGTTCAGGTGGAAATCATGTTCTGGCGGATGAAACTAATGTTCAGGTGGAGCTCATGTTCAGGTGGAAGTCATGTTCGGGTGGAAGTCATGTTCAGGTGGAAGTCATGTTCAGGTGGAGCTCATGTTCAGGTGGAAGTCATGTTCAGGTGGAAGTCATGTTCAGGTGGAGCTTATGTTCAGGTGGAAGTCATATTCAGGTGGAAGTCATGTTCAGGTGGAGCTCATGTTCAGGTGGAAGTCATGTTCAGGTGGAGCTCATATTCAGGTGGAAGTCATGTTCAGGTGGAAGTCATGTTCAGGTGGAAGTCATGTTCAGGTGCAAGTCATGTTCAGGTGCAAGTCATGTTCAGGTGGAGCTCATGTTCAGGTTAAACTGATGTTCTGGTGGAACTGATGTTCAGATGGAGCTCATGTTTGGATAAAACTGATGTTGAGTTGGAAATCATGTTCTGGCAGATAAAACTAATGTTCAGGTGGAGCTCATGTTCAGGTGGAAGTCATGTTCAGGTGGAAGTCATGTTCAGGTGGAAGTCATGTTCAGGTGCAAGTCATGTTCAGGTGGAGCTCATGTTCAGGTGGAAGTCATGTTCAGGTGGAGCTCATGTTCAGGTGGAAGTCATGTTCGGATGAATGAATGTTCAGGTGGAGCTCGTGTTCAGGTGGAAGCCATGTTCAGGTGGAGCTCGTGTTCAGGTGGAGCTCATGTTCAGGTGGAAGTCATGTTCAGGTTGAGCTCGTGTTCAGGTGGAAGCCATGTTCAGGTGGAGCTCATGTTCAGGTGGAGCTCATGTTCAGGTGGAGCTCATGTTCGGGTGGAAGTCATGTTCAGGTGGAGCTCATGTTCAGGTGGAGCTCATGTTCGGGTGGAAGTCATGTTCAGGTCACCAGGTGATGTGGGGAAGGGACAGTGATGAACACGGTGTAGACAGTAGGAGGGGACAGTGTAGACGGGTGAGCTCTGCCACCCCCCCCCCCCCCCAGGAACACACATCACTCTGCAGCCTTATTTGGTATAAATATCATCCCCCCCCCCCCCCCAGACACACAAATTCCTGGCAGTTCCTGACTGGGAGACAAAAAACGACAACAATATCCCAAATGTCTGTGCCAACCGTCTACAAACTGTCACCCGTGTCCCACTACTATTATCCTTGTACTGCCTCCGTCATCCGTGTACCTCCTCTACCATCCATGTACTGCCTCCGTCATCCGTGTACCTCCTCTACCATCCATGTACTGCCTCCGTCATCCGTGTACCTCCTCCACCATCCATGTACTGCCTCCATCATCCGTGTACCTCCTCCACCATCCATGTACTGCCTCCGTCATCCGTGTACCTCCTCTACCATCCATGTACTGCCTCCGTCATCCGTGTACCTCCTCTACCATCCATGTACTGCCTCCGTCATCCGTGTACCTCCTCTACCATCCATGTACTGCCTCCGTCATCCGTGTACCTCCTCTACCATCCATGTACTGCCTCCGTCATCCGTGTACCTCCTCCACCATCCATGTACTGCCTCCATCATCCGTGTACCTCCTCCACCATCCATGTACTGCCTCCGTCATCCGTGTACCTCCTCTACCATCCATGTACTGCCTCCATCATCTGTGTACCTCCTCTACCATCCATGTACTGCCTCCATCATCCGTGTACCTCCTCTACCATCCATGTACTGCCTCCGTCATCCGTGTACCTCCTCCACCATCCATGTACTGCCTCCATCATCCGTGTACCTCCTCCACCATCCATGTACTGCCTCCGTCATCCGTGTACCTCCTCTACCATCCATGTACTGCCTCCGTCATCCGTGTACCTCCTCTACCATCCATGTACTGCCTCCATCATCTGTGTACCTCCTCTACCATCCATGTACTGCCTCCGTCATCTGTGTACCTCCTCTACCATCCATGTACTGCCTCCGTCATCCGTGTACCTCCTCCACCATCCATGTACTGCCTCCATCATCCGTGTACCTCCTCCACCATCCATGTACTGCCTCCGTCATCCGTGTACCTCCTCTACCATCCATGTACTGCCTCCATCATCTGTGTACCTCCTCTACCATCCATGTACTGCCTCCGTCATCCGTGTACCTCCTCTACCATCCATGTACTGCCTCCATCATCCGTGTACCTCCTCTACCATCCATGTACTGCCTCCATCATCCATGTACCTCCTCTACCATCCATGTACTGCCTCCGTCATCCGTGTACCTCCTCTACCATCCATGTACTGCCTCCGTCATCCGTGTACCTCCTCTACCATCCATGTACTGCCTCCATCATCCGTGTACCTCCTCTACCATCCATGTACTGCCTCCATCATCCGTGTACCTCCTCTACCATCCATGTACTGCCTCCGTCATCCGTGTACCTCCTCTACCATCCATGTACTGCCTCCATCATCCGTGTACCTCCTCTACCATCCATGTACTGCCTCCATCATCCGTGTACCTCCTCTACCATCCATGTACTGCCTCCATCATCCGTGTACCTCCTCTACCATCCATGTACTGCCTCCGTCATCCGTGTACCTCCTCCACCATCCATGTACTGCCTCCGTCATCCGTGTACCTCCTCCACCATCCATGTACTGCCTCCGTCATCCGTGTACCTCTTCTACCATCCATGTACTGCCTCCGTCATCTGTGTACCTCCTCTACCATCCATGTACTGCCTCCGTCATCCGTGTACCTCCTCTACCATCCATGTACTGCCTCCATCATCCGTGTACCTCCTCTACCATCCATGTACTGCCTCCATCATCCGTGTACCTCCTCTACCATCCATGTACTGCCTCCGTCATCCGTGTACCTCCTCTACCATCCATGTACTGCCTCCGTCATCCGTGTACCTCCTCTACCATCCATGTACTGCCTCCGTCATCCGTGTACCTCCTCTACCATCCATGTACTGCCTCCGTCATCCGTGTACCTCCTCTACCATCCATGTACTGCCTCCGTCATCCGTGTACCTCCTCTACCATCCATGTACTGCCTCCATCATCTGTGTACCTCCTCTACCATCCATGTACTGCCTCCGTCATCCGTGTACCTCCTCTACCATCCATGTACTGCCTCCATCATCCGTGTACCTCCTCTACCATCCATGTACTGCCTCCATCATCCGTGTACCTCCTCTACCATCCATGTACTGCCTCCGTCATCCGTGTACCTCCTCTACCATCCATGTACTGCCTCCATCATCCGTGTACCTCCTCTACCATCCATGTACTGCCTCCGTCATCTGTGTACCTCCTCTACCATCCATGTACTGCCTCCATCATCCGTGTACCTCCTCTACCATCCATGTACTGCCTCCATCATCCGTGTACCTCCTCTACCATCCATGTACTGCCTCCATCATCCGTGTACCTCCTCTACCATCCATGTACTGCCTCCGTCATCCGTGTACCTCCTCTACCATCCATGTACTGCCTCCGTCATCCGTGTACCTCCTCTACCATCCATGTACTGCCTCCGTCATCCGTGTACCTCCTCTACCATCCATGTACTGCCTCCATCATCCGTGTACCTCCTCTACCATCCATGTACTGCCTCCATCATCCGTGTACCTCCTCTACCATCCATGTACTGCCTCCATCATCCGTGTACCTCCTCTACCATCCATGTACTGCCTCCATCATCCGTGTACCTCCTCTACCATCCATGTACTGCCTCCATCATCCGTGTACCTCCTCTACCATCCATGTACTGCCTCCGTCATCCGTGTACCTCCTCCACCATCCATGTACTGCCTCCGTCATCCGTGTACCTCCTCCACCATCCATGTACTGCCTCCGTCATCCGTGTACCTCTTCTACCATCCATGTACTGCCTCCGTCATCTGTGTACCTCCTCTACCATCCATGTACTGCCTCCGTCATCCGTGTACCTCCTCTACCATCCATGTACTGCCTCCATCATCCGTGTACCTCCTCTACCATCCATGTACTGCCTCCATCATCCGTGTACCTCCTCTACCATCCATGTACTGCCTCCGTCATCCGTGTACCTCCTCTACCATCCATGTACTGCCTCCGTCATCCGTGTACCTCCTCTACCATCCATGTACTGCCTCCGTCATCCGTGTACCTCCTCTACCATCCATGTACTGCCTCCGTCATCCGTGTACCTCCTCTACCATCCATGTACTGCCTCCGTCATCCGTGTACCTCCTCTACCATCCATGTACTGCCTCCATCATCTGTGTACCTCCTCTACCATCCATGTACTGCCTCCGTCATCCGTGTACCTCCTCTACCATCCATGTACTGCCTCCATCATCCGTGTACCTCCTCTACCATCCATGTACTGCCTCCATCATCCGTGTACCTCCTCTACCATCCATGTACTGCCTCCGTCATCCGTGTACCTCCTCTACCATCCATGTACTGCCTCCATCATCCGTGTACCTCCTCTACCATCCATGTACTGCCTCCGTCATCTGTGTACCTCCTCTACCATCCATGTACTGCCTCCATCATCCGTGTACCTCCTCTACCATCCATGTACTGCCTCCATCATCCGTGTACCTCCTCTACCATCCATGTACTGCCTCCATCATCCGTGTACCTCCTCTACCATCCATGTACTGCCTCCGTCATCCGTGTACCTCCTCTACCATCCATGTACTGCCTCCGTCATCCGTGTACCTCCTCTACCATCCATGTACTGCCTCCGTCATCCGTGTACCTCCTCTACCATCCATGTACTGCCTCCGTCATCCGTGTACCTCCTCTACCATCCATGTACTGCCTCCGTCATCCGTGTACCTCCTCTACCATCCATGTACTGCCTCCGTCATCCGTGTACCTCCTCTACCATCCATGTACTGCCTCCGTCATCCGTGTACCTCCTCTACCATCCATGTACTGCCTCCATCATCCGTGTACCTCCTCTACCATCCATGTACTGCCTCCGTCATCCGTGTACCTCCTCTACCATCCATGTACTGCCTCCGTCATCTGTGTACCTCCTCTACCGTCCATGTACTGCCTCCGTCATCCGTGTACCTCCTCTACCATCCATGTACTGCCTCCGTCATCTGTGTACCTCCTCTACCATCCATGTACTGCCTCCGTCATCTGTGTACCTCCTCTACCATCCATGTACTGCCTCCATCATCTGTGTACTGCCTGTATTATCTGTGTACTTTCTCTACCATCCATGCACTGCCTCCATCATCCACGTATACTGACTCTACATCTATGTACTCCCTGTATTATCCGTGTACTGCCTGTAATGTGTTATCTGTCCTGTATAAAATTTGTGTGTCATGTGACCCGAGATTAAAGTGAGAAACACCAATCCCCTCCTCAATGCCGACACTGACAGCTGCATCTCAGATCCTCGCCTGCTCTTGTCCTGTAGATCCCCCCAGTGGAGGATCCCACCAATCAGGTTGCAGGAACAGTCAATATTGGCAAGCCTGCCCGTATCTTGTCCTCCAGCTCCCTTGTAATGACAGCATGTGAAGGACAGAGCCTAGAGGCTGCGCCCCGGTCTGTGTTGGTGCCGTGCCGGGTGTGTGTTGGTGCCATGCCGGGTGTGTGTTGGTGCCATGCCGGGTGTGTGTTGGTGCCATGCCGGGTGTGTGTTGGTGCCATGCCGGGTGTGTGTTGGTGCCATGCCGGGTGTGTGTTGGTGCCGTGCCGGGTGTGTGTTGGTGCCATGCCGGGTGTGTGTTGGTGCCATGCCGGGTCTGTGTTGGTGCCATGCCGGGTGCGTGTTGGTGCCATGCTGGGTGTGTGTTGGTGCCATGCCGGGTGTGTGTTGGTGCCATGCCGGGTCTGTGTTGGTGCCATGCTGGGTGTGTGTTGGTGCCATGCCGGGTGTGTGTTGGTGCCATGCTGGGTGTGTGTTGGTGCCATGCTGGGTGTGTGTTGGTGCCATGCCGGGTGTGTGTTGATGCCATGCCGGGTGTGTGTTGGTGCCATGCTGGGTGTGTGTTGGTGCCATGCCGGGTCTGTGTTGGTGCCATGCTGGGTGTGTGTTGGTGCCATGCCGGCTATAATCAGGAGGTAGAAGTGAGGGGGATGTGGAGGGGTCTCTGCGCTCCACTGGCTCCCCAGGGAGGAGGATTGGATGTCGCTCCTCCATATGGGACTCTGTAAGTCCTGGTCAGCTGAGAGGTGACTCCTCTGTAATATTAATGATGGAGGATCAGGTGTCACCCGGCAATGTGGGGAGGACACCAGAGAAACGCCGTCACATGGCAACCTGCGCCCGACCATCCTCCAACCAACCATCCTCCAACCAACCACCCTCCAACCAACCACCCTCCAACCAACCACCCTCCAACCAACCACCCTCCAACCAACCATCCTCCAACCAACCACCCTCCAACCATCCTCCAACCAACCACCCTCCAACCAACCACCCTCCAACCAACCACCCTCCAACCAACCATCCTCCCACCACCCTCCAACCAAGGGAACCTGTCCCATATGGTGAAAGACAGTTCTTAATGGAGCAACTAATCAGAACCGGGGCCTCTGAGCAACTAATCAGAACCGGAGCCTCTGAGCAACTAATCAGAACCGGGGCCTCTGAGCAACTAATCAGAACCGGGGCCTCTGAGCACCAATCAGAACCGGGGCCTCTGAGCAACTAATCAGAACCGGGGCCTCTGAGCAACTAATCAGAACCGGAGCCTCTGAGCAACCAACCAGAACTGGGGCCTCTGAGCAACTAATCAGAACCGGGGCCTCTGAGCAACTAATCAGAACCGGAGCCTCTGAGCAATTAATCAGAACCGGGGCCTCTGAGCAACTAATCAGAACCGGGGCCTCTGAGCACCAATCAGAACCGGGGCCTCTGAGCAACTAATCAGAACCGGGGCCTCTGAGCACCAATCAGAACCGGGGCCTCTGAGCAACCAATCAGAACCGGGCCTCTGAGCAACCAATCAGAACCAGGGCCTCTGAGCAACCAATCAGAACCGGAGCCTCTGAGCAACCAATCCAGAACCGGGGCCTCTGAGCAACCAATCAGAACCGGGGCCTCTGAGCAACTAATCAGAACCGGGACCTCTGAGCAACCAATCAGAACCGGGGCCTCTGAGCACCAATCAGAACCGGGGCCTCTGAGCAACTAATCAGAACCGGGGCCTCTGAGCAACTAATCAGAACCGGGGCCTCTGAGCACCAATCAGAACCGGGGCCTCTGAGCAACCAATCAGAACCGGGGCCTCTGAGCAACCAATCAGAACCAGGGCCTCTGAGCAACCAATCAGAACCGGAGCCTCTGAGCAACCAATCCAGAACCGGGGCCTCTGAGCAACCAATCAGAACCGGGCCTCTGAGCAACTAATCAGAACCGGGACCTCTGAGCAACCAACCAGAACCGGGGCCTCTGAGCACCAATCAGAACCGGGGCCTCTGAGCAACTAATCAGAACCGGGGCCTCTGAGCAACCAATCAGAACCGGGCCTCTGAGCAACCAATCAGAACCGGAGCCTCTGAGCAACCAATCCAGAACCGGGGCCTCTGAGCAACCAATCAGAACCAGGGCCTCTGAGCAACTAATCAGAACCGGGGCCTCTGAGCAACCAACCAGAACCGGGGCCTCTGAGCAACTAATCAGAACCGGGGCCTCTGAGCAACCAATCAGAACCGGGGCCTCTGAGTAACTAATCAGAACCGGGGCCTCTGAGCAACCAATCAGAACCGGGAACTCTGAGCAACTAATCAGAACCGGAGCCTCTGAGCAAATAATCAGAACCGGGGCCTCTGAGCAACCAATCAGAACCGGGGCCTCTGAGCAACTAATCAGAACCGGGAACTCTGAGCAACTAATCAGAACCGGAGCCTCTGAGCAACTAATCAGAACCGGGGCCTCTGAGCAACTAATCAGAACCGGGAACTCTGAGCAACCAATCAGAACCAGGGCCTCTGAGCAACTAATCAGAACCGGGGCCTCTGAGCAACCAACCAGAACCGGGGCCTCTGAGCAACCAATCAGAACCGGGGCCTCTGAGCAACTAATCAGAACCGGGGCCTCTGAGCAACCAATCGGAACCGGGGACTCTGAGCAACCAAGCGGAACCGGGGCCTTTGAGCAACCAATCAGAACTGGGGCCTCTGAGTAACTAATCAGAACCGGGGCCTCTGAGCAACTAATCAGAACCGGGGCCTCTGAGCAACCAATCGGAACCGGGGACTCTGAGCAACCAAGCGGAACCGGGGCCTTTGAGCAACCAATCAGAACTGGGGCCTCTGAGCAACCAATCAGAACCGGGGACTCTGAGCAACCAATCAGAACCGGAGCCTCTGAGCAACCAATCAGAACTGGGGCCTCTGAGCAACCAACCAGAACCGGGGCCTCTGAGCAACTAATCAGAACCGGGAACTCTGAGCAACCAATCAGAACTGGGGCCTCTGAGCAACCAATCAGAACGCGTTTCTGGGCCAACAATCCCCCTTCATCAGGGCTTGGAGCGTGGTGTCTATTGGACTCAACGGAAAAGTCCAACCATATAAATCTCCGACATGATTGCGTTTGCCTCTGCAGCCAATCATGCTCACTTTACAGATTGGTCCCGCCCAGACCCCATCATCTGTAAATATGGGGAGATTCTGCCAATTCTCGGTTCTGATCCCCACAATTGAGAGTTGGTGTAGAATTGTACAAATATCTCAACATGGGGGTCATAGAAGATCCAATCCAACCGTAACGAAATGAATGAGCTTGGATGGGAAAACCTGTAATAAAACGATTGCTGGGTGTGTAGAGCGGTTGTACAATTCCATACAATGTCCGTTCTGTATCGTACAAACAGAATCTGTGCGTTTGGGGGAATTCGACAATCCCGTACAATCGCCATCTTATTGTACAATTTATTTCTTTTTTAAATGTTGACTTTGTCCATCGACACGGAAAAGGGGGTCACCATGAAGATCCTGACATTGTATGACTGATTATCTCATGGTTGATGGGTGTACCCGATGGCCGGGATTGTGTGTGTGGTGACACTCGGAGTCACCCGATGGCCGGGATTGTGTGTGTGGTGACACTCGGGGTCACCCGATGGCCGGGATTGTGTGTGTGGTGACACTCGGAGTCACCCGATGGCCGGGATTGTGTGTGTGGTGACACTCGGGGTCACCCGATGGCCGGGATTGTGTGTGTGGTGACACTCGGGGTCACCCATTGGCCGGGATTGTGTGTGTGGTGACACTCGGGGTCACCCGATGGCCGGGATTGTGTGTGTGGTGACACTCGGGGTCACCCGATGGCCGGGATTGTGTGTGTGGTGACACTCGGGGTCACCCGATGGCCGGGATTGTGTGTGTGGTGACACTCGGGGTCACCCGATGGCCCGGATTGTGTGTGTGGTGACACTCGGGGTCACCCGATGGCCCGGATTGTGTGTGTGGTGACACTCGGGGTCACCCGATGGCCCGGATTGTGTGTGTGGTGACACTCGGGGTCACCCGATGGCCGGGATTGTGTGTGTGGTGACACTCGGGGTCACCCGATGGCCCGGATTGTGTGTGTGGTGACACTCGGGGTCACCCGATGGCCGGGATTGTGTGTGTGGTGACACTCGGGGTCACCCGATGGCCGGGATTGTGTGTGTGGTGACACTCGGGGTCACCCGATGGCCCGGATTGTGTGTGTGGTGACACTCGGGGTCACCCGATGGCCCGGATTGTGTGTGTGTGGTGACACTCGGGGTCACCCGATGGCCCGGATTGTGTGTGTGGTGACACTCGGGGTCACCCGATGGCCGGGATTGTGTGTGTGGTGACACTCGGGGTCACCCGATGGCCAGGATTGTGTGTGTGGTGACACCCGGGGTCACCCGATGGCCGGGATTGTGTGTGTGGTGACACTCGGGGTCACCCGATGGCCGGGATTGTGTGTGTGGTGACACTCGGGGTCACCCGATGGCCGGGATTGTGTGTGTGGTGACACTCGGGGTCACCCGATGGCCGGGATTGTGTGTGTGGTGACACTCGGGGTCACCCATTGGCCGGGATTGTGTGTGTGTGGTGACACTCGGGGTCACCCGATGGCCAGGATTGTGTGTGTGGTGACACTCGGGGTCACCCGATGGCCCGGATTGTGTGTGTGTGGTGACACTCGGGGTCACCCGATGGCCGGGATTGTGTGTGTGGTGACACTCGGAGTCACCCGATGGCCGGGATTGTGTGTGTGGTGACACTCGGGGTCACCCGATGGCCGGGATTGTGTGTGTGGTGACACTCGGGGTCACCCGATGGCCGGGATTGTGTGTGTGGTGACACTCGGGGTCACCCGATGGCCGGGATTGTGTGTGTGGTGACACTCGGGGTCACCCGATGGCCAGGATTGTGTGTGTGGTGACACCCGGGGTCACCCGATGGCCGGGATTGTGTGTGTGGTGACACTCGGAGTCACCCGATGGCCGGGATTGTGTGTGTGGTGACACTCGGGGTCACCCATTGGCCGGGATTGTGTGTGTGGTGACACTCGGGGTCACCCGATGGCCGGGATTGTGTGTGTGGTGACACTCGGGGTCACCCATTGGCCGGGATTGTGTGTGTGTGGTGACACTCGGGGTCACCCGATGGCCAGGATTGTGTGTGTGGTGACACTCGGGGTCACCCGATGGCCCGGATTGTGTGTGTGTGGTGACACTCGGGGTCACCCGATGGCCGGGATTGTGTGTGTGGTGACACTCGGGGTCACCCGATGGCCGGGATTGTGTGTGTGGTGACACTCGGGGTCACCCGATGGCCGGGATTGTGTGTGTGGTGACATTCGGGGTCACCCGATGGCCCGGATTGTGTGTGTGGTGACACCCGGGGTCACCCGATGGCCGGGATTGTGTGTGTGGTGACACTCGGAGTCACCCGATGGCCGGGATTGTGTGTGTGGTGACACTCGGGGTCACCCATTGGCCGGGATTGTGTGTGTGGTGACACTCGGGGTCACCCGATGGCCGGGATTGTGTGTGTGGTGACACTCGGGGTCACCCATTGGCCGGGATTGTGTGTGTGTGGTGACACTCGGGGTCACCCGATGGCCAGGATTGTGTGTGTGGTGACACTCGGGGTCACCCGATGGCCCGGATTGTGTGTGTGTGGTGACACTCGGGGTCACCCGATGGCCGGGATTGTGTGTGTGGTGACACTCGGGGTCACCCGATGGCCGGGATTGTGTGTGTGGTGACACTCGGGGTCACCCGATGGCCGGGATTGTGTGTGTGGTGACACTCGGGGTCACCCGATGGCCGGGATTGTGTGTGTGGTGACATTCGGGGTCACCCGATGGCCCGGATTGTGTGTGTGGTGACACTCGGGGTCACCCGATGGCCGTGATTGTGTGTGTGGTGACACTCGGGGTCACCCGATGGCCGGGATTGTGTGTGTGGTGACATTCGGGGTCACCCGATGGCCGGGATTGTGTGTGTGGTGACACTCGGGGTCACCCGATGGCCGGGATTGTGTGTGTGGTGACACTCGGGGTTACCCATTGGCCGGGATTGTGTGTGTGGTGACACTCGGGGTCACCCGATGGCCGGGATTGTGTGTGTGGTGACACTCGGGGTCACCCGATGGTCGGGATTGTGTGTGTGGTGACACTCGGGGTCAGGTGACGTTTTCAGTAAAAACATAAAAAATGCAAACATGTGAATTCCACAAAGACGTGAGAATTGCCAAATAGACGAAACGCTGAGACCGGAGCGAGGAGACCCCCCCCCCCCCCCCGCCTGGCCGGCTGGTGGAATCCCAGCAAAGAGGAGGAAATGTTGGTGACAATGTAACACAGACGGGTGAGAGATGGTCAGGATGGGGTGGAAATGGCACACCGACGGAACTGGGCACTGAGGGAACTGGGCACTGAGGGAACTGGGCACTGAGGGAACTGGGGCACCAAGGGAATTGGGCAATGAGGGAACTGGGCACTGAGGCAATTGGGCACAGAGGGAACTGGGCACTGAAGAAACTGGGGCACCGAGGGAATTGGGCACTGAGGGAACTGGGCACTGAGGGAACTGGGCACTGAGGGAACTGGGCACTGAAGAAACTGGGGCACCGAGGGAATTGGGCACCGAGGGAATTGGGCAATGAGGGAACTGGGCACATGAAGAAACTGGGGCACCGAGGGAATTGGGCACCGAGGGAATTGGGCAGTGAGGGAACTGGGCACTGAAGAAACTGGGGCACCGAGGGAATTGGGCACCGAGGGAATTGGGCAATGAGGGAACTGGGCACTGAGGGAACTGGGCACTGAAGAAACTGGGGCACCGAGGGAATTGGGCACGAGGGAATTGGGCAATGAGGGAACTGGGCACTGAGGGAACTGGGCACTGAAGAAACTGGGGCACCGAGGGAATTGGGCACTTCGGGAACTGGGCACTGAGGGAACTGGGCACTGAAGAAACTGGGGCACCGAGGGAACTGGGCACAGAGGGAATTGGGCAATGAGGGAACTGGGCACTGAGGGAACTGGGCACTGAGGGAACTGGGCACTGAAGAAACTGGGGCACCGAGGGAATTGGGCACCGAGGGAATTGGGCAATGAGGGAACTGGGCACTGAGGGAACTGGGCACTGAGGGAACTGGGCACTGAAGAAACTGGGGCACCGAGGGAATTGGGCACTGAGGGAACTGGGCACTGAGGGAACTGGGCACTGAAGAAACTGGGGCACCGAGGGAACTGGGCACAGAGGGAATTGGGCAATGAGGGAACTGGGCACTGAGGGAACTGGGCACTGAGGGAACTGGGCACTGAAGAAACTGGGGCACCGAGGGAATTGGGCACTGAGGGAACTGGGCACTGAGGGAATTGGCATACCGAGGGAATTGAAGAACCAATGAAACTAGAAACTAAAGGAACTGGACACTGAGGGAACTGGGCACTGAAGAAACTGGGGCACTGAGGGAACTGGCATACAAAGGGAATTGGAGCACCGAGGGAACCGGGGCACTGAGGGAACTGGGCACTGAAGAAACTGGGGCACCGAGGGAATTGGGCACTGAGGGAACTGGGCACTGAGGGAACTGGGCACTGAGGGAATTGGCATACCGAGGGAATTGGAGAACCAATGAAACTAGAAACCAAAGGAACTGGACACTGAGGGAACTGGGCACTGAATAAACTGGGGCACTGAGGGAACTGGCATACAAAGGGAATTGGAGCACCGAGGGAACCGGGGCACTGAGGGAAGAGGGAATTGGCTCATGAGAGAATTGGCTCCCAAGGGAACTGGGGCACTGAGACAACTGGGCACTGAGGGAACTGGGGGAACTGAAGAAACTGGGGCACTGAGGGAACTGGCATACAAAGGGAATTGGAGAACTGAGGGAACTGACACACTGATGGAACTGGCACAACAGGGGCAGTGAAGGAACTGACACAATGAGGGAACCGGGGCAGTGAGGGAACTGGCATACCAAGAAAACTGGCATTACGAGAAAACCAGGGTACTAAGGGAACTGGCACTCTGAGAGAACCGGGGCGCAGAGGGAACTGCAAACTGAAGAACCCGAGGCACTGAGGGAACTGGCACACAAAGAAACCCTGGCATTATGCGAAGACTGGGGCCCTGAGGGAACTGGCACACCAAGAGAACCAGAGCAACTGATAAACCGATGGAACTGGCACAACAAGGAGACCAGGGAACAAAGTAACTGGCAGAATGAGGGAAAGGGGACAGTGAGGGAACAGACACACCAAGGAAACCTGGCATTACGAGGAGAAACCTGGGGCCCTGAGGGAACTGGCACACTGCGACAACCGGGGCCCTGAGGGAGTTGGCACACTGAGAGAACCGGGTGAAGGAGAGGGATTGGCCTGGATCAGACTCACAGGGGCACCTTGAAAAAGAGAAAGTTAGAGAAGTGACATAAAGTTGAGGAAGAGAAGTGGAGGAGGGAGGGGGAGGGGGAGAGGCACACAGGAGGAGGAGGAGGAGGAGGAGGAGGAGAGGGAGAAGAAAGGAAAATCATTCTAGACTGGAGACTGAAGAGGGAGAGACAGAAAACTTCCCAGCTGCAGGCAGACATGAGACCGCACGCAGACATGACCGCCCTCAACCTGGACACCTATGGCCTGTCCCTCATCACTGCCAAGGAGGACATCCTCAATGAACGCATCTCCACCGACTGGTGAGACACTTCCCAGGGAAGGGGTACCAGCCACAGTGGGCATGGGGAAGAGTGCCAGATTGGGGGGGGGGGGGGGGCCCAGAGCAGGGGTAGGGTTTAGGATGGGCTGGGATCAGGGGTAAGGGAAGGAGGGGTGCAGGTTCTGGAAGGAGTATAGAAAGTTCTGCAGGACTGCACTGCATACTAATGATGTGCCAGAGGAGAAGATGGGGGCATCACTGGGGGGGGGCACCTGTATGCTGGCTCCCCGTCTGAGTGCCCCACACCAAACTTCCCCAATTCTTCAGACAGGCCTGACAACCCACCTCTTCCAGGGCCCATGAGCACCCAATGACCTGGGGCCCCTGAGGAAGGAGGGTGGAGGGGACTTCGTGAGGATGGAGCCCAGAGGAACTCAGGAGGACACTATGACTATCAACATATATGTCTAAAATACCAAAGAGCTGAAGAGTTCCACCCAATGCCAGGCTAGAGGCAAGAAATATACAAGAAGGGGGTCAGAGGAAATGATTCATACCCCCGAAATATGGAGCCTTCCAGAACGAGGGCAGGAAAAATTCCTGGAATGGATTCCAAGACTAACAATATACAAAGTATCCGTAATATTCCCTCCTAAAATACAGGATTACCTACTTTCCAAGGTGATCTGCTCGATGACTTACATCATCGATGACATCAGCATTATTATATCCAATCACATTATTATTTCCATCTCATTATTATATACATCACAGGAAGCCCTACCGTGATTGGACATAAGGAGGATGAGGTCATGGATTGTGTCATCAACCTGATCACCTTCAAAGGCTCTATAGTAGCTCTATTATAACCCAAATATAGATTTATAAACTTGTGTCTGTATGTAAAGGGTTACTTAAAAAAGATGACCCACACCAAGGGGTAGGTGACCCACACCAAGGGGTAGGTGACCCACACCAAGAGGTAGGTGATACCTGATATTAGATGACCCACACAAAGGGGTAGGTGACACCTGATATTAGATGACCCACACCAAGGGGTAGGTGACACCTGATATTAGATGACCCACTCCAAGGGGTAGATGACCCACACCAAGGGGTAGATGACCCACACCAAGGGGTAGGTGATACCTGATATTAGATGACCCACACCAAGGGGTAGGTGACACCTGATATTAGATGACCCACACCAAGGGGTAGGTGACACCTGATATTAGATGACCCACTCCAAGGGATTCTTGATATAAGTTGTTCCACGCCAAGGGGTACCTGATTTTCAATGACCCACATCTAGGGGTAGATGACCCATACCAAGAGGAAGATGACCCATACCAAGGGGTAGATGCCACAGACCAAGGGGTTGATGACCCACACCAAGAGGCAGATAACCCAGACCAAGAGGTAGATGACCCACACCAAGGGGTAGATGCCACAGACCAAGGGGTAGATGCCACAGACCAAGGGGTTGATGACCCACACCAAGAGGTAGATGACCCACACCAAGAGGTAGATGACCCACACAAAGAGGTAGATGACCCACACCAAGAGGTAGAAGACCCAGACCAAGAGGTAGATGACCCACACCAAGAGGTAGATGACCCAGACTAAGAGGTAGATGACCCACACCAAGAGGTAGATGACCCACACCAAGAGGTAGATAACCCAGACTAAGAGGTAGATGACCCACACCAAGAGGTAGATGACCCAGACCAAGAGGCAGATGACCCAGACCAAGAGGTAGATGACCCACACCAAGAGGTAGATGACCCACACCAAGAGGTAGATGACCCACACCAAGAGGTAGATGACCCACACCAAGAGGTAGATGACCCACACCAAGAGGTAGATGACCCACACCAAGAGGTAGATGACCCAGACCAAGAGGTAGATGACCCACACCAAGAGGTAGATGACCCAGACCAAGAGGTAGATGACCCACACCAAGAGGTAGATGACCCACACCAAGAGGTAGATGACCCAGTCCAAGAGGCAGATGACCCATGTGAAGGGGTTCCTGATATTAGATGACCGATGGTCGGGGTATCTGAGTGAGAATGAGGATGATGGAGCCACCATTCATCAATATATATCATTGATAGAAGACGCCCCACACACTGTATTCATCCTCCCAGAGGACAGGAGGGGGAGGGGCCCAGACTGTGACAGGTCCCGGCACTGACAGCCCCTCTGTCAGTACCCAGCAGAGGCTGTCAGCTCAGATCTCCTCCACTGTCTGTCTGGAGGTGCTGTCAGCTGCCGTACCTGAGTCTCTAACAGTCTTATGTGACATAGAAGCAGTCTCTGAGTCTCCATGATGGGTGTCTCTAGCACTCTCCTGCAACAATATAAATACCATGAAATCTACAGTAATATGGGAGCAGCCTGAGCGAGTCCTTCTAGCATGACAAAGCTTTAGCAGTCTCCTGTAATGTGGTAGCGGTCTCTCGCAGTCTCTTGTGATCTAACCGTTGTCTCTAGCATTGTATTATAACGTGATAGCGGTCTCTCGCAGTCTCCTGTGATCTAGCCGTAGTCTCTAGCATTGTATTATAATGTGGTAGCGGTCTCTCGCAGTCTCTTGTGATCTAGCCGTAGTCTCTAGCATTGTATTATAATGTGGTAGCGGTCTCTCGCAGTCTCCTGTGATCTAGCCGTAGTCTCTAGCATTGTATTATAATGTGGTAGCGGTCTCTCGCAGTCTCTTGTGATCTAGCCGTAGTCTCTAGCATTGTATTATAATGGGGTATTGGTCTCTCGCAGTCTCCTGTGATCTAGCCGTAGTCTCTAGCATTGTATTATAACGTGGTAGCGGTCTCTCGCAGTCTCCTGTGATCTAGCCGTAGTCTCTAGCATTGTATTATAATGTGGTAGCGGTCTCTCGCAGTCTCCTGTGATCTGGCCGTAGTCTCTAGCATTGTATTATAATGTGGTAGCGGTCTCTCGCAGTCTCTTGTGATCTAGCCGTAGTCTCTAGCATTGTATTATAATGTGGTAGCGGTCTCTCGCAGTCTCCTGTGATCTAGCCGTAGTCTCTAGCATTGTATTATAACGTGGTAGCGGTCTCTCGCAGTCTCCTGTGATCTAGCCGTAGTCTCTAGCATTGTATTATAATGTGGTAGCGGTCTCTCGCAGTCTCCTGTGATCTAGCCGTAGTCTCTAGCATTGTATTATAACGTGGTAGCGGTCTCTCGCAGTCTCCTGTGATCTAGCCGTAGTCTCTAGCATTGTATTATAATGGGGTATCGGTCTCTCGCAGTCTCCTGTGATCTAGCCATAGTCTCTAGCATTGTATTATAACGTGGTAGCGGTCTCTCGCAGTCTCTTGTGATCTAGCCGTAGTCTCTAGCATTGTATTATAACGTGGTAGCGGTCTCTCGCAGTCTCCTGTGATCTAGCCGTAGTCTCTAGCATTGTATTATAATGGGGTATCGGTCTCTCGCAGTCTCCTGTGATCTAGCCATAGTTTCTAGCATTGTATTATAACGTGGTAGCGGTCTCTCGCAGTCTCCTGTGATCTAGCCGTAGTCTCTAGCATTGTATTATAATGGGGTATCGGTCTCTCGCAGTCTCCTGTGATCTGGCCATGGTCTCTAGCATTGTATTATAATGTGGTAGCGGTCTCTCGCAGTCTCTTGTGATCTAGCCGTAGTCTCTAGCATTGTATTATAACGTGGTAGCGGTCTCTCGCAGTCTCCTGTGATCTAGCCGTAGTCTCTAGCATTGTATTATAATGGGGTATCGGTCTCTCGCAGTCTCCTGTGATCTGGCCATGGTCTCTAGCATTGTATTATAATGTGGTAGCGGTCTCTCGCAGTCTCTTGTGATCTAGCCGTAGTCTCTATCATTGTATTATAAAGTGGTAGCGGTCTCTCGCAGTCTCCTGTGATCTAGCCGTAGTCTCTAGCATTGTATTATAACGTGGTAGCGGTCTCTCGCAGTCTCCTGTGATCTAGCCGTAATCTCTATCATTGTATTATAATGTGGTAGCGGTCTCTCGCAGTCTCCTGTGATCTAGCCGTAGTCTCTAGCATTGTATTATAATGTGGTAGCGGTCTCTCGCAGTCTCCTGTGATCTAGCCGTAGTCTCTAGCATTGTATTATAATGTGGTAGCGGTCTCTCGCAGTCTCCTGTGATCTAGCCGTAGTCTCTAGCATTGTATTATAATGTGGTAGCGGTCTCTCGCAGTCTCCTGTGATCTAGCCGTAGTCTCTAGCATTGTATTATAACGTGGTAGTGGTCTCTCGCAGTCTCTTGTGATCTAGCCGTAGTCTCTAGCATTGTATTATAATGTGGTAGCGGTCTCTCGCAGTCTCCTGTGATCTAGCCGTAGTCTCTAGCATTGTATTATAACGTGGTAGCGGTCTCTCGCAGTCTCCTGTGACATGGTAAGTAGTGATTGGCTCAGGAGTGTGCAGATCCCGCCCTGCACCCACCAATCAGAGGCAGTGAGGCATTTCCTGGCCAGGCTGCTCATGATTGGTGGGGTGCAGGACGGGATCGGGCAGGTGGGTTGGGCTCTAGGACCCTGCACACACCTGAGCCCATCACTATGGTAACCGAGGGGTGGTCTCAGAGCCTCCCATTGGTTGCAGAATGTCAGAGGTAGAAGTGGGCGGAGTCAGGGAGGGGGTGTGTCTGGTTGTAGATGGAGAGCCATATAAACAAGAACAGTGATTGGTTGCGATAGGAGAGCATGGTGTACGGTGATTGGTTGGGGGGGGGGTTGGGGTGGAGAATGGTGATTGGTTGGTGGAGAGTATAAACATGCACACTCAGGTTGTACTGGATGGACTGGAGTCTTTATTCTCGGTGTATTGCTGTCTGTCTGTCTGCCTGGGTGGATGGGGGGTGGGGGGGTCTCCTGGGTGGTCGCCCCTTCTGGGAATAATGAGACGGCAGACAATGGAGGAGAAGACGGCTCTGCAGACATTGTAGCTCCTCCAGTATGTGCGCTCCGTCCATCCATCCCATCCACCCCATCCATCCCATCCATCCACCCCATCCATCCCATCCATCCACCCCGCACATCACTGGAGGTAATGACTGTCAGAGAACCATCACTTCCTCACCGACACCGACCATCCAACATTCCATTATTACCGATACATCTTATAACTGTGTGAGGAGCCGACTGTGCAGATCTGGGGCCCCTCACTGACCCCAACAGTCTCCTGTACTATGTCTGCAGTCTCTGATCATCTCCTGTACTATGTCTGCAGTCTCTGATCATCTCCTGTATCATGTCTGCAGTCTCTGACCATCTCCTGTACTATGTCTGCAGTCTCTGACCATCTCCTGTACTATGTCTGCAGTCTCTGACCATCTCCTGTACTATGTCTGCAGTCTCTGACCATCTCCTGTACTATGTCTGCAGTCTCTGATCATCTCCTGTACTATGTCTGCAGTCTCTGATCATCTCCTGTACTATGTCTGCAGTCTCTGATCATCTCCTGTATTATGTCTGCAGTCTCCGATCATCTCCTGTACTATGTGGAGACATGAGGCAGGAGCGAGGTTCAGGAACATGGAGACATGAGGCAGGAGCATGGTTCAGGAAAGTGGAGACATGAGGCAGGAGCGAGGTTCAGGAACGTGGAGACATGAGGCAGGAGCATGGTTCAGGAAAGTGGAGACATGAGGCAGGAGCGAGGTTCAGGAAAGTGGAGACATGAGGCAGGAGCGAGGTTCAGGAACATGGAGACATGAGGCAGGAGCATGGTTCAGGAAAGTGGAGACATGAGGCAGGAGCGAGGTTCAGGAACGTGGAGACATGAGGCAGGAGCGAGGTTCAGGAACGTGGAGACATGAGGCAGGAGCGAGGTTCAGGAACGTGGAGACATGAGGCAGGAGCGAGGTTCAGGAACGTAAAGACATGAGGCAGGAGCGAGGTTCAGGAACGTGGAGACATGAGGCAGGAGCGAGGTTCAGGAATGTGGAGACATGAGGCAGGAGCGAGGTTCAGGAATGTGGAGACATGAGGCAGGAGCGAGGTTCAGGAATGTGTAGACATGAGGCAGGAGCGAGGTTCAGGGACGTGGAGACATGAGGCAGGAGCGAGGTTCAGGAATGTGGAGACATGAGGCAGGAGCGAGGTTCAGGAACGTGGAGACATGAGGCAGGAGCGAGGTTCAGGAACGTGGAGACATGAGGCAGGAGCGAGGTTCAGGAACGTGGAGACATGAGGCAGGAGCGAGGTTCAGGAACGTGGAGACATGAGGCAGGAGCGAGGTTCAGGAACGTGGAGACATGAGGCAGGAGCGAGGTTCAGGAACGTGGAGACATGAGGCAGGAGCGAGGTTCAGGAACGTGGAGACATGAGGCAGGAGCGAGGTTCAGGAACGTGGAGACATGAGGCAGGAGCGAGGTTCAGGAATGTGGTGACATGAGGCAGGAGCGAGGTTCAGGAATGTGAAGACATGAGGCAGGAGCGAGGTTCAGGGATGTGGAGACATGAGGCAGGAGCGAGGTTCAGGGATGTGGAGACATGAGGCAGGAGCGAGGTTCAGGAATGTGGAGACATGAGGCAGGAGCGAGGTTCAGGAATGTGGAGACATGAGGCAGGAGCGAGGTTCAGGAACGTGGAGACATGAGGCAGGAGCGAGGTTCAGGAACGTGGAGACATGAGGCAGGAGCGAGGTTCAGGAATGTGGAGACATGAGGCAGGAGCCAGGTTCAGGAATGTGGAGACATGAGGCAGGAGCGAGGTTCAGGTACGTGGAGACATGAGGCAGGAGCGAGGTTCAGGAACGTGAAGACATGAGGCAGGAGCGAGGTTCAGGAACGTGGAGACATGAGGCTGGAGCGAGGTTCAGGAACGTGGAGACATGAGGCAGGAGCGAGGTTCAGGAACGTGGAGACATGAGGCAGGAGCGAGGTTCAGGAACGTGGAGACATGAGGCAGGAGCGAGGTTCAGGAACGTGGAGACATGAGGCAGGAGCGAGGTTCAGGAATGTGGAGACATGAGGCAGGAGCGAGGTTCAGGAATGTGGAGACATGAGGCAGGAGCGAGGTTCAGGAACGTGGAGACATGAGGCAGGAGCGAGGTTCAGGAACGTGGAGACATGAGGCAGGAGCGAGGTTCAGGGATGTGAAGACATGAGGCAGGAGCGAGGTTCAGGGATGTGGAGACATGAGGCAGGAGCGAGGTTCAGGGATGTGGAGACATGAGGCAGGAGCGAGGTTCAGGGATGTGGAGACATGAGGCAGGAGCGAGGTTCAGGGATGTGGAGACATGAGGCAGGAGCGAGGTTCAGGAATGTGGAGACATGAGGCAGGAGCGAGGTTCAGGAACGTGGAGACATGAGGCAGGAGCGAGGTTCAGGAACGTGGAGACATGAGGCAGGAGCGAGGTTCAGGAATGTGGAGACATGAGGCAGGAGCCAGGTTCAGGAATGTGGAGACATGAGGCAGGAGCCAGGTTCAGGTACGTGGAGACATGAGGCAGGAGCGAGGTTCAGGAACGTGGAGACATGAGGCAGGAGCGAGGTTCAGGAACGTGGAGACATGAGGCTGGAGCGAGGTTCAGGAACGTGGAGACATGAGGCAGGAGCGAGGTTCAGGAACGTGGAGACATGAGGCAGGAGCGAGGTTCAGGAACGTGGAGACATGAGGCAGGAGCGAGGTTCAGGAACGTGGAGACATGAGGCAGGAGCGAGGTTCAGGAATGTGGAGACATGAGGCAGGAGCGAGGTTCAGGAATGTGGAGACATGAGGCAGGAGCGAGGTTCAGGAATGTGGAGACATGAGGCAGGAGCGAGGTTCAGGAATGTGAAGACATGAGGCAGGAGCGAGGTTCAGGGATGTGGAGACATGAGGCAGGAGCGAGGTTCAGGGATGTGGAGACATGAGGCAGGAGCGAGGTTCAGGGATGTGGAGACATGAGGCAGGAGCGAGGTTCAGGAATGTGGAGACATGAGGCAGGAGCGAGGTTCAGGAATGTGGAGACATGAGGCAGGAGCGAGGTTCAGGAACGTGGAGACATGAGGCAGGAGCGAGGTTCAGGAACGTGGAGACATGAGGCAGGAGCGAGGTTCAGGAATGTGGAGACATGAGGCAGGAGCGAGGTTCAGGAACGTGGAGACATGAGGCAGGAGCGAGGTTCAGGGACATGGAGACATGAGGCAGGAGCGAGGTTCAGGAACGTGGAGACATGAGGCAGGAGCTAGGTTCAGGAACGTGGAGACATGAGGCAGGAGCGAGGTTCAGGAAAGTGGACACATGAGGCAGGAGCAAGGTTCAGGAACGTGGAAACATGAGGCAGGAGTGAGGTTCAGGAAAGTGGAGACATGAGGCAGGAGCGAGGTTCAGGAACGTGGAGACATGAGGCAGGAGCGAGGTTCAAGGATGTGGAGACATGAGGCAGGAGCGAGGTTCAGGGATGTGGAGACATGAGGCAGGAGCGAGGTTCAGGGATGTGGAGACTTGAGGCAGGAGCGAGGTTCAGGAACGTGGAGACATGAGGCAGGAGCGAGGTTCAGGGATGTGGAGACTTGAGGCAGGAGCGAGGTTCAGGAATGTGGAGACATGAGGCAGGAGCGAGGTTCAGGAACGTGGAGACATGAGGCAGGAGCGAGGTTCAGGGACGTGGAGACATGAGGCAGGAGCGAGGTTCAGGAACGTGGAGACATGAGGCAGGAGCGAGGTTCAGGGACCTGGAGACATGAGGCAGGAGCTAGGTTCAGGAACGTGGAGACATGAGGCAGGAGCGAGGTTCAGGAAAGTGGACACATGAGGCAGGAGCAAGGTTCAGGAACGTGGAAACATGAGGCAGGAGCGAGGTTCAGGAACGTGGAGACATGAGGCAGGAGCGAGGTTCAGGGATGCGGAGACATGAGGCAGGAGCGAGGTTCAGGGATGTGGAGACATGAGGCAGGAGCGAGGTTCAGGAACGTGGAGACATGAGGCAGGAGCGAGGTTCAAGGATGTGGAGACATGAGGCAGGAGCGAGGTTCAGGAACGTGGAGACATGAGGCAGGAGCGAGGTTCAGGAACGTGGAGACATGAGGCAGGAGCGAGGTTCAGGGACATGGAGACATGAGGCAGGAGCGAGGTTCAGGGACATGGAGACATGAGGCAGGAGCGAGGTTCAGGGACATGGAGACATGAGGCAGGAGCGAGGTTCAGGAACGTGGAGACATGAGGCAGGAGCATGGTTCAGGAACGTGGAGACATGAGGCAGGAGCGAGGTTCAGGAACGTGGAGACATGAGGCAGGAGTGAGGTTCAGGAACGTGGAGACATGAGGCAGGAGCATGGAGTGAATTAGAACTTATTCATAATTTTCCTGGTGGACTAAAAATGATGAGAACTTCAGAAGTTTACAGTCAGCAGGACAGGAATAGAGAGAAAACCTTCCAATGGTGACAACTGTTGGGATTTCCCCTCACTTCCTGTTGCGGCTCTTGTACAGGAAGTAACAGGTGATCTCCCAGCAGGAACACAGAGAGAGGCTCTGTATCCTTCTCCCTCCAAGGTTGAAGCTGTGGACACATTCCAGAGAGGAATTCTGTGTTTTTCGGGGGGTTCTCTGGGGTCTCTCTGGTGATCATGGGACTCCTCCGGCCTGTTTACGGTGTTTTCGGCTCATGCGGTGACATTGGACGCGCTTCGCTCTATAGTTCCCTTTTCCTTCATTTCTCACGTTGGTTGGTTAATGTGTAATGTTGGGGGGGAGGGGAGACTCCGATCCGTGACGGTTCTCTGCTCTCATTAAACTCTCTGGTGACAACCATAAGGAAGAAGTAAGTCCTCCGCACAGGACAAAGTTCTCTGGGTCAGAATTCAAGGACAGGGAAGAGGAAGGACAGGGTGACACCCGGAGCCTCCCATATGTAGCCCCCCCCGAGGGGGGCCTTTCCTGACTCCTCCCATATGTAGACCCCCTGTTGGTGCAGAGGGGGACCTTTCCTAACTCCTCCCATATGTAGCCCCCCCCCCCCGGTTGGTGCAGAGGGGGACCTTTCCTGACTCCTCCCATATGTAGAGCCCCCCAGTTGGTGCAGAGGGGGACCTTTCCTGACTCCTCCCATATGTAGACCCCCCTGGTTGGTGCAGAGGGGGACCTTTCCTGACTCCTCCCATATGTAGACCCCCCTGGTTGGTGCAGAGGGGGACCTTTCCTGACTCCTCCTATATGTAGACCCCCGGTTGGTGCAGAGGGGGGCCTTTCCTGACTCCTCCCATAAGTAGAGTAGGTTGGTGCAGAGGGGGGCCTTTCCTGACTCCTCCCATATGTAGACCCCCTGTTGGTGCAGAGGGGGACCTTTCCTGACTCCTCCCATAAGTAGAGAAGGTTGGTGCAGAGGGGGGCCTTTCCTGACTCCTCCCATATGTAGACCCCCTGTTGGTGCAGAGGGGGACCTTTCCTAACTCCTCCCATATGTAGCCCCCCCCCACGGTTGGTGCAGAGGGGGACCTTTCCTGACTCCTCCCATATGTAGAGCCCCCTGGTTGGTGCAGAGGGGGACCTTTCCTGACTCCTCCCATATATAGACCCCCCCCGGTTGGTGCAGAGGGGGGACCTTTCCTGACTCCTCCCATATATAGACCCCCCCCGGTTGGTGCAGAGGGGGGACCTTTCCTGACTCCTCCCATATGTAGACCCCCCCTGGTTGGTGCAGAGGGGGACCTTTCCTGACTCCTCCCATATTTAGACCCCCCTGGTTGGTGCAGAGGGGGACCTTTCCTGACTCCTCCCATATGTAGAGCCCCCTGGTTGGTGCAGAGGGGGACCTTTCCTGACTCCTCCCATATGTAGAGCCCCCTGGTTGGTGCAGAGGGGGACCTTTCCTGACTCCTCCCATATATAGACCCCCCCTGGTTGGTGCAGAGGGGGGACCTTTCCTGACTCCTCCCATATGTAGACCCCCCCGGTTGGTGCAAAGGGGGACCTTTCCTGACTCCTCCCATATGTAGACCCCCCTGGTTGGTGCCGAGAAGGACCTTTCCTGACTCCTCCCATATATAGACCCCCCCCGGTTGGTACAGAGGGGGACCTTTCCTGACTCCTCCCATATGTAGACCCCCCTGGTTGGTGCCGAGAAGGACCTTTCCTGACTCCTCCCATATATAGACCCCCCCGGTTGGTACAGAGGGGGACCTTTCCTGACTCCTCCCATATGTAGAGCCCCTGGTTGGTGCAGAGGGGGGACCTTTCCTGACTCCTCCCATATGTAGACCCCCCTGGTTGGTGCAGGGGGGGGGACCTTTCCTGACTCCTCCCATATGTGGGCAGGTCAGGAATACGATGGACAGTCGCCAGGAATTGCCGCAATCTCTGAGTGCCGATAATAAATATCAGTAAGTGGCTCTCTGTTTATATAAATCTCCCGGCCTGGATGACGGCCAATCAGAGCCGCCGGGACAGAAATAGAACCCTGACTCTGGAATGTTAACAGCCGTCTAATTGTACTGCTAATACCCAGGAGTGCGGCACATGGTGGTCTCATCCCTGACTCTCATTATATAGTGAGGGGCTCAGCACTCCGGGTGGATGCGCCACATGGCGGTCTCATCCCTGACTCTCATTATATAGTGAGGGGCTCAGCACTCCGGGTGGATGCGGCACATGGTGGACTCACCCCCGGCTCTCATTATATAGTAAGGGGCTCAGCACTCCGGGTGGATGCGGCACATGGTGGTCTCATCCCTGGCTCTCATTATATAGTGAGGGGCTCAGCACTCCAGGTGGATGTGGCACATGGCGGACTCATCCCTGGCTCTCATTATATAGTGAGGGGCTCAGCACTCCAGGTGGATGCGGCACATGGCGGACTCATCCCTGGCTCTCATTATATAGTGAGGGGCTCAGCGCTCAAGGTGGATGCGGCACATGGTGGTCTCATCCCTGGCTCTCATTATATAGTGAGGGGCTCAGCGCTCCAGGTGGATGCGGCACATGGTGGACTCATCCCCGGCTAACATTATATAGTGAGGGGCTCAGCGCTCCAGGTGGATGCGGCACATGGTGGTCTCATCCCTGGCTCTCATTATATAGTGAGGGGCTCAGCACTCCAGGTGGATGTGGCACATGGTGGACTCATCCCTGGCTCTCATTATATAGTGAGGGGCTTAGCACTTCAGGTGGATGCGGCACATGGTGGACTCATCCCCGGCTCTCATATAGTGAGGGGCTCAGCACTCCAGGTGGATGCGGCACATGGTGGACTCATCCCTGGCCCCCATTGTATAGTGAGGGGCTCAGCACTCTAGGTGGATGTGGCACATGGTGGTCTCATCCCTGGCTCTCATCATAATGAGGGGCTCAGCACTCCAGGTGGATGCGGCACATGGCGGACTCATCCCTGGCTCTCATCATAATGAGGGGCTCAGCGCTCCAGGTGGATGCGGCACATGGTGGACTCATCCCCGGCTCTCATTATATAGTGAGGGGCTCAGCACTCCAGGTGGATTCGGCACATGGTGGACTCATCCCCGGCTCTCATATAGTAAGGGGCTCAGCACTCCAGGTGGATGTGGCACATGGCTGACTCATCCCTGGCTCTCATATAGTGAGGGGCTCAGCACTCCAGGTGGATGCGGCACATGGTGGACTCATCCCTGGCTCTCATTATATAGTGAGGGGCTCAGCACTTCAGGTGGATGCGGCACATGGTGGACTCACCCCCGGCTCTCATATAGTGAGGGGCTCAGCACTCCAGGTGGATGCGGCACATGGTGGTCTCATCCCCGGCTCTCATATAGTGAGGGGCTCAGCACTCCAGGTGGATGTGGCACATGGCGGACTCATCCCTGGCTCTCATATAGTGAGGGGCTCAGCACTCCAGGTGGATGCGGCACATGGTGGACTCATCCCTGGCTCTCATTATATAGTGAGGGGCTCAGCACTCCAGGTGGATGCGGCACATGGTGGACTCATCCCTGGCCCCCATTGTATAGTGAGGGGCTCAGCACTCTAGGTGGATGTGGCACATGGTGGTCTCATCCCTGGCTCTCATCATAATGAGGGGCTCAGCACTCCAGGTGGATGCGGCACATGGTGGACTCATCCCCGGCTAACATTATATAGTGAGGGGCTTAGCACTTCAGGTGGATGCGGCACATGGTGGACTCATCCCTGGCTCAGCACTCCAGGTGGATGCGGCACATGGCGCACTCATTCCTGGCTCTCATTATATAGTGAGGGGCTCAGCACTCCAGGTGGATGTGGCACATGGTGGACTCATCCCCGGCTCTCATTATATAGTGAGGGGCTCAGCACTCCAGGTGGATGCGGCACATGGCGGACTCATCCCTGGCTCTCATTATATAGTGAGGGACTCAGCACTCCAGGTGGATGCGGCACATGGTGGACTCATCCCTGGCTCTCAATATATAGTGAGGAGCTCAGCACTCCAGGTGGATGCGGCACATGGCGGTCTCATCCCTGACTCTCATTATATAGTGAGGGGCTCAGCACTCCGGGTGGATGCGGCACATGGTGGACTCATTCCTGGCTCTCATTATATAGTGAGGGGCTCGGCCCTCCAGGTGGATGCGGCACATGGTGGACTCATCCCTGACTAGTCCTGAGGTTACCTAGTTTTAGGCTCCTGTTATATACTGGAGGGGTTTGGCACTGAGTGGATGCGGCACATGCTGGATTAGAGTGTCAGCTCTTGTGTATATTACACACAGCGGTGGATAGAGGAAGGGGGAGGGGTATACTGTGGGATTAGAGTGTCAGCTCTTGTGTATATTACACACAGCGGTGGATAGAGGAAGGGGGAGGGGTATATTGTGGGATTAGAGTGTCAGCTCTTGTGTACATTACACACAGCGGTGGATAGAGGAAGGGGGGGGGTGGTGTCATTTTGCGGTATTGTCATTGTATCCGGTGTTGCTCGGGGACAATGGGACATTCCTGGAATATTTACATCTTCTGGTATGTGAAGTACAATGTAACCAGAACTAGAAATATCCCGAACGTTTAACCCTCGGGGTGCCGCACAGACTCCAGCCCCGAACATGGAGCTGGCAGAGCTTTGGCTTTGTAATACTACAATCCCATTATATCTGGGCAGCCACAGACCATGCTGGGAGTTGTAGTTCCACACCTGCCTGCTGAGTGCAGTATAGAAAGGTTCACATGGATGGGGGGTGTTCAGAGAGGATGGGGTGGAGGGGGGTCAGGCCACTGTCCCCTCCTTTATATACAATCCATCCAGAAAGTATTCACAGCGCTTCACTTTTTCCACATTTTGTTATGTTGCAGCGTTATTCCAAAATGGATAACATTCATTATTTTCTCCAAAATTCTACAAACAATCTGCCATAATGACAACGTGAGAGAAGTTTGTTTTTAAATCTTTTCAAATTTATAAAAAAAAAAAAAAAGGAAATAATCCCATGTACATAAGTATCACAGGCTCCTCCCATGTACATAAGTATCACAAGCTCCTCCCATGTACATAAGCATCACAGACTCCTCCCATGTACATAAGTATCACAGACTCCTCCCATGTACATAAGTATCACAGACTCCCCCATCACAGGCTCCTCCCATGTACATAAGTATCACAGACTCCCCCATCACAGGCTCCTCCCATGTACATAAGTATCACAGGCTCCCCCATCACAGGCTCCTCCCATGTACATAAGTATCACAGACTTCTCCCATCACAGAAGTATCACAGACTTCTCCCATCACAGAAGTATCACAGACTCCTCCCATCACAGACTCCTCCCATGTACATAAGTATCACAGACTCCTCCCATCACAGACTCCTCCCATGTACTTATGTATCACAGACTCCTCCCATGTACAGAAGTATCACAGACTCCTCCCATCACAGAAGTATCACAGACTCCTCCCATGTACATATGTATCACAGACTCCTCCCATGTACAGAAGTATCACAGACTCCTCCCATCACAGAAGTATCACAGACTCCTCCCATGTACATATGTATCACAGACTCCTCCCATGTCAGAAGTATCACAGACTCCTCCCATCACAGAAGTATCAGATTCCTCCCATGTACATATGTATCACAGACTCCTCCCATGTACAGAAGTATCACAGACTCCCCCATCACAGACTCCTCCCATGTACATAAGTATCACAGACTCCTCCCATGTACAGAAGTATCACAGACTCCCCCATCACAGGCTTCTCCCATGTACAGAAGTATCACAGACTCCTCCCATCACAGAAGTATCACAGACTCCTCCCATGTACAGAAGAATCACAGACTCCTCCCATGTACAGAAGAATCACAGACTCCTCCCATCAGAGAAGTATCACAGACTCCTCCCATCACAGACTCCTCCCATGTGCATATGTATCACAGACTCCTCCCATGTATAGAAGTATCACAGGCTCCTCCCATGTACAGAAGTATCACAGGCTCCTCCCATGTACATAATGTTATACCTATGTACATGGGAGGAGCCTATGATACTTCTGCACATGGGAGGAGCATGTGATACTTCTGCACATGGGAGGAGCCTGTGATACTTCTGCACATGGGAGGAGCCTGTGATACTTCTGTACATGGGATTTTTGAATTCTTATTTTTTAACAAATTTTAAACAAACTTCTTTCACGTTGTCATTATGGGGGATTGTCTGTAGAATTCTGAGGAAAATAATGAATGTTATCCATTTTGGAATAAGGCTGCAACATAACAAAATGTGGAAAAAGTGAAGCGCTGTGAATACTTTCCGGATGCACTGTATTATATTACAGGATAGGTGTGCAGGAGCAGAGCAGGGAACTCCAGGTCCTCTATACACAGACGATGTTCCTCCATAGTCTGGAATGGGCGGTACATAGACGACGTTCCTCCATAGTCTGGAATGGGTGGTATATAGACGACGTTCCTCCATAGTCTGGAATGGGTGGTACATAGACGACGTTCCTCCATAGTCTGGAATGGGCGGTACATAGACGACATTCCTCCATAGTCTGGAATGGGTGGTACATAGACGACGTTCCTCCATAGTCTGGAATGGGTGGTACGTAGACGACGTTCCTCCATAGTCTGGAATGGGTGGTACGTAGACGACGTTCCTCCATAGTCTGGAATGGGTGGTACGTAGACGACGTTCCTCCATAGTCTGGAATGGGTGGTACATAGACGACGTTCCTCCATAGTCTGGAATGGGTGGTACATAGATGACGTTTCTCCATTGTGGATTGTACAATCTGGTGGTGCTGTGTGTGCTCAGAGTTTGCTCCTCATGTATTGGACCCGGACCCCCCCCCCCCCCCCCAGGAATGCGGCTGGAGATGTCAGTCCATATAGATCAGACATTCCTCCAATGGACTACGTATATAGCAGACTCAGAATTCCTCCCATCCCATGGGCTACATGTGTGGGGCATATGTGAGGCCTCCGCACCCCTCATACACACCAGTATTCCCAGTCCTTACAGCGTCCCCCCCCAGCAGGCCCCACACATGTGACTAGAACCCTCCTCTGAGTCCTCGCCACAGTCCCCAAGATCCAAGAACAAAGCTAATTACTGCGCTAATTACCTCAACTGGAAGGAGACTAAGGAACAATGTACAAATCAGATGGATTATCCCTCTTGAGATCCCTCTGTCTCTGCAATTATCCCAGGGTCACCTCCGATTCCTCCACATCTCTGGCTGCCTATAATCCCTATACAGTCCTGTATGGTTATTAGAGAGTGTTATGGTCCTTATACAGTCCTGTATGGTTATTAGAGAGTGTTACGGTCCTTATACAATCCTGTATGGTTATTAGAGAGTGTTACGGTCCTTATACAGTCCTGTATGGTTATTAGAGAGCGCTGTGGTCCGTATACAGTCCTGTATGGTTATTAGAGAGCGCTATGGTCCTTATACAGTCCTGTATGGTTATTAGAGAGCATTGTGGTCCTTATACAGTCCTGTATGGTTATTAGAGAGCGCTGTGGTCCGTATACAGTCCTGTATGGTTATTAGAGAGTGTTATGGTCCTTATACAGTCCTGTATGGTTATTAGAGAGTGTTATGGTCCTTATACAGTCCTTGTATGGTTATTAGAGAGTGTTATGGTCCTTATACAGTCCTTGTATGGTTATTAGAGAGTGTTACGGTCCTTATACAGTCCTGTATGGTAATTAGAGAGCATTGTGGTCCTTATACAGTCCTGTATGGTTATTAGAGAGCATTGTGGTCCTTATACAGTCCTGTATGGTTATTAGAGAGCATTGTGGTCCTTATACAGTCCTGTATGGTTATTAGAGAGTATTGTGGTCCTTATACAGTTCTTGCAGCCATTTACTTGAAATGTTTGTAGTTATTTTAGAGAGGATATAAGAAAAAGACTACATTGGACTACAGAAGACTATATAAGTTTAGTGCTCACCCCCGAAGGAGTCGCTGTTTTCTGTTCCCAGATCCTGTGACTCTCCAGTCAGCACCCATCTCTCTGACAGACCCGGGCTGAAGAAGGGATGTTTATTTTATATATATATATATATATATATAATATATATATATATATATATATATATATATATATATATATATATATTAAACATTTTACAATCTCAACCAGAGAAATGGAAATGGCAACAACCCCTCAAACAAATGAAGATGGTTCTGCCTAAGGGACAACGTTACAATAACAGTCTATCTGTATTAAACCCTTTCCCTGCTGGCCAGCATATTGGGGCCCAGATCCTGTGTTGGGGTGCTCAAGATAAGCTCACTGACCCCTGGTATAGGCATCTGCACTGTAGTAGGGTTTGGCCAGCGGCCTCTCACCAACTCCCTGGGTGACAACTGGTCTCCCTCTGTTCTCCTTCAGCAGGTCAGTGACGTCAGTGGCAGAGGGGTTCTCCCCAACCATCAAGTGGCAGCACTGATCAGTGACACTGGTGTTCTCATGTACCAGGAGATATCTTCTACTCCACCTCTCTGCCTCCCTGATATGGTGGTAAAACATTCTGTTACCAGCCTGCACCATGGTCTGTCTCCCCCCCCCCCCCCGGTCTCATCACTACTTCTGCTTCATGCCTGCAAACACACCTTCCTTTTCCTCTCCACAGAGCTCTAGTAATGCTGGCATATGTAGTTCTTCTTCCAATCTGAAAACACAGGCTCAGTCTGTCCGGTAACTATATCTCCCACAAGTCATAGTTGTGCCCAGCAGGCTCTGTCCTTCCCACAATCCACAGTAGCTCAGTCTCCTCTTCCTCTCTGTGACCCCGGGGAGTGGGCGGGGTTTTCCTCCAGCTCTCTCTGTGTGGCTGCATACGGCCAGCGCTCTGTCTGTGCTCACTGCTGCCCCTGGAGAGGGGGAGAGGAAGTGCAAGGAAGAAGCTGTGATAGTAGCCCAGTCCCTGCAGCCAGAAAGAGCCGAGCCATGGACCAGAGGCGGCATAAGACTATAGAAGACCATACAGTATAGGACTATATAAGACTACCTAGAACTATAGTAGACTATGTAATACTATATTAGACTCCACGGGACTATATAACACTGTATAAGAATAAATAGGATATCAGACTGTGGAGGACTATAGAAGACTCCATAGGACTGTATAAAGGAGAGGACTGGTGGTAGGAAGAATGAGATCAGAGAGAAGAATAGAAGAATGAAATATTTCTATAGAGCCAGATATTGTCCCCGCAAGAGTTCACCCGACTATATCATCTCACAGAACCCCAATACTGATATACAGAACCCCAATACCAACATACAGAACCCCAACATACTGATATACAGAACCCCAACATACTGATATACAGAACCCCAATACTGATACACAGAACCCCAATACCAACATACAGAACCCAAATACTGATATACTGAACCCCAATACCAACATACAGAACCCCAATACCAACATACAGAACCCCAATACTGATATACAGAACTCCAAAACCGACATACAGAACCCCAAAACCGACATACAGAACCCCAATACTGACACATAGAACCCCAATACTGACACACAGGACCCCAATACTAATATACAGAACCCCAATACCAACATACAGAACCCCAATACCGACACACAGAACCCCAATACCAACATACAAAACCCCAATACTGACACACAGAACCCCAATACCGATATACAGAACCTCAGTACCAACATACAGAACCCCAATACTGACACACACAACCCCAAAAGCGATATACAGAACCCCAATACCAACATACAAAACCCCAATACTGACACACAGAACACCAATACCGATATACAGAACCTCAGTACCAACATACAGAACCCCAATACTGACACACACAACCCCAAAAGCGATATACAGAATCCCAATACTGACACACAAAACCCCAATAGCGATATACAGAACCCCAATACTGACATACAGAACCCCAATACTGATGCAACAAACCCCAATACTAATATACAGGACTCAGATACTGACATACAGAACCCCGATACTGATAACACATAGAACCCCAATACTGACATACAGAGCCCCAAAACTCATATGATGAGCCCAATACTGATACACAGAACCCCAATACCAACATACAGAACCCCAATACTGATATACAGAACTCCAATACTGATATACAGAACTCCAATACTGACACACAGGACCCCAATACTAATATACAGAACCCCAATACCAACATACAGAACCCCAAAACCGACATACAGAACCCCAATACTGACACATAGAACCCCAATACTGACACACAGGACCCCAATACTAATATACAGAACCCCAATACCAACATACAGAACCCCAATACCGACACACAGAACCCCAATACCAACATACAAAACCCCAATACTGACACACAGAACCCCAATACCAATATACAGAACCTCAGTACCAACATACAGAACCCCAATACTGACACACACAACCCCAAAAGCGATATACAAAACCTCAATACCAACATACAGAACCCCAATACCAACATACAGAACCCCAATACTGACACACTGAACCCCAATACTAATATACAAAACCCCAATACTGACACACAGAACCCCAATACCGATATACAGAACCTCAGTACCAACATACAGAACCCCAATACTGACACACAACCCCAATCGCGATATACAGAACCCCAATACTGACACACAAAACCCCAATAGCGATATACAGAACCCCAATACTGACATACAGAACCCCAATACCAACATACAGAACCCCAATACTGACACACTGAACCCCAATACTAATATACAAAACCCCAATACTGACACACAGAACCCCAATACCGATATACAGAACCTCAGTACCAACATACAGAACCCCAATACTGACACACAAAACCCCAATCGCGATATACAGAACCCCAATACTGACACACAAAACCCCAATAGCGATATACAGAACCCCAATACTGACATACAGAACCCCAATACCAACATACAGAACCCCAATACTGACACAATAAACCCCAATACTAATATACAGGACTCAGATACTGACATACAGAACCCCGATACTGATAACACATAGAACCCCAATACTGACATACAGAGCCCCAAAACTCATATGATGAGCCCAATACTGACACACAGAACCCCAATACTGCCATGCAGACCCCAAATTAATGGCAGATATTACAGTATCTTCAATGACCCCTCCAGCTTCTCCTATGATAATCACATGGATTCCACATAAGGATTATTGATCCCGGGAGGATTATGGGGTGATCCTGGAAAGGTCTCTGAATAGGTGGGGGGTATCAGTCATGGATGAGGGAGATTCAGAGTTTTCACTTGTAAAGATTTTTTTTAACCAAGATCTGGAGATTTGTGGAAGTTTCGCCCATTCTGATGTGTGTTTCCCTCCCCCCAGGGCTGTGTTCACCTATGAAAAGAAATGGAGCTTGAAGCTGATGGATTCTGGAGGTGAGTGCGTGTCGGAGATCCCTGTGTGTCCGTCCTGTGACTCTTCCACCACGTCTGTCTTGTCTGTCTCCAAATCCATCCGATCTTCTGACTGAGGTCACAGAGATCTCCATGTAGAGTCTAACCAAACAATACCCACCCACTCCTGGGCCCCCCCGCACTGCAAGGGTTAAATACTCGTTATGTCTAGGGCAGTGATGGCGAACCTCGGCACCCCAGATGTTTTTGAACTACATTGCCCATGATGCTCATGCACTCTGCAGTGTAGTTGAGAATCATGGGAACAGGGCCGGTGCTACCACTAGGCAAACTAGGCAGCCGCCTAGGGCGCTCTGCTGCCTAGGGCGCCCGGGCCACTGGTGTACCTACTTTCTTCTCTCTGAAGCAAGAAACTAGGTCTCAGCATCAGCAGGCAGATGCAGCTCCATTCCCACATAGTGTCAGAGGCACAGTGGCGACGGAGGACTGTGTCTGTGTCCCAACTCCCGAATGAATGGAAGCAAGCAAACATTCATTGATGGGCACTGGTAGGCTGCATTGATGGGCACTGGTAGGCTGCAGCTGCATTAATGGGCGCTGGTGAGGCTGCATTTGATGGGTGCTGGTGAGGCCGCATTTGATGGGCGCTGGCGAGGCAGCATTTGATGGGCGCTGGCGAGGCAGCATTGATGGGCGCTGGCGAGGCCGCATTGATGGGCGCTGGCGAGGCCGCATTGATGGGCACTGGTGAGGCAGCATTTGATGGGCGCTGGTGAGGCAGCATTTGATGGGCGCTGGCGAGGCAGCATTTGATGGGCGCTGGTGAGGCCGCATTGATGGGCTCTGGTGAGGCTGCATTGATGGGCGCTGGTGAGGCCGCATTGATGGGCACTGGTGAGGCTGCATTGATGGGCTGAGGCAGCATTGATGGGCGCTGGTGAGGCAGCATTGATGGGCTCTGGTGAGGCTGCATTGATGGGCGCGCTGGTGAGGCTGCATTGATGGGCGCTGGTGAGGCCGCATTGATGGGCACTGGTGAGGCTGCATTGGGCACTGGTGAGGCTGCATTTTGATGGGCGCTGGTGAGGCTGCATTGATGGGCGCTGGTGAGGCAGCATTGATGGGCGCTGGTGAGGCCGCATTGATGGGCACTGGTGAGGCGCATTGATGGGCGCTGGTGAGGCTGCATTGATGGGCGCTGGCGAGGCTGCATTTGCTGGGCACTGGCGAGGCTGCATTGATGGGCGCTGGTGAGGCTGCATTGATGGGCGCTGGTGAGGCTGCATTGATGGGCGCTGGTAGGCTGCATTGATGGGCACTGGTGAGGATGCATTTGATTGGTGCTGGTGAGGCAGCATTTGATGGGCGCTTTATTAAGGACAAATGGGGTGGAGTCAGCGATAGAGCCAAGAGGGGGGGCGGCAAAATAAGGTTTCACCTAGGGTGTCAAAAATCCTTGTACCAGCCCTGCATGGGAAATGTAGTTCCAAAACATCTGGGGTGCCGAGGTTCACCATCACTGGTCTAGGGGTACCAAACTCCAATTAATCGTGGGCCTCATCAGCACTATGGTTGCCTTCACAGGGCCAGTTGTATCTGTAAGACTAGATGTCCAGAGGACCCCACCCCCTCCTACATCAGATGTCAAGAGCCCCCCCCCCCCCACCCTCCATCCTTCATGCCATCCTATTTTGCAGTCCAGATATCTACCCATAGCTCCATCATGTCCCAGTGCTGTCCTCAGGGTTCCCACCATATCCGGGACTCTAAAATTAGAGTCCAATCTCTCTAAACACAGCCTCCCCCCCCCCCCCCAGCCACTAAGGATGGCGGAGGAGTCCTTCACCACTGTGGGAACCAGGAGATAGAGATCTGTGCTTTCCATTCCGTTCAGAAACTTCATCCAAAAAGGGACACGTCTTCGGAACGCAGAGCTCTCCATGGAGAGCCACTAAAACAAGTGGGGCTGTAGCGCCAACGGCGGGCGCTGTCAGTGTGAAGGGGTCTGACAGTAACATTTCCAGATAAAGGGACCCTCATAGTACAACTCCGGCACCAGACAGGATCCATAGGAATAGAACGATCGTCACATTTCCAGATATAACAATGTGATGTAGAGAGGGGTGAGGAGGAGACGTCACCAAACGTGGATTCCTCGCGAGGACAGCGATTTTTACATTCACTGTCATTTCATCACTAACTGGCACAGCGATCGATACATTAAAAAGGTGATCAGTCTACTAGAGGAGATCAGTTTATTATGCCCCGTACACACGGTCGAAAAAATTCCGACGGAAAATGTCCGATCGGACCATGTTGTCGGAAAAAGTTTGAGAGTTGGATCTCAAATTTTCCGACAACAAAATCCGATCAGATTTTTTCCAATCGCGTGTCGAGAATTCCGACGCACAAAGTGCCGCGTGTGCTCAGAATAAATTTGGAGACGAAAGCTATTGGCTACTGGCCTCTACGTAGTCCCGTCATACGCGTTTGACGCCACCTTGTTCCGAAGGATCGGATTTTCCGACAACTTTGTGCGACCGTGTGTGTGTGCAACACAAGTTTCAGCCAAAATCCGTCGGGGAAAAAAAAAATCAGAAGGATTTTGTGGTCGGAATGTCTGACTGTGTGTACGGGGGCTTAGAGGTCCACTGGAGGTTATCAATGACTCAGCGGAGATCAATGAATTGGAGGTGTTCAGTGTATTAGATGTGATCAATGTACCGGAGGTGATCAATCGATCAGAGGTGATCAACCACCAGATGTTTTAAGCAATATTAGATACAATCAGTCTACCAGAGGTGATCAGTGTACCAGAAGCTACCAGTATATTAGAGGTGATCAATGACTTTAGTGATCAGTGGCATCTCCAGCTTTCATATTTAGGGGGGGGGGGCGAGGAGGGGGGCCAACTGTAAAACACAATTTATATATATATAATATATATATATATATATATTTATATATATATATATATATATATTAGGGCTGTTACTGATTAACATTTTTGTGTTCGATTAATCAATTTTTTTTTTAATCGATTCATTTTGATTAATTAGAACGCACATACAGTGTCCCCAACTCCCCCCCCCCCCCCCATACTGTAATGTCCACATCTCCCCCATACCTTAATATTCACATATACGGATTGTCTGCTCTGTCCGGAATAGACAGCAGGCAGACCCGTCCGTCCTCAGAGTAGACGGCACAAGCAGGCGGGCGATGATGACGTCATCGCGCCGCTACTAAGCCGCCGCCGGGTGGACCAAGATGGCCGCCTCTCCGAAGCTAGGCCGAAGCCATGGCATTTCCTATGGGCGAGACCTCGATCAAAATTATTTTGATCGTTCAAACAAATTAACGATTGATCGAACAATTAACCATTAATTTCCACAGCCCTAATTATATATATTATATATATATATATATATATATATATATATATATATAATTATATATATATTTATAAATAAATTTTTTTTTCAAGAATAGAATGCACTCCAGAAGTCTTGTTCCAAATTCAGTTTCAGTCTGACCAGGGAGTTTTATCAAGATGCTAAAAAGTCCCCTGGCGTACTTCCAAGAAGGAAACTGGAAAGTTCCTTTAGCACGACCTATAGACAAACATTAGCATTATGAAGGGCCAACTCTAATGAGCTACAGTAGCTTGTCCAGTAAGAAGAGCCGATTTTGCTCCACTTCCATGAGAACCTCCCGAGAAGGGTTTGGCCCTTCATAATACTAAATTGAAGTCTTTAGATGAAACGTAAGTAATAATTTAAAATCCCCTTACAAAATTGGTCCACTTGGACTGGATGAAGTTGCCTCCCTGGTGTTGCCTCCCTGGTGTTGCCTCCTTGGTGTTGCCTCCTTGGTGTTGCCTCCTTGGTGGGCTTCCCTGGTGTTGCCTCCTTGGTGTTGCTTCCCTGGTGTTGCCTCCTTGGTGTTGCCTCCTTGGTGTTGCCTCCTTGGTGTTGCCTCTCTGGTGGGCTTCCCTGGTGTTGCCTCCCTGGCGGGCTTCCCTGGTGTTGCCTCCCCGGCGGGCTTCCCTGGTGTTGCCTCCCCGGCGGGCTTCCCTGGTGTTGCCTCCCCGGCGGGCTTCCCTGGTGTTGCCTCCCCGGCGGGCTTCCCTGGTGTTGCCTCCCCGGCGGGCTTCCCTGGTGTTGCCTCCCCGGCGGGCTTTCCTGGTGTTGCCTCCCCGGCGGGCTTTCCTGGTGTTGCCTCCCTGGCGGGCTTCCCTGGTGTTGCCTCCCTGGTGGGCTTCCCTGGTGTTGCCTCCCCGGCGGGCTTCCCTGGTGTTGCCTCCCCGGCGGGCTTCCCTGGTGTTGCCTCCCCGGTGGGCTTCCCTGGTGTTGCCTCCCCGGCGGGCTTCCCTGGTGTTGCCTCCCCGGCGGGCTTCCCTGGTGTTGCCTCCCCGGTGGGCTTCCCTGGTGTTGCCTCCCTGGTGGGCTTCCCTGGTGTTGCCTCCCTGGTGGGCTTCCCTGGTGTTGCATCCCTGGTGTTGCCTCTCTGGTGGGCTTCCCTGGTGTTGCCTCCCTGGTGGGCTTCCCTGGTGGGCTTCCCTGGTGTTGCATCCCTGGTGTTGCCTCTCTGGTGGGCTTCCCTGGTGTTGCCTCCCTGGTGGGCTTCCCTGGTGTTGCCTCCCTGGTGGGCTTCCCTGGTGTTGCCTCCCTGGTGGGCTTCCCTGGTGTTGCCTCCCTGGTGGGCTTCCCTGGTGTTGCCTCCCTGGTGGGCTTCCCTGGTGGTGCCTCCCTGGTGGGCTTCTCTGGTGTTGCCTCCCTGGTTGGCTTCCCTGGCGTTGCCTCTCTGGTGGGCTTTCCTGGCGTTGCCTCCCTGGTGGGCTTCCCTGGTGTTGCCTCTCTGGTTTTGCCTCCCTGGTGGGCTTCCCTGGTGTTGCCTCCCTGGTGGGCTTCCCTGGTGTTGCATCCCTGGTGTTGCCTCTCTGGTGGGCTTCCCTGGTGTTGCCTCCCTGGTGGGCTTCCCTGGTGTTGCCTCCCTGGTGGGCTTCCCTGGCGTTGCCTCCCTGATGGGCTTCCCTGGTGTTGCATCCCTGGTGTTGCCTCTCTGGTGGGCTTCCCTGGTGTTGCCTCCCTGGTGGGCTTCCCTGGTGTTGCCTCCCTGGTGGGCTTCCCTGGTGTTGCCTCCCTGGTGGGCTTCCCTGGTGTTGCATCCCTGGTGTTGCCTCCCTGGTTGGCTTCCCTGGTGTTGCCTCCCTGGTGGGCTTCCCTGGTGTTGCCTCCCTGGTGGGCTTCCCTGGTGTTGCCTCCCTGGTGGGCTTCCCTGGTGTTGCATCCCTGGTGTTGCCTCTCTGGTGGGCTTCCCTGGTGTTGCCTCCCTGGTGGGCTTCCCTGGCGTTGCCTCCCTGATGGGCTTCCCTGGCGTTGCCTCCCTGGTGGGCTTCCCTGGTGTTGCCTCTCTGGTGGGCTTCCCTGGTGTTGCCTCCCTGGTGGGCTTCCCTGGTGTTGCCTCCCTGGTGTTGCCTCCCTGGTGGGCTTCCCTGGTGTTGCCTCCCTGGTGTTGCCTCCCTGGTGTTGCCTCCCTGGTGTTGCCTCCCTGGTGGGCTTCACCCCCATGTTGTCAGTTCCTCTCCTATGCCCCGTGTCCTTCTTAGCGTGGACGCAGAGAAGGCGTTTGACCGTGTAAATTGGCAATACATGTTCTCAGCCCTTCGTCATCTAGGCCGGAGGGGAAACCATCATTAACTGGATTGCCAAAAGTTTATTCCAAGCCTACAGATCAGGAGTTCTATCCGACCCCTTCCCCATTACATTCCGTCCCGTTATTCGTTCTGTCGCTGGAACCATTCCTTCATAGAACCCGTTAAAACCCGTCGGACATTCAAGGAATAAATCGATTGGCGATACCCAATACAAAATCTCGGCATGTGTGGGCGATTTGTTCTTCTCCCTGACGAACCCTACCATATCACTCCCAGATCTCCTCAGAGAATTCCAACTTCATGGATCTCTTTCCAATCTAAAAACACATTTTAAGAATCCGGAAGCGCTGGGAATCGGGTTCCCCTCTATCGGCATTGCAGTCACGTTTTAACTTTAAGTGGACAGAGGCGGCTTTACAGTATTTGGGCACCTAAATCCCCGTGAATCTGTCTGACGTTTGCATTCAACTTCCCACCTCTGCTGGCTCTGGCTAGAACCCGTATATTGTTGGAGACTTGGCACAAGGGCCTTCTACATTCTTGGGTTGGCAGATTACAATACGTGTGTATTAATGGTCTAGCCCTTCCTGACACTCGGCAATATTACCAGGCAGTTCACCTGGGTAGAATTGTTGATTGGCGTCGTCACCGCTGTGCTAAATGATGGGCACAGATAGAGCAAGTCCAAACTAACATCCCGCTGACGGAAGCTTTGTGGTGCTACGACCACCTACCGCCTCCCCCCTGTTGAAATCGCACCCCTTAATGGGCACAACACTCCACATAGGATCGCAGGTTAGTGGGCAGAACTCTCTTTCCTCACCATATTGCCCGCTGCTCCCGATTGTGGGAAATCCGCGTCTCAACTTCCAAACACTTGGGACCTTCCAACAGTTGGGCAGGATTCAGGCATCCCACTCTCTAATGGGGGATAGGTGGCCTTCCATAGAGGAGTTGATGGATGACACGGGCCCCTTTGGCCTTCCCCTGACGACCTCTGAAGGCCATTGTTGGGAAAAGAAGTCACCCTCACACACAGGTTCTTTCCAGAACTTCCTCCCTATTGAACTGCCCGGCTGTACGACCACACTTACCGTTCGTGGCCAAATAGGAGAAGGAGCTACACTGTAAATTTACACCTGCCCAGCTACAACATATCCTCAGATTCGCATCAAAGTCATCGGTCTGTACGAAAATTCAAGAGACCGATTATAAACTTTTAACATGGTGATAACTCCCCGCCCCCCTTACATACATATTACCCCACCACTACTGACCGTTGCTGGAGATGCGGGGGGGGGGGGCAGAGGAATGCTGCTCCACATGTTTTGGTCGTGGAGATGCTGGGGGGGGGGGACAGAGGAACGCTGCACCACATGTTTTGGTCGTGGAGATGCCGGGGGGGACAGAGGAACGCTGCTCCACATGTTTTGGTCGTGGAGATGCCGGGGGGGACAGAGGAAGGCTGCTCCACATGTTTTGGTCATGGAGATGGCGGGGGGGGGGGGGGGACAGAGGAACGCTGCTCCACATGTTTTGGTCGTGGAGATGCCGGGGGGGCAGAGGAACGCTGCTCCACATGTTTTGGTCGTGGAGATGCCGGGGGGGGGGGGACAGAGGAAGGCTGCTCCACATGTTTTCGTCGTGGAGATGCCGGGGGGGGGGACAGAGGAACGCTGCTCCACATGTTTTGGTCGTGGAGATGCTGGGTGGGGCAGAGGAACGCTGCACCACATGTTTTGGTCGTGGAGATGCCGGGGGGGCAGATGAACGCTGCTCCACATGTTTTGGTCGCGGAGATGCCGGGGGGGGGGACAGAGGAACGCTGCTCCACATGTTTTGGTCGTGGAGATGCCGGGGGGGATAGAGGAGCGCTGCTCCACATGTTTTGGTCGTGGAGATGCCGGGGGGGCAGATGAACGCTGCTCCACATGTTTTGGTCGTGGAGATGCGGGGGGGACAGAGGAACGCTGCTCCACATATTTTGGTCGTGGAGATGCCGGGGGGACAGAGGAACGCTGCTCCACATGTTTTGGTCGCGGAGATGCCGGGGGGGGACAGAGGAACGCTGCACCACATGTTTTGGTCGTGGAGATGCCGGGGGGGGGGGGACAGAGGAACGCTGCTCCACATGTTTTGGTCGTGGAGATGCTGGGTGGGGCAGAGGAACGCTGCTCCACATGTTTTGGTCGTGGAGATGCCGGGGGGGACAGAGGAACGCTGCTCCACATATTTTGGTCATGGAGATGCCGGGGGGGACAGAGGAACGCTGCACCACATGTTATGGTCGTGGAGAAGCTGGGGGGGGGGGGGGACAGAGGAACGCTGCACCACATGTTTTGGTCGTGGAGATGCTGGGGGGGGGGACAGAGGAACGCTGCACCACATGTTTTGGTCGTGGAGATGCTGGGGGGGGGGGACAGAGGAACGCTGCACCACATGTTTTGGTCGTGGAGATGCCGGGGGGGACAGAGGAACGCTGCACCACATGTTATGGTCGTGGAGATGCCGGGGGGGGGACAGAGGAACGCTGCACCACATGTTATGGTCGTGGAGATGCCGGGGGGGCAGATGAACGCTGCTCCACATGTTTTGGTCGTGGAGATGCGGGGGGGGACAGAGGAACGCTGCTCCACATATTTTGGTCGTGGAGATGCCGGGGGGACAGAGGAACGCTGCTCCACATGTTTTGGTCGCGGAGATGCCGGGGGGGGACAGAGGAACGCTGCACCACATGTTTTGGTCGTGGAGATGCCGGGGGGGGGGGACAGAGGAACGCTGCTCCACATGTTTTGGTCGTGGAGATGCTGGGTGGGGCAGAGGAACGCTGCTCCACATGTTTTGGTCGTGGAGATGCCGGGGGGGACAGAGGAACGCTGCTCCACATATTTTGGTCATGGAGATGCCGGGGGGGACAGAGGAACGCTGCACCACATGTTATGGTCGTGGAGAAGCTGGGGGGGGGGGGGGACAGAGGAACGCTGCACCACATGTTTTGGTCGTGGAGATGCTGGGGGGGGGGGGGGACAGAGGAACGCTGCACCACATGTTTTGGTCGTGGAGATGCCGGGGGGGGGGGGACAGAGGAACGCTGCACCACATGTTATGGTCGTGGAGATGCCGGGGGGGGGACAGAGGAACGCTGCACCACATGTTATGGTCGTGGAGATGCCGGGGGGGGGACAGAGGAACGCTGCACCACATGTTATGGTCGTGGAGATGCCGGGGGGGGGGGGACAGAGGAACGCTGCACCACATGTTATGGTCGTGGAGATGCTGGGTGGGGGACAGAGGAACGCTGCACCACATGTTTTGGTCATGGAGATGCCGGGGGGACAGAGGAACGCTGCACCACATGTTTTGGTCGTGGAAATGCTAGGGGGGGGCAGAGGAACGCTGCTCCACATGTTTTGGTCGTGGAAATGCTAGGGGGGGGCAGAGGAACGCTGCTCCACATGTTTTGGTTGTGTCCTAAATTAACCCAATTTTGGGCAACAGCCAGGGACATGACCCAAAAATTCACGGAATATAAGATTCCTGGTTATCCGGCCTTTTTCTTTCTACATGTCTCTAGAATTTCTGCCAAACTATAGAAAAAATCTCTTGTATGACACCGCTAGAACGCCGCAGCAAAGTCTTCCACCCCACTCCATTGGAGGAAACAACTAGAATCAGTGGGAGCCCTGAGTGTGTCACTTGCCACCGTCGCCTGCCACCAGATGCAGATTGTCACATCGCATGCCACCAGATGCGGATTGTCACATCGCATGCCACCAGATGCGGATTGTTACGTCGCCTGCCACCAGATGCGGATTGTCACGTCACCTGCCACCAGATGCGGATTGTTACGTCGCCTGCCACCAGATGCGGATTGTCACATCGCATGCCACCAGATGCGGATTGTCACGTCACTTGCCACCAGATGCGGATTGTCACGTCGCCTGCCACCAGATGCGGATTGTCACGTCGCCTGCCACCAGATGTGGATTGTCACGTCACCTGCCACCAGATGCGGATTGTCACGTCACTTGCCACCAGATGCGGATTGTCACGTCGCTTGCCACCAGATGCGGATTGTCACGTCACTTGCCACCAGATGCGGATTGTCACGTCACCTGCCACCAGATGCGGATTGTCACGTCACTTGCCACCAGATGCGGATTGTCACGTCACCTGCCACCAGATGCGGATTGTCACGTCGCCTGCCACCAGATGCTGATTGACCCGCCCGCCGGCCTGCTGACTGGCCTGCCCTCTCAGCCGCCGGCCCGGAACTATTTTCTCAGGGGGAGGGGGGCAATTGGATCCGCCCCGGAAATAAGTTTGCTATGTCCAGCTGTAAAGATCTGTCAGTCCACGTTGATCTTTGAGGGGATGTGAGGGCGGTATGACTGTAAAATGTGCAGTGGAAACTTACTGCTCAACTCACCTCTAAAATAGACGCCCCGCTCCTCCTGTCCTGTGCTCTGCTCCCCTCCTCCGCTGTCCACTCTGCTGGGCCGGGCTGGTGCACTGCACACACAGCGCAGGCGCGCGCCACTCTAACACTGCCATGTCTATGCTGGCCTGACCCTGTCCCTGATTGAATAGGTGCCGCAAAAGAGCGGTCAGGGGATGGCGGTGTGGGGTCAGGGTTTGGTGGTGTGGGGTCAGGGGATGGCGGTGTAGGGTCAGGGGTTGGCGGTGTAGGGTCAGGGGTTGGCGGTGTAGGGTCAGGGGTTGGCGGTGTAGGGTCAGGGGATGGCGGTATAGGGTCAGGGGTTGGCGGTGTAGGGTCAGGGGTGGGCGGTGTAGGGTCAGGGGATGGCGGTGTAGGGTCAGGGGATGGCGGTGTAGGGTCAGGGGTTGGCGGTGTAGGGTCAGGGGTTGACGGTGTAGGGTCAGGGGTTGACGGTGTAGGGTCAGGGGATGGCGGTGTAGGTCAGGGGATGGCAGTGTGGGGTTAGGGGATGGCAGTGTGGGTCAGGGGATGGCAGTGCGGGGTCAGGGGATGGCAGTGCGGGGTCAGGGGATGGAGAAGTAGGGTTAGGGGATGGAGAAGTAGGGTCAGGAGATGGCAGTGCGGGGTCAGGGGATGGCAGTGCGGGGTCAGGGGATGGCAGTGCGGGGTCAGGGGATGGCAGTGCGGGGTCAAAGGATGGCAGTGCGGGGTCAAAGGATGGCAGTGCGGGGTCAGGGGACCGCGTGCGGGGTCAGGGGATGGCAGTGTGGGGTCAGGGGACGGCCACGTGGGGTCAGGGGATGGCGGTGTAGGGTCAGGGGATGGCGGTGTAGGGTCAGGGGATGGCAGTGTAGGGTCAGGGGACGGCCACGCGGGGTCAGGGGACGACGGTGCGGGGTCAGGGGACGACAGTGCGGGGTCAGGGGACGGCCATGCGGGGTTGATGAATGGTGGTAGATGGTTGGACCAATCCCTGGGATCCCCCATACATGCTGTGATGGACTCGTGTCCCCGGCTCTGGGAATGATTATAATATCCCAGCTGCCGTATTTCGCTTTCCTCGTCCTCCGCAGATTTTCTGGTCTGTCGGTCCTGGGAAGTCGGAACGCTGAAGGACTCCGGGGAAATAAAGTGAAAAATTCTGACCGCTCATCCTGTAGTGGGACAGCTGAGATCCATCATCCTCATTAAACCACTTTCCCAGCCCCTCCCCCATACCATCCAAGCCCTGTCCTTACACAATCTGTCACCGTGTTAATGGCCCCGTGTTGGAGTGTCCTGTAAACTCTCCAGTTTGGTATCTCAATGGAATGTCCCGACTTCAGCAATTCTATGTCTCCATAACAAGCAAAGCTAAAGGGTCACCCCACCCAGAACTTGGAATTCAGAGTTTGATAGATGCTGGAGAGAAAAATCTGACAGTCTCTTCCATTTCTCTGAGACTCTATTGATGGGAATTACAACTGAGTTCTATACACCCGCTGTGCCCATTATGAGGGGTTCTCACCATCCCTGTGCTGAGTTCCCGGGTCTGTACACCCGCTGTGCCCATTATGAGGGGTTCCACCATCCCTGTGCTGAGTTCCCGGGTCTGTACACCCGCTGTGCCCATTATGAGGGGTTCCCACCATCCCTGTGCCGAGTTCCCGGGTCTGTACACCCGCTGTGCCCATTATGAGGGGTTCCCACCATCCCTGTGCTGAGTTCCCGGGTCTGTACACCCGCTGTGCCCATTATGAGGGGTTCCCACCATCCCTGTGCTGAGTTCCCGGGTCTGTACACCCGCTGTGCCCATTATGAGGGGTTCCCACCATCCCTGTGCTGAGTTCCCGGGTCTGTACACCCGCTGTGCCCATTATGAGGGGTTCCCACCATCCCTGTGCTGAGTTCCAGTGTCTGTACACCCGCTGTGCCCATTATGAGGGGTTCCCACCATCCCTGTGCTGAGTTCCCGGGTCTGTACACCCGCTGTGCCCATTATGAGGGGTTCCCACCATCCCTGTGCTGAGTTCCCGGGTCTGTACACCCGCTGTGCCCATTATGAAGGGTTCCCACCATCCCTGTGCTGAGTTTCCCGAGTCTGTACACCCGCTGTGCCCATTATGAAGGGTTCCCACCATCCCTGTGCTGAGTTCCGGGTCTGTACACCCGCTGTGCCCATTATGAGGGGTTCCCACCATCCCTGTGCTGAGTTCCCGAGTCTGTACACCCGCTGTGCCCATTATGAGGGGTTCCCACCATCCCTGTGCTGTGCTGAGTTCCCGGGTCTGTACACCCGCTGTGCCCATTATGAGGGGTTCCCACCATCCCTGTGCCGAGTTCCCGGGTCTGTACACCCGCTGTGCCCATTATGAGGGGTTCCCACCATCCCTGTGCCGAGTTCCCGGGTCTGTACACCCGCTGTGCCCATTATGAGGGGTTCTCACCATCCCTGTGCCGAGTTCGCAGGTCTGTACACGCGCTGTGCCCATTATGAGGGGTTCCCACCATCCCTGTGCCGAGTTCCCGGGTCTGTACACCCGCTGTGCCCATTATGAGGGGTTCCCACAATCGCTGTGCTGAGTTCCCGGGTCTGTACACCCGCTGTGCCCATTATGAGGGGTTCCCACCATCCCTGTGCTGAGTTCCCCGGGTCTGTACATACTTAACCCAAAATATGTCCAAAGACTCCGGACGGATAAAGGACAAATCGTATTCATAGGAACCTGCCGGACTGATTAGGGTAAAGATATCTGCGGGCCTAAACCCCATCTGCAGAATCTTATCCACCACTGCCCGCCTATGTGGGGGGATTCCTCCTCCCTCCCATTAAAGCTGCACAACATTCCTCCTTTTAAACATTGAGGAAGATAAAACATTTCCATGCTCCCCCTTCCCAGATCCTGTAGCAGCAACACCAGCATAAGTTTTTCTTACACCACCAGCATTTGCAGTCTTGTCCTGAGACACATTCAAACCTGCTGGCAGAGAGTCTGAATCAGCTGGGATAGCAGCATTCTGATTGGCAGAGGCAGGACCCGCCCCCTCCCCCTGCTCTGAGCACTCAGCTTCTCTCCTGGGATCAATCACAGTCTTGGCTACTGCAGAGTTGTAGCACTACTGCTCCCAGCATCTCCTCCACCATTCACAGGAACAGCCGCTGTGTCTGGTCCAGGCAAAGTCTCTGTATTGTCCATGGCGCTCCTCTCTGCAGATTCTTCCCCCAGAAGCTGACAGTTACTCTCACCAGTTTCATCTGAAGCTTTGTTTTCAGCAGGTAATTCAGACTGCATTGTATGCTGTACATTGTCTATGGGTCTGGGCTGACTGCCTGTAGCACTACAACCCTCAGCAAGCCCATTGTCATTAAAGTCCACACCACCATCCTGCGCACACACTGTGTACCTGCTTGCTGTGTTGTCACCTTTACAAAGGCAGATGGTGGGATCAGACTTCCTGGTGGATCTTGTTCTCTCCATCGGTTTGTCTTTCACAGGGTGAGGAACGGTGTCCATCTCCTCATCATCCGATGAATCCGCATCCAGAGGGGATTCCAGCTTAGAGATGAACTCCAGTATGCCAGAACCTCCCCCAACCTCCTCAGATGTTCCATATTGCTGGGGAGTGAGGGGGGCAGAGGCCTTCACCATTGAGGGCTCAGCAGATGTCTGAGATGTTGAAGAGCTGGGCTCATCCTCCGGGCCCACCTTCTCACTCTCTGTGCTGAGTTCCCGGGTCTGCACACCCGCTGTGCCCATTATGAGGGGTTCCCACCATCCCTGTGCCGAGTTCCCGGGTCTGTACGCCCGCTGTGCCCATTATGAGGGGTTCCCACCATCCCTGTGCCGAGTTCCCGGGTCTGTACGCCCGCTGTGCCCATTATGAGGGGTTCCCACCATCCCTGTGCCGAGTTCCCGGGTCTGTACACCCGCTGTGCCCATTATGAGGGGTTCTCACCATCCCTGTGCCGAGTTCCCGGGTCTGTACACCCGCTGTGCCCATTATGAGGGGTTCCCCACCATCCCTGTGCTGAGTTCCCGGGTCTGTACACCCGCTGTGCCCATTATGAGGGGTTCCCACCATCCATGTGCTGAGTTCCCTGGGTCTGTACACCCGCTGTGCCCATTATGAGGGGTTCCCACCATCCCTGTGCTGAGTTCCCAGGTCTGTACACCCGCTGTGCCCATTATGAGGGGTTCCCCACCATCCCTGTACTGAGTTCCCGGGTCTGTACGCCCGCTGTGCCCATTATGAGGGGTTCCCACCATCCCTGTGCTGAGTTCCCGGGTCTGTACGCCCGCTGTGCCCATTATGAGGGGTTCCCACCATCCCTGTGCTGAGTTCCCGGGTCTGTACACCCGCTGTGCCCATTATGAGGGGTTCCCACCATCCCTGTGCTGAGTTCCCGGGTCTGTACACCCGCTGTGCCCATTATGAGGGGTTCCCACCATCCCTGTGCTGAGTTCCCGGGTCTGTACACCCGCTGTGCCCATTATGAGGGGTTCCCACCATCCCTGTGCTGAGTTCCCGGGTCTGTACACCGCTGTGCCCATTATGAGGGGTTCCCACCATCCCTGTGCTGAGTTCCCGGGTCTGTACACCCGCTGTGCCCATTATGAGGGGTTCCCACCATCCCTGTGCCGAGTTCCCGGGTCTGTACACCCGCTGTGCCCATTATGAGAGGTTCCACCCATCCCTGTGCTGAGTTCCCGGGTCTGTACACCCGCTGTGCCCATTATGAGGGGTTCCCACCATCCCTGTGCTGAGTTCCCGGGTCTGTACACCCGCTGTGCCCATTATGAGGGGTTCCACCATCCCTGTGCCGAGTTCCCGGGTCTGTACACCCGCTGTGCCCATTATGAGGGGTTCCCACCATCCCTGTGCTGAGTTCCCGGGTCTGTACACCCGCTGTGCCCATTATGAGGGGTTCCACCATCCCTGTGCCGAGTTCCCGGGTCTGTACACCCGCTGTGCCCATTATGAGGGGTTCCCACCATCCCTGTGCTGAGTTCCCGGGTCTGTACACCCGCTGTGCCCATTATGAGGGGTTCCCACCATCCCTGTGCTGAGTTCCCGGGTCTGTACACCCGCTGTGCCCATTATGAGGGGTTCCCACCATCCCTGTGCTGAGTTCCCGGGTCTGTACACCCGCTGTGCCCATTATGAGGGGTTCCCACCATCCCTGTGCTGAGTTCCCGGGTCTGTACACCCGCTGTGCCCATTATGAGGGGTTCCCACCATCCCTGTGCTGAGTTCCCGGGTCTGTACACCCGCTGTGCCCATTATGAGGGGTTCCCACCATCCCTGTGCTGAGTTCCCGGGTCTGTACACCCGCTGTGCCCATTATGAGGGGTTCCCACCATCCCTGTGCTGAGTTCCCGGGTCTGTACACCCGCTGTGCCCATTATGAGGGGTTCCCACCATCCCTGTGCTGAGTTCCCGGGTCTGTACACCCGCTGTGCCCATTATGATTGGTCGGGACGTCTCACCCTGACGTCCCTTAATATCTAATTCTCCATGTAGAAGTACAATGTCCCGTTTGGGTGGGGGGGAGGGGGGCGCTCGGGATTGTTGCGCCGTGTCCTTGTCACTGGTAGCGGTTGGGTGATAAGCGAGGAATGTGGACGGCTTCTTATGTAACGATCGATAATTAATGACAGATGTAATAAGATTACTTATTGCTGGACTCTGAGGCCTGGAAACATTCCGTGTCTGGAGGGGGCGGGGCTGGGGACAGAGAGGGCGGGGCTGGACAGACGTGCGTAGATACATTGGGAGGAATGACACATGGGGGAGGGGAGGGGGGTAATAACCCCTGTGTACCTCTCCGAGCGATTCCTACATTCTAATACAACTTCCTCATTACCTCCTACAACAAAGTCATAGAAAGATCCATTCCGAGGACCAACCAGGAGGATTTCTAATGTAAAATACAGAGAAAAACTCGTCCCTTCCCCCGACTGGACAACAAAAACCAGCAGGAAAATTAGAAGGAGGAGTTATTGAGGACTGATGAGGGTTAATAAGGGGTTACAGAACACAATGTCACTTTGTATCTCTCTATCCCCCGTCTGAGCAATGTTTATAAACAATGTTACTTTGTATCTCTCTATCTCCCTTATGATCAATGTTTATAAACGCTGTTACTTTGTAAGAATCTGTCCTCTGGTGACAGGGATCCTCCTGGGATCCGGCTGCAATGTCTTCCCAATATAAGGAATACAGAAAGGGGGCGGGGTCTGTCATTATGATGTCAGGAGTCTCTGTGCAGTGATGCTGGCCTAGGCCTCCAATCACAGGACGGCTCAGGTAGAGAAGTATCACGGTGACGTCAGGAAGAGGAATATTACTGGATTGGGTTCTGTGATGTGTCTGTGTGAGATGGGGGAAGTGTAGTGACAGGTCCTCTTTATCAGTAAATTCCCCTCCCCCTCCTTCTGTCCACTTACCTTACAGTCACTGCCCCTCCCCCGCAAAGTAACCCACCCTTCTCACCAATGTGGGGCGCTATATATATATATATAGATATAACTATATTGTACATGTATATATTTCAGAGCTTTCAATTAAAAAGAAATCAGTTCATATCCTCAACGATCGATCTGACCAAATGAATTATAAAGTGTGTGTATATATATAGAGAGAGAGAGAGAGAGAGACCGGTATTAGAAGGCGTCTCTACCTCTTCATTGGTGTTGTGATTTGGAATTTGCGGTGTGTATGGCGACCGATCGATGTGTAATGCGACTCGTCTGCTGGGTGAGTGTCGCCCTCTGCTGGAGGAAATATACAGGTGCCAGGGAAGAGCGAAGAACAGTCAGAACCGGATTTCTACATTCATTATTATCATGTTTAATAAGTTCACAGAGAGAAAATAAATACAAAAACCACAACAAGTATATAAAATATACCAAAACCACAACCTGGAAATCACCTAAAATAAAAACATCACAAGAATATTAAATAACATACAAAAACCACAACCGAGAAATAATAATAATCACTGTGTGCACGCCGAACGTCTAATAATCGCTGTGTGCACGCCGAACGTCTAATAATCGCTGTGTGCACGCCGAACGTCTAATAATCGCTGTGTGCACGCCGAACGTCTAATAATCGCTGTGTGCACGCCGAACGTCTAATAATCGCTGTGTGCACGCCGAACGTCTAATAATCGCTGTGTGCACGCCGAACGTCTAATAATCGCTGTGTGCACGCCGAACGTCTAATAATCGCTGTGTGCACGCCGAACGTCTAATAATCGCTGTGTGCACGCCGAAGGTTCCGGACGTGTAATGTGAAGAGTTCTCATCTGACCTCAACAAGGAATTCTCCGATCCTCAGATTTGTTCTCCTGAAGTGAAATGTTACTTTTTGTATCATCTTCTTCCCACTTGTTACATCTCCATCCTGCATTGTTACTTTGTATCCCTGGACCTCCCTCTCCTATGATTGGTCCTATTTTATCAGACATTGGGGGGACACCTAGTGGTATATAAGTGTCATTACATCTCCATCCTGCATTGTTACTTTGTATTCTCCTTTTATCCTCCCTATGATACAATAGGGGCTCTTTTATCAGGCAGAGGGGGACACCTAGTGACAGATTTGTATAATTACATTTCATGACCTACATTAATTACTTTTAATCAATTAAATTATGAGATCACCATTTGGTTTTCTTATTATGAATTCAATGTTGGTCATTTATTATTATTATTATTTATTAATAATAATAATAATAATAATAATAATATAATAAATCCTGTATAATAATATATAAATCCTGTATAATAATAATATTATACAGGATTTATATATATTAAATTACTATTAATATATAAAACCTGTATAAATATATAAATCCTGTATAATAATGAATAATAATAATATTATAAATAATAAATATATAAATCCTGTATAATATTTATTATTATTATTATTATTATTATTATATTTTACATTATTATTTTTATTATTCAGGATTTATATATTTATACAGGTTTTATCTATTAATAATATATATATAAAATCCTGTATAATATTATAAATAATAATAATAATAATAATAATATTATACAGGATTTATATATATTATTAAGAGATAAAACCTGTATAAATATATAAATCCTGAAGAATAATAATAATAATAGTATATAAATCCTGTATAATAATAATAATATAAACCTGGATGTTATTATTATTAACATCCAGGTTTATATTATTATTATTATTATACAGGATTTATATACTATTATTATTATTATTATTATTATTATTCAGGATTTATATATTATCATACAGTATTTATATTATTATTATTATTATATAGGATTTATATAGCAACAACAGTTTGCGCAGTACTTAAGACTATGAGGGCAGAAAGTAGAGTTACCATAGAGTGCAATAGGGGGGGGAATCGGAGGGCCCGGCTTGTTAGCACTTACAACATTTAACCCCCCCCCCCCCCCCCCAGAGCAAGGTATCCACACACGGACACTCGGGCCGATCCTGGGCAGGTGCACCGCAAGCTGCCGCAAAGGGGGGGGGGGGGACCGAAGCTGTGACAGTCACTTACTGTTACGTTCAGCAGCATCCTTCACTTATAGAGCTCTACGGCAAGGTAAGGCACAAGCCAACACATGATTGGTCAATGGATTCATGTCCAATTACATTATGGATTGAAATACGCACCCAATAGTAAAGTGAAGGTTTCCAGCCAATCGCAGTCATTACGCACCACCCCCCTGGCCTCTCTGCTGTCCACTGCACTGGTTGCTAGACTTGCCTGGTGTTCAGCATTCAGTGACGTCATGAGGCCGAGGCAAGGCCTCAGCATTCAGACTGGAGGAGGAACTCCTTCCTCCTTCGCGCCTGGTCAGGTTTGGCTCCACCCACCTCCTCCATCTTCTCCAGGTAGCGCGGCTCAGAGCCTGAGGGAAGGAAGGGATCACGCCTGAAGAGCGGTCCAGGCTCTCACTAGACTCTTCAGATCGCAGCCTCCACAACTAACTTGCTGTGGCTTCCAAGTGTCACCCACATTGTCCCGCTGGGTCCCTGACTTGGCTCTGCTGAAGCTTTCCCAACTTCTTCACCATCCCCAGCTAGTGAAAAAGGCTGCTCTGGTACCTCTCCAGTCTCCACAGAACCCGGCCTCTGATAACAGGAGAGATTGTCCCTCGCTGGCCACTGTGTCTCCTTTACCTCTGACTCTGGTTCTCGCTTGCCTCTGGTGACGGGAGTGGTCTTCTCTGACGGCAACTGCTTTCCTTCACCTGGTGGTAACTACTTGGTGCTCCGGCTGGCAGAATCCCCTGCAACTTGGTTGGGCTCCAAGCCTGAAGCCCCCAACCCCCCGCTGCTCGCTTCCAACCTGGATAGGCCTCAGACTGCCTAGCAGCCAGGTACTCTGATAGGCCATCAGGCTTCTGGCCTGGGAGCTTCTCAACACACGTCCACCATGATGGCCATCCAGGTGGCACCGAACCCCCGATCACCCGATTCCTCATGAATAAATAGGCTCTCCTAGAAGGCCAAGGGCAAAGAAACCCAATCCACTCCTAGTCTGGATTTACCATGCCCCGGTCCATCTAATGCCACAGGTAACAATGCCACCTAGTGACAGAAGAGAGAGGTGCATCCAAAAGGCCAGTGGATCACCCTAACAATCAGCCAGGCTGGTTACCACCTAGCAATCTAAATTTGTCAGCAACCCTGCCTAACACCAGGGTGCTACATGTAATACATAGATATGATAGACTAGACATGTAATACATACATATCATAGACTAGACATGTAATACATACATATCATAGACTAGACATGTAATACATACATATGATAGACTAGACTGGGAAATAAACAAATGTATAAAAACTCAGAACAGAACATTGGTTGTATTTTTCCAATACAGATCTTCAAACCTTTTACTCAACGCTTTTGTGGCCTCTTCCTCGGGGGCGGGTCATTTCTAATATGCACTGTATATACAAGTCCCATTGATTTATCTGTAATACAGACCCTATGATAAGACTAGGGGCAGTATAGACAGAAGACAATTGTCCTACCAGAACGTCTATGGAGTGTGGTGGAAAGTGGAGACCCGGAGGCGAGCCAGACAAACTCGCATCATTTTTTTGGGGGGGGGGGGATCTCCGCCATTTTCAGTGAATCGTCATTAATGTGTCGATCGCCGTGTCGCTGTCACATTTCCGGTTCTGACCAGTGTTGGGGGAATCGGCGCGTCAGAAATGTTCGCTGTTTGTTGTTATTATTGTAACTTCTTCAATGTAAGAATTGTGGATCGGCAAAAAGATTTCCTTCCCCCCCGGAACCACAGAACCCAAATTCCAGCACTTGGCTGATCATTATAGAGGAAATGCCGGGTAATCCGGAGTCTACAGGAGGTGCCGCTGGAACTTTTGTAAATGTTTGGGCCTGAGAATTGGGGTGGATCAGGGGGTGGGGCCAGCACTGCAGGGGAGGTCTCATAGTGGTACACATCCTGTCCTGGAGTTCTATATGTGGGACTTACAATGGTGAAGGAGGAAATTCCATGATATTGGTGGGATACGTCACAAGGAGAGACGGGGGGGGAGGGGACAGTCCATCCTCGGGGGGGGGGGGGGGGGGTAACCATTCTGAGGGGGGCGGGGGGGTCGGTTCTCAGTGGGCACCACCTCTCCCTGTTCTCTCCTACACATAGTGGGATGCTATGACTAATAGAAGATCATTAAATAGCCACCAACCCAACATCACCCGACTAAAGATCCAGTCCACCCAAAAGTGACATTCCAGGTGTAGGTGGAGTCATCTATGTGTCTTTTGGTGACTCCATCCCATAGTAGTTTCCTTACATTTGTGACCCGGGAACTCGGCACAGGGATGGTGGGAACCCCTCATAATGGGCACAGCGGGTGTACAGACCCGGGAACTCGGCACAGGGATGGTGGGAACCCCTCATAATGGGCACAGCGGGTGTACAGACCCGGGAACTCAGCACAGGGATGGTGGGAACCCCTCATAATGGGCACAGCGGGTGTACAGACCCGGGAACTCAGCACAGGGATGGTGGGAACCCCTCATAATGGGCACAGCGGGTGTACAGACCCGGGAACTCGGCACAGGGATGGTGGGAACCCCTCATAATGGGCACAGCGGGTGTACAGACCTGAGAACTCAGCACTGGGATGGTGGGAACCCCTCATAATGGGCACAGCGGGTGTACAGACCCGGGAACTCAGCACAGGGATGGTGGGAATCCCTCATAATGGGCACAGTGGGTGTACAGACCCGGGAACTCGGCACAGGGATGGTGGGAACCCCTCATAATGGGCACAGTGGGTGTACAGACCGGGAACTCGGCACAGGGATGGTGGGAACCCCTCATAATGGGCACAGCGGGTGTACAGACCCGGGAACTCAGCACAGGGATGGTGGGAACCCCTCATAATGGGCACAGCGGGTGTACGACCCGGGAACTCAGCACAGGGATGGTGGGAACCCCTCATAATGGGCACAGCGGGTGTACAGACCTGGGAACTCGGCACAGGGATGGTGGGAACCCCTCATAATGGGCACAGCGGGTGTACAGACCCGGGAACTCGGCACAGGGATGGTGGGAACCCCTCATAATGGGCACAGCGGGTGTACAGACCCGGGAACTCGGCACAGGGATGGTGAGAACCCCTCATAATGGGCACAGCGGGTGTACAGACCCGGGAACTCGGCACAGGGATGGTGAGAACCCCTCATAATGGGCACAGCGGGTGTACAGACCCGGGAACTCGGCACAGGGATGGTGGGAACCCCTCATAATGGGCACAGCGGGTGTACAGACCCGGGAACTCGGCACAGGGATGGTGGGAACCCCTCATAATGGGCACAGCGGGTGTACAGACCCGGGAACTCGGCACAGGGATGGTGGGAACCCCTCATAATGGGCACAGCGGGTGTACAGACCCGGGAACTCGGCACAGGGATGGTGGGAACCCCTCATAATGGGCACAGCGGGTGTACAGACCCGGGAACTCGGCACAGGGATGGTGGGAACCCCTCATAATGGGCACAGCGGGTGTACAGACCCGGGAACTCGGCACAGGGATGGTGGGAACCCCTCATAATGGGCACAGCGGGTGTACAGACCCGGGAACTCGGCACAGGGATGGTGGGAACCCCTCATAATGGGCACAGCGGGTGTACAGACCCGGGAACTCGGCACAGGGATGGTGGGAACCCCTCATAATGGGCACAGCGGGTGTACAGACCCGGGAACTCGGCACAGGGATGGTGGGAACCCCTCATAATGGGCACAGCGGGTGTACAGACCCGGGAACTCGGCACAGGGATGGTGGGAACCCCTCATAATGGGCACAGCGGGTGTACTGACCCGGGAACTCGGCACAGGGATGGTGGGAACCCCTCATAATGGGCACAGCGGGTGTACAGACCCGGGAACTCGGCACAGGGATGGTGGGAACCCCTCATAATGGGCACAGCGGGTGTACAGACCCGGGAACTCGGCACAGGGATGGTGGGAACCCCTCATAATGGGCACAGCGGGTGTACTGACCCGGGAACTCGGCACAGGGATGGTGGGAACCCCTCATAATGGGCACAGCGGGTGTACAGACCCGGGAACTCGGCACAGGGATGGTGGGAACCCCTCATAATGGGCACAGCGGGTGTACTGACCCGGGAACTCGGCACAGGGATGGTGGGAACCCCTCATAATGGGCACAGCGGGTGTACAGACCCGGGAACTCGGCACAGGGATGGTGGGAACCCCTCATAATGGGCACAGCGGGTGTACAGACCCGGGAACTCGGCACAGGGATGGTGGGAACCCCTCATAATGGGCACAGCGGGTGTACTGACCCGGGAACTCAGCACAGGGATGGTGGGAACCCCTCATAATGGGCACAGCGGGTGTACTGACCCGGGAACTCGGCACAGGGATGGTGGGAACCCCTCATAATGGGCACAGCGGGTGTACAGACCCGGGAACTCGGCACAGGGATGGTGGGAACCCCTCATAATGGGCACAGCGGGTGTACAGACCCGGGAACTCGGCACAGGGATGGTGGGAACCCCTCATAATGGGCACAGCGGGTGTACTGACCCGGGAACTCAGCACAGGGATGGTGGGAACCCCTCATAATGGGCACAGCGGGTGTACAGACCCGGGAACTCGGCACAGGGATGGTGGGAACCCCTCATAATGGGCACAGCGGGTGTACAGACCCGGGAACTCGGCACAGGGATGGTGGGAACCCCTCATAATGGGCACAGCGGGTGTACTGACCCGGGAACTCAGCACAGGGATGGTGGGAACCCCTCATAATGGGCACAGCGGGTGTACAGACCCGGGAACTCGGCACAGGGATGGTGGGAACCCCTCATAATGGGCACAGCGGGTGTACTGACCCGGGAACTCAGCACAGGGATGGTGGGAACCCCTCATAATGGGCACAGCGGGTGTACAGACCCGGGAACTCGGCACAGGGATGGTGGGAACCCCTCATAATGGGCACAGCGGGTGTACAGACCCGGGAACTCGGCACAGGGATGGTGGGAACCCCTCATAATGGGCACAGAAGGTCCTGTCCTCGTGATATTGATGATGAATTGGGTACATACACCTCGGGGATCTCTTACACTAACGGTTTTCTTTTCTCTCCTGGCAGTTGGCGGGTTGGAAGAATTGATCAAAAAATTCAACAAGAACCTGGTACTGTACGGACTGTGCCGAGTGCCGGACCCCAACACCCAGGGACCCCGATTCATCCTCATATACTGGGTAAGATTTCCCCACACACCTGTACTAGTGGTGGAAGTAGTATTAGTGGTAGTTGTAGGACTAACAGTACTAGTAGTGAGAGTAGCATTTGTAGTAGTAGTTGTGGTATTAGTACAGTGCTTTGAAAAAGTATTCATACCCCTTGAAATTTCCCACATTTTGTTACAACCAAAAACATAAATGTATTTTATTGGGATTTTATGTGATGGACCAACACAAAGTGTCACATAATTGTGAAGTGGAAGGAAAATGATACAAATAAATATGTGAAAAGTGTTGGGGGGGGGGGGGGGGGGGGCATTTGTATGGCGCCCCCCGGAGTCAATACTTTGTAGAACCCCCTTTCTCTACAAGTCTTTTTGGGGGTGTCTCTACCAGCTTTGCCCATCTAGAGAGGACATTTCTGCCCCATTCTTCTTCTTTGTAGAATATCTCAAGCTCTGTCAGATTGGATGGAGAGCGTCTGTGATCAGCAATTATCAAGTCTTGCCACAGATTCTCAATGGGATTTAGGTCATACTAGTATTAGTAGTAATAGTAGTCATACTACTAGTAATAGTAGTAGTCATACTAGTAGTACTAGTAGTAGTCATACTAGTAGTATTAGTAGTAGTCATACTAGTAGTAAAAGTAGTAGTAGTAGTAGTAGTAGTAGTAGTAGTAGTAGTAGTAGTAGTATTCGTAGTAGTCATACTAGTATTATTATTATTAGTATTAGTAATAGTAGTCCTACTAGTAGTAGTAGTAGTCATACAAGTATTATTATTAGTAGTAATAGTAGTCCTACTAGTAGTAGTGTTAGTGCTAGGCCCTTTTAATAGCCCCCTCTTGGTAATTGCTGACCCTATGGGGCAGTCAGACAGAAGCTCAAGGACACCGCAGGAGCAGTCGCAGTCTATAGTAAATCGGACACCGACCGCCAATTCCAGGATTGGAGGATGAGGAATATTTCCTCTGCCCGACTCCTCTGTGACTCTTCAGGAAGATCTTTTGGTAGCCCCCCCCCTCCTCCAGAGATCCCGTCAGATCTTTGGGCCCCCATCACAGGTCCCAGGCCAGGTTCAGATCCGTCCAGGAGGGAGGGAGAGAGAACACTCCGGACACATTTATATCTGCCCCACCGCACCCCAGAACAAGAATCTCCGGGATTGGTCAGAGACGTATTCATAACTTGGTGATCCTCCTTCCCACTCGGATTACTGGAACCTCCTCCACAGTAACAGGCCGGAGCAATCAACCCACTGAGCTCAGGGAAGACCTGCAGAGCCCAGAGAAGAGAGAACAGAGCTCAGGGAAGACCTGCAGAGCCCAGAGAAGAGAGAACAGAGCTCAGGGAAGACCTGCAGAGCCCAGAGAAGGGAGAACAGAGCTCAGGGAAGACCTGCAGAGCCCAGAGAAGGGAGTACAGAGCTCAGGGAAGACCTGCAGAGCCCAGAGAAGGGAGTACAGAGCTCAGGGAAGACCTGCAGAGCCCAGAGAAGGGAGAACAGAGCTCAGGGAAGACCTGCAGAGCCCAGAGGAGGGAGTACAGAACTCGGGGAAGACCTGCAGAGCCCAGAGGAGGGAGAACAGAGCTCAGGGAAGACCTGCAGAGCCCAGAGGAGGGAGTACAGAGCTCAGGGAAGACCTGCAGAGCCCATAGAAGAGAGTACAGAGCTCAGGGAAGACCTGCAGAGCCCAGAGGAGGGAGTACAGAACTCAGGGAAGACCTGCAGAGCCCAGAGAAGAGAGAACAGAGCTCAGGCTGACTACAGCCTAGCTACAAACATACTAAGTTTAATGGGGGACCTTTTGGGCGGTTGTCACCCAAATGGCACGGGGAGCGGGGGGGGGGCAGTTTTTAGGGAACACATTGTTGAAGTTTAATCCGCATACATTTGCCTACCCCGATTCCCCTCCCCCCCTCCTAGTTTCCATCACATTCACATGCATAGCCTTGACCTGCGTTCCCTGTCCTGGTGGGACCTGGAAAGTATCACCCTGTCCTCCCCAATCTTACCACTTTCTCTCATGGCAGGTCGGTGAAAACGTGGACGCATCACGGAAAGAGGTCAGCACCCAGCACCTTCCCGCCATCCGCAGGTTCTTCAAGGTAGGTGACGGTATCGGCGGCGTGTGTGTGTGTGATGCATACAGACAGGAAGTGAGAGGTCCCATCATCTGTATTCCCTCACAAACCCCAGCAGGGGGCGCCACCATTCCTTCTCTGGCGGTAGATGTGGGCTTTTCCTTAAGAAATCCAGTTTCCTGGAGCACAATGTCCCCCCCTACTGTTTTGAAAAACTTACAGGTTGGACTTGATGGACTTGATGTCTTTTTTTCGACCTCGCCTACTATCATCACTGACTCTTTCTGTTGTCTCCATAGTAAGATCGAGTTTGGTGCTCCCCCTGCTGGTCACTGGTGTAGTGATATAATATATAGTTCATAGATGGTATGTAGTTATTAAAAAGTATTGTCCCGCAGCAAACCCAATTCTCCAGAGAGACACACTTTATTGACTTCTAAAACAGAACAGTCTTACAGATGACAAAATCCAACAGGGTATAATGACAAGGAATATTTTCCCTAGACCTGAGCCTTCATAATTACAAACCCTCCTCCAGAGATAGTTTTTTTTAGACTGAACACAAGGTTATATTCAGCTGCAGTCAAAGGCTGCCCTAATTTGCATTCTTGCATATTAACATCAACAAGTCCCCTTTGATATGTGTGACTACTGATTAGATTAACCACTTTCCGACCGGCGCACGATGATGTACGTCCTTTTTTTGAAGAGGGATATCTCGGTAACGGCAGCAGCTGCTGCCACAACCGAGATATCCATCTCTTCAGGCGCCGGTCGGCTGTCCGATAATGGTGGTCATCGCGGCGGATTCGCCGCAAGATCACCGTTATCGGCGGCGGGAGAGGTGCCCCCCCCTCCCGCCGCTCTCCCGCGCCTTCCGCCGCTTACCGGAACCGTCGGCAACGGCGGAGGCGATCGGGTCCATTCCCCTGATGTGCATAGAGATGAGTGACGCTAAGATGGCCGCCACTCATCTCTATACCATAGGAGGGCGGAAGCGACGTCAAAAACGTCACTTCCGCCCATACCTCTTAAAGAGGAATTTTCAAATGTCATTTTTTTAAATGACATATTTTTTTTTTTTTTTTCATTGAAGTCCAAATATGAGATCTGAGGACTTTTTGACCCCCCGGATCTCATATTTAAGAGGACCTGTCATGCTTTTTTCTATTACAAGGAATGTTTACATTCCTTGTAATAGAAATAAAAGTGAGCCAATTAATTTTTTTTAAAAAAACAGTGTAAAAATAAATAAAATCAAGAAAAATCAATAAGAAAAATAAAAATTTTTTTTTTTAAAGCGCCCCGTCCCGACGAGCTCGTGCGCAGAAGCGAACGCATACGTGAGTAGCGCCCGCATATGAAAACGGTGGTCAAACCACACATGTGAGGTATTGCCGCGATCGGTAGATCGAGAGCAATAATTATAGCCATAGACCTCCTCTGTAACGCAAAATATGCAAGCTGTAGAATTTTTTAAACGTCGCCTATGGAGATTTTTGAGGGTAAAAGTTAGATGCCATTCCACGAGCGGGCGCAATTTTGAAGCGTGACATGTTAGGTATCAATTTACTCGGCGTAACATTATCTTTCACAATATATAAAAAAATTGGACTAACTTTACTGCTGTCTTATTTTTTTATTCAAAAAAGTGAATTTTTTCCAAAAAAAGTGCGCTTGCAAGACCGCTGCGAAAATACGGTGTGAAAAAAAGTATTGCAACGACCGCCATTTTATTCTCTAGGGTGTTAGAAAAAAAACAATATATAATGTTTGGGGGTTCCAAGTTTTTTTTCTAGCAAAAAAAACTGTTTTAAACATGTAAACACCTAAAATCCAAAACGAGGCTGGTCTTAAAGTGGTTAAGAGATGCCACCTGAACACCCTTTTGAGGTGTAGAATAGACTCCAATCCCCAATCTATATTCTTGCAAATTAACATCAACATAGCCCAGAATCATTATCTGTTCCCCTTTGATATGTGGAGTAATTCTTGTTTGGCCACTTCCCCTTTGATATGTGTAATTAGGTTAACAGATAACAATGTGGCCTGCTTAGAATGCCTACATATAATGCCTATATAAAATACATTAAAAACACTACACATATCTTTTATATATATATATATATATATATATATATATATATATATATATATATATATATATATATATATATAAAACATACTACAACTGGGTGCTGCAGACTTTAGCTGTGCTATCTCCTGATCACTTTAATACAGTGTAAGCAACCAAACTGATCAGCAGATTGCACAGCTATAGTACTCAACCGGGAGGAGCATGCATGACTAAAGGGATGCCGGGGATATGTTCTTTCATATAATGCTCTGGAACCGCAGTACGGTGACTACTCCAGCCCTAAAGATCACAACCACACATCATGAAGAACAAAGAGAAAGCTAATTCTGTTATTGTTCCCCCCAAATCCTGAGGGTGACCCGTGTCCACGTGTTGTCTCATCCAGGAGGCCAGCGTCATGCTCCGTGCCCAGCGGATAGAGGACATATCACAGGAGGCCGTGACACAGGCCCTCAACAAAGTGCCACAGCCTACCCGATCCTTCCACAGACCCAGACTTCCCGGATCTCACGATTTGGTGGTGAGTGACCCCCATTGTATCCTTCATCAGACTAATACTGATCTGTGATAGAACACAATCTCCTCTACGTAATCCACTCTTATGTGAAAGGCAAGTCCTGTTTTTTTACTCTTCTTTCTTAGGGGACGAATTACACAAAAACCAACCCGGCCATCGAGATGAAGTTCAGTATGAGGGACTCGTTCTGGCAGAGGAATGAGGTGAGGTTTAGGGACGGGTGTAGAATTATATGTATAGTTCTGGAATCACATGATGTCCCCCCATAATCACCAACCATCCGGAGATCAGGAGGCCAGATATTAATGAACAGAGGACCCCTCTCTCATCCTTGTCCCCCCCCGCTCTCATCCTTGTCCCCCCCCCCCCGCTCTGATCCTTGTCCCCCCCCCGCTCTCATCCTTGTCCCCCCCCCGCTCTCATCCTTGTCCCCCCCAGCTCTCATCCTTGTCCCCCCCCCCCCCCCGCTCTCATCCTTGTCCCCCCGCTCTGATCCTTGTCGTCCCCCCGCTCTGATCCTTGTCGTCCCCCCGCTCTGATCCTTGTCGTCCCCCCGCTCTGATCCTTGTCCCCCCCCCCCGCTCTCCCCCCCCCGCTCCTCCCCCCCCCGCTCTCATCCTTGTCCCCCCCCGCTCTCATCCTTGTCCCCCCCCCGCTCTCATCCTTTTCCCCCCCCCGCTCTCATCCTTTCCCCCCCCCCCCCCCCCCCCTCTTCCCCCCCCCCTGCTCTAATCCTTGTCCCCCCCCCCCCCCCCGCTCTCATCTTTGTCCCCCCCCGCCCTCCTCCCTGTCCCCCCCCCCCCCGCTCTCATCCTTGTCCCCCCCGCTCTATAGTAACCTCACTATTTTCTCTGCAGAGAGAAGAGGAGAGGCGGAAGGAGCATGAACGCCTGCGGTTACAGGAGGAACGCATTACGATGGAGAAAGCCAGAATAGAGAGAGAGCGACTGGAAGAAGAGGATAGGGAGCGCCGGATCGAGGAGAAGGAGAAGATGGTGGAGGAGCAGAGGTGAGGACATTGTACATTGTACCACCTTCTCTGGACATTGTACTGATACCAGACATGACTGAATGGAGCACTGCTCCCCTTCTGATCCCCTGACTCAGACTGGTGGAGGAACAGAGGTGAGGACATCATATTGTCTTCTCTGGATATTGTACTGATATCGTGACATGACTCCTCTTCTGGTCCAATGACTCCGACTGGTGAAGGAGCAGAGGTGAGGACATCATATTGTCTTCTCTGGATATTGTATTGGTACCGGACATGACACCTCCTCTGGTCCAATGACTCAGACTGGTGGAGGAGCAGAGGTGAGGACATCATATTGTCTTCTCTGGATATTGTACTGATATCGTGACATGACTCCTCTTCTGGTCCAATGACTCCGACTGGTGAAGGAGCAGAGGTGAGGACATCATATTGTCTTCTCTGGATATTGTATTGGTACCGGACATGACACCTCCTCTGGTCCAATGACTCAGACTGGTGGAGGAGCGGAGATGAGGACATTGTATTGATACCATGACAGGACTCCTCATGTGGTCCCATGGCTGGTGAAGGAGCAAAAGTGAGGACATTGGACCATCTTCCCTGGACATTGTACTGATACCATGACAGGACTCCTCATCTGGTCCCATGATTTAGACTGGTGGAGGAGCGGAGGTGAGGACATCATATTGTCTTCTCTGGATATTGTACTGAAACCAGACATGACACCTCCTCTGCTCCAATGACTTAGACTGGTGGAGGAGCCGAGGCGAGGACATTGTATTGATAAAATGACAGGACTCCTCATGTGGTCCCATGGCTGGTGGAGGAGCGGAGGTGAGGACATTGGACCATCTTCCCTGGACATTGTACTGAGACCCTGAAAGGACTCCTTCTCTGGTCCCATGACTCAGACTAGTGGAGGAGCAGAGGTGAGGACATTGCACTGAAACCATGACAGGACTCCTCATCTGGTCCCATGATTCAAACTGGTGGGGAAGCAGCGGTGAGGACATCATATTGTCCTCTCTGGACATTGTACTGATACAAAACATGACTGAATGGAGCCCTGAGTGTGACTCTATCTCTGGTCACCTGGGTCTCTTGGCAGGTGCTCGTGTCCTTACCTTCGGTGCCCGGTCACTGAAATCTTACTGTTGGTCCCCTTGAAGATGTATATTTGTCAGCTTCCTTGTGATGGTGACATTTCATGTCAGACACTTTTTATTTTCATCCCCTTATACCAAAACCTCTTTGGGCACCCCCCCCCCCCCCACACCATTCACTGCAGTGTCCTAGGTGGAGGATAATGCATTGCAGTGCTGGATCTTCTAGAACTGAAGCATTGTCTCTTTGGCTATTTACTAACCTCATGACTGTCTCTGTTTGTACAGGAAGGAGCAGGCGAGACTGGAGGCTGAGCAGAGGAGGACGGAGAAGGCTCGATGGGTGAGTGACAGAGCCGGGAGTCCATAGGGGTTAGAATTCTCAATGCAGGGAAGCAGTTCTCGGTTATCCAGGAGGGGGTGCCCCTGTTCACCATTTATCCTAATTCAGGGCGGTGGGAGACTGGTAAAAAAACATGGCACCCCTTTTCTGACCTGAACCCCTACAACCCAGCCTAAAACCCCTGTCCTGACCTGAACCACCACATTCCAGGCTCTCGCCTCTGTCCTGACCTGAGTCACCAGAAACCAGCCTCACACTTCTGCCCATGCTCCAAGCCTAACCCTGCACAGCCCAACCTTGCACCTCTTTCCTGTCCCCAACCACTGCAGCTCAAACTCACACCTCTGTCCTATACTGAAATGCCACCATCCAGCCAAACACCTCTGTCCTGACCTGAACTGCTACACCCTAACCAAACACTTCTGTGCCAGCCTGAACCACCACAGCACAACCTAACACTTCTGTGCCAGTCTGAGCTGCCACAGCCTCACGCCTGTATCTTAGCCGAAACCACCACAGCCCAGCCTCAAACCTCTATCCTGGCCTAAGCTGCCACAAACCAACCTCTGTCCAAACCTGAACTGTCAAAGCTCAGCCTCACACCTCTGACCAAGCTTGACCCACCGCAACTCAGCCTGCCTCACACCACTGACCAAGCTTGACCCACCACAGCTCAGCCTCACACCTCTGACCAAGCTGGACCCATCACAGCTCAGCCTCACGCCTCTGACCAAGCTTGACCCACCACAGCTCAGCCTCTCGCCTCTGACCAAGCTTGACCCACCGCAACTCAGCCTCACGCCTCTGACCAAGCTTGACCCACCACAGCTCAGCCTCACACCTCTTTCCTGGCTCAAACCACCACAGCTCAGCCTCACACCTCTGACCAAGCTGGACCCATCACAGCTCAGCCTCACGCCTCTGACCAAGCTTGACCCACCACAGCTCAGCCTCTCGCCTCTGACCAAGCTTGACCCACCGCAACTCAGCCTCACGCCTCTGACCAAGCTTGACCCACCACAGCTCAGCCTCACACCTCTTTCCTGGCTCAAACCACCACAGCTCAGCCTCTCGCCTCTGACCAAGCTTGACCCACCACAGCTCAGCCTCACACCTCTTTCCTGGCTCAAACCACCACAGCTCAGCCTCACACCTCTGACCAAGCTTGACCCACCACAGCCCAGCCTCACACCTGTATCCTGGCCTGAGCTGCCACAAACCAACCTCACAACTCTATCCAAACCTGAACTGTCACAGCTCAGTCTCCAACCTCTGACAGAGCCTGAACCAACACAGTCCAGCCTCATATCTCTTTCCTGACCTAAACCAGCAAATCTCATGCTCGCACATCTGTCTGAGCATGAACTGTCTTAACCCAGCCTCGCACCTCTTTCCTGGCCCAAACCACCACAGTTTAAATTCACATCTCTGTCCAAGCCTGAGCTGCCCCAAACCAGCCTCACACCTCTGACCAAGCTTGAGCCACCACAGCTCAGCCTCACACCTCCTGACCAAGCTTGACCCACCACAGCTCAGCCTCACACCTCTGACCAAGCTTGAGCCACCACAGCTCAGCCTCACACCTCCTGACCAAGCTTGAGCCACCACAGCTCAGCCTCACACCTCTGACCAAGCTTGAGCCACCACAGCTCAGCCTCACACCTCTGACCAAGCTTGAGCCACCACAGCTCAGCCTCACACCTCCTGACCAAGCTTGAGCCACCACAGCTCAGCCTCACACCTCTGACCAAGCTTGAGCCACCACAGCTCAGCCTCACACCTCTGACCAAGCTTGAGCCACCACAGCTCAGCCTCACACCTCTGACCAAGCTTGAGCCACCACAGCTCAGCCTCACACCTCCTGACCAAGCTTGAGCCACCACAGCTCAGCCTCACACCTCTGACCAAGCTTGAGCCACCACAGCTCAGCCTCACACCTCTGAAGAAGCTTGACCCACCACAGCTCAGCCTCACACCTCTGACCAAGCTTGACCCACCACAGCTCAGCCTCTCGCCTCTGACCAAGCTTGACCCACCGCAACTCAGCCTCACGCCTCTGACCAAGCTGGACCCACCACAGCTCAGCTTCGCACCTCTTTCCTGGTCCGAACCACCACATCTCAGCCTCGCACCTCTGACCAAGCCTGAGCTGCCCCAAACCAGCTTTACACCTCTGTCCTGACCTAAACAAGCACATCACAGGCTCACGCATCTGTCTAAGCATGAACTGTCTTAACCCATCCTCACACCTCTGTCAAAGCCCGAACAACAACAGCCCAGCCCCACACCTCTTTCCCAGCCTGAACCCCCCTAAAAACAGCCCCACACCTCTGTCCAAGCTTGAACCACCACAGCCCAGCCCCCCACCTCTGTTATCCTGACCTGACATCCCCTCTGACAGAGATCGTTGTCCAGATTTCCTTATGGCAGTGTCGTCAGGAAATACAGCCAGCCCATGCTGATGTAGCTGTTAATCCAGTACTACTATGAGGAGGGATAATCAGGAAACGGAGCTGACGGAGCTCACAGTCCTGATCTTCTCTGGGAAGCATCTTTAGGAAATACAGCCAGTCCAGTTCATCTGTTGGGAGGTGTTCCCAGGAAGTATATCCAGCCACACGAAGGTAGCTCCTAGTCCAGAGCTCCTCGGGGGAGTTTCTTGAGAAAACACAGCTGGTCTCTGGTGGCTTGGAACCTGTAATCCTCTAAAATGGAATGCAGCTTCCTTCAGGTTTCGGATGGGGTAACAGTGACATGATTACATAGTTACATGGTTGGTAAGGTTGAATAAAGACACCAGTTCCCTTGATGGGAAATAGAACGTGAAACCAGTAATCTTGTCGGGATTCCCCAATGCTGATAGTAAAGGAATTCACCTTTCACAAGCTTTTTTAGTAATACAAAGCCACACGATGACGACTGGCTGCAGATGGGGGACAGTTGGCCGTCTAGTGGAGCAGAACGGCCTCACGAGTCTTACGGGACCAACTGAGCTCAGATGAACAGCTGGAGCATCACCCAAAGTTCATACAATCTTTATAGTGATCTCCAATGACTTCTCCACTTCTAGTTATACAACATTGTGTCACCAGCCCTGATCATTGATTGGTGGCACACCACAGGCCAAAGTAGTCGCAACAATAGATGCATGGGCGTCCGCAGGTAGGGGCAGGGGGGGCAAGTGCCCCCCACTGGAATCAGGGATCGACCCCCATCACCCCTCTCTCACCCCTTTGTCTTTTTCACCCCCCTCTCTCTCTGTCACCACCCCCCTCTGTCTCTCTCTGTCACCCCCTCTCTCACCCCTTTGTCTTTTTCACCACCCTCTCTCTCTGTCACCACCCCCCTCTGTCTCTCTCTGTCACCCCTGTGTCTCTCTCTGTCACCCCCTCTGTCTCTATCTGTCACTGACAATCTCTTGTGCCATGTATGCAGTTTCTGTCAGTCTCTTGTGCCATGTATTCAGTTTCTGACAGTCTCTTGTGCCATGTATGCAGTCACTGACAGTCTCTTGTGCCATGTATGCAGTCACTGACAGTCTCTTGGGCCATGTATGCAGTCACTGACAGTCTCTTGGGCCATGTATGCAGTCACTGACAGTCTCTTGGGCCATGTATGCAGTCACTGACAGTCTCTTGAGCTATGAATGCAGTCACTGACAGTCTCTTGGGCCATGTATGCAGTCACTGACAGTCTCTTGGGCCATGTATGCAGTCACTGACAGTCTCTTGGGCCATGTATGCAGTCACTGACAGTCTCTTGAGCCATGTATGTAGTCACTGACAGTCTCTTGACCCATGCATGCAGTCACTGACAGTCTCTTGGGCCATGTATGCAGTCACTGACAGTCTCTTGGGCCATGTATGCATTCACTGACAGTCTCTTGAGCCATGTATGCAGTCACTGACAGTCTCTTGGGCCATGTATGCAGTTTATGACAGTCTCTTGGGCCATGTATGCAGCCACTGACAGTCTCTTGGGCCATGTATGCAGTCACTGACAGTCTCTTGGGCCATGTATGCAGCCACTGACAGTCTCTTGGGCCATGTATGCAGTCACTGACAGTCTCTTGAGCCATGTATGTAGTCACTGACAGTCTCTTGAGCCATGCATGCAGTCACTGACAGTCTCTTGGGCCATGTATGCAGTCACTGACAGTCTCTCTGGCCATGTATGCAGTCACTGACAGTCTCTTGGGCCATGTATGCAGTCACTGACAGTCTCTTGGGCCATGTATGCAGTCACTGACAGTCTCTTGAGCCATGTATGTAGTCACTGACAGTCTCTTGACCCATGCATGCAGTCACTGACAGTCTCTTGGGCCATGTATGCAGTCACTGACAGTCTCTTGGGCCATGTATGCATTCACTGACAGTCTCTTGAGCCATGTATGCAGTCACTGACAGTCTCTTGGGCCATGTATGCAGTTTATGACAGTCTCTTGGGCCATGTATGCAGCCACTGACAGTCTCTTGGGCCATGTATGCAGTCACTGACAGTCTCTTGGGCCATGTATGCAGCCACTGACAGTCTCTTGAGCCATGTATGCAGTCACTGACAGTCTCTTGAGCCATGTATGTAGTCACTGACAGTCTCTTGAGCCATGCATGCAGTCACTGACAGTCTCTTGGGCCATGTATGCAGTCACTGACAGTCTCTTGGGCCATGTATGCAGTCACTGACAGTCTCTTGGGCCATGTATGCAGTCACTGACAGTCTCTTGGGCCATGTATGCAGTCACTGACAGTCTCTTGAGCCATGTATGTAGTCACTGACAGTCTCTTGACCCATGCATGCAGTCACTGACAGTCTCTTGGGCCATGTATGCAGTCACTGACAGTCTCTTGGGCCATGTATGCATTCACTGACAATCTCTTGAGCCATGTATGCAGTCACTGACAGTCTCTTGGGCCATGTATGTAGTCACTGACAGTCTCTTGACCCATGCATGCAGTCACTGACAGTCTCTTGGGCCATGTATGCAGTCACTGACAGTCTCTTGGGCCATGTATGCATTCACTGACAGTCTCTTGAGCCATGTATGCAGTCACTGACAGTCTCTTGGGCCATGTATGCAGTTTATGACAGTCTCTTGGGCCATGTATGCAGCCACTGACAGTCTCTTGGGCCATGTATGCAGTCACTGACAGTCTCTTGGGCCATGTATGCAGCCACTGACAGTCTCTTGGGCCATGTATGCAGTCACTGACAGTCTCTTGAGCCATGTATGTAGTCACTGACAGTCTCTTGAGCCATGCATGCAGTCACTGACAGTCTCTTGGGCCATGTATGCAGTCACTGACAGTCTCTTGGGCCATGTATGCAGTCACTGACAGTCTCTTGGGCCATGTATGCAGTCACTGACAGTCTCTTGAGCCATGTATGCAGTTTCTGACAGTCTCTTGGGCCATGTATGCAGTCACTGACAGTCTCTTGGGCCATGTATGCAGTCACTGACAGTCTCTTGAGCCATGTATGCAGTCTCTGACCATCACCTGTACTACGTCTGCAGTCTCTGACCGTGATAATGTGATAATGACATTGTCGAAAAGGTCAGAGCATGGGTGACCTTAAAATGATGCCCCCCCCCCCCCTGAAAAAAGTTCTGCGGACGCCCATGAATAGATGTTTCTGAAAGGTTCTCAACCAAAAAGGCAAAGTTATTATTGCAGCCGGGTACGAGCTGAACTCCATAATCCAGTTCTGATGGACATGGACAGGTCTGGTCTGGAGATCTTCTGCTGATGGTGTGCTCTTCTGGTTTGGATGTTTCAGGCCCAGCAGCAGAAGGAGTTCGAAGAGGAGACGAAAGGAAGATTTAGGCGCAGTCAGTCCATCGAGATGGCCGCGGTGAGTGTGTCTTCTACATTACCCATCATCATCAGTCTTCTTCCCATCCCAGCCAATGGGAGATTACATCTGTATTCAGTGTCTTAGGTAGTCACTGGGTGCCTGGTAGGAAATGCTGCAAGTTGTCCAGGATGGAGGTGGTTGGGGTTCTCCATTGGCTTGGATGAGTTAGTGAAGGAATTGTTGATGTTTTGAATACAAGTCTGCAAATGTTTCACTGATGTAATAATGATCTTCAACTCGCTTCGTATCATTTACAGGAGGCGGCAGCTCTGGTTTCTGGAAGGTCATTGCACCCCCGGGACATCTTCCGGCAGCATGAGCGCTCCGTGTCCTGTTCCAACTCCCCGCCGTCCACTCCCAGCTCTCCAGGGAGATCTCCGTCCAGTGAGTCCAAATCTTTTCATGGGTCACCTAGCCGTGTCTTGGGTACATCAGGGGTAGAATTCCTTTCCCTCCAACTAGCAGTCAAAGCTTCAGATCTGTAGTCAGCCTGAGGAGCAGCTTGTTATCCATTCTCTCCCGCTAGTCATTGGTCAGTCTGTGTTTGCTGGTCATAAGTCCATATTGTCTACTGATCTCCAGCATAGAGTTGCAGGCCAGAGGTCAGCCTTTGGTGGAGGTCATGTGGTCAGTCTCTATGTTTTTGGATTCACAGTCATCCTTTAGTTGCACCTCAGTGTTGGGTCTACTCTGAAGGTTATTTTCCAACCTGTCCAATGGATCAATGGTCAGTCTGTAGGTGGGGTGCAATAATGAACTTGTATTGAAGCAATGCAGCAGTAGTTCACAACAACCCTGGTGGGAAGACTGCCCAATCAGGTGCACTCACGGTTACAGCAACGTGAACGGAGCGGGTTCCAGCCAGAATGACAGCGTCTGTAGAGAGGGGCAGAATGTGGCCTGGCTGTCCCATGGCCAATCGGGAAGATGTCCAGAAGAAATGTGACCCTACGCTTTCCCTCCTCGTCAGGAACCTTTCCCTACCGTTAGCACTGTCCCTAACAGACGGGGTACCTTTCCCTGCACTACCCACTCCCATAAAGCATGCCAAACCCAGGAGCCAGGGCTTTAACTTCTTCCCAACCACGCTGTAGCTGAATGACGGCTACATCGCGGTCTCGTATTTCCAGGAGGATGTCTACCCATGATCACGCTTTCCATGTGCCCCCTGCGGAGCGCATCGGCAGGGACCTGTGATCGGGGTAAAGAGCCAATCACAGCGGCTCTTTAATATGTGATCAGCTGTGTCCAGCTGTCATGCTGACAGCACGTGAGGAGAATAGAGCCGGTAGGCGGCAGTCCACATAGGTGACATCTACACTGATAATCAGGGCAGCCCCAACAGTGCCCATCAGTGCAGCCTGTCAGTGCCCATCAATGCAGCCTCATCTGCATCCATCAGTGCAGCCTTATCAGTGTCCCTCAGTGATCCCTATTAGTGCCGCCCATCATTGTCGCCTATCAATGCCGCATAACAGTGCCCATCAGTGCAGCCTGTCACTGCCCATCAATGCAGCCTCATCTGCACCCATCAGTGCAGCCTTATCAGTGATCCCATCATTGTCGCCTATCAGTTGCCATCAGTGCCCATCATTGTCGCCTATCAGTGCCCATCAGTGCAGTCTGTCAGTGCCCATCAATGCAGCCTCATCTGCACCCATCAGGGCAGCCTTATCAGTGTCCATCAGTGATCCCATCATTGTCGCGTATCAGTGCCGCCTGTCACTGCCCATCTGTGCAGCCTCATCAGTGCCCATCAATGCAGCCTGTCAGTGCAGCCTTATCAGTGCCCATCAGTTACCTAGTTAAAAAGTTTTTCTTAGTTTCTGTTATAAAATGTGGTAATTTGTTTAGCAAAAAATAAAAACCCCCTGGTGATTAAATAGAACCAAAGGAAAGCTCTATCTGTCTCAATAAAAATGTCATATGTGTACAGTGTTACATGACCACCCAATTGTCATTCAAAGTGTGAGAGCACCGAAAGCTGATAATTGGCCTGGGCAGGAAGGGGGTGAAAATGCTCAGTAGGCATGTGGTTAAATAGTCTCTGCCAGACCCAAGATGGCTGCCAGAGTCACATGGGGCAACAGCATCCAACTGGATGCCTTCCTTAGTGACCCGGGAAACCATAGAGTTCCTGGTGACTCCCTCCCCAGCTGCAGAGCCGCTGCGGTTGAGCACCACCTCCAGTAGAGAGAATAAACTGCACCTGCACCAAGTCTGTGCTAAAGGTCACTTGGAGTTTAGTCCTCCATATCCGTCCTCAGTCAGGGACCACTCTGTTTTGCCGGGTAGTGGTCTATGTTGCAAATTAGTGCTCAGTCTAGTTAGTTATGCTGTCCTGGAGATCAGCGATCTGTCTAAGCTGCAGCTCAGTGGTGAGTCTATGAAGTACATCAGTGATCAGTCTTTCCTGAAAGTGGTCAGTCCGTTCAGTAGCCAGTCAGGGCAAATGGTCATTCTATACCGAAGGTCAGGGGTCAGTCTATATTGTAAGTTGGTGGTCTGCCAAGTCAGTGATTGGGTCTATGAAGCTCGTCATTGCAGACCGGTGATCACTCGTAGTCATTTTCTGTTTATTAATAAATACAAGACCAGCCATCTTATGGAGATTATTGGGGGTTCTTTATAAAGAGCCAGAAAACTGCAGTTGATAAAAATGAACAATACTGTCATGTACCTTGGTTGGAGGCCGAAGTGACGAGAGGGTTTCCCCTTGCAGCTCTGGTCTGAGTACCCCCGAGTGTGGGCACAGGGCACAAAGAAGCACGGGTGCCGGTAATCGGGTAGCAGGCAGTGGTGGCCTCTGGTCAGCAGCAGTGCAGGAACATCAGAAGAGAACCAAGGAAGGCACCCAGGAACCGGACCTTAGAAGCTTGGCACAGAGGCTGCGAGGACAACACAGTCAGAGGTAGATTCCAGGTACCCGTTAGAATCAGGGAAATGGTCAAGCTAGGGTCAGCATGGATGGACAGTAAGAATGTAGTCAGCAGCCTGGTTAGAGTCATACACGAAGAGCAGGAGAAGCGTAGTCGGGCATCAGGTCCTTACCAGGAAGACAGCAGAGAGTGGTCAGAGGCAAGCTGGAGTCAGAGTCCAGAATTCACAAAGCAAGGTCAGAAGCAGGCAACATGAGATCAGACAGACCAGGAACACAGGTCATGGGCAGCTGAGGAACATCCGGGAACGAGAACACATCTGGACCTTCCTTGGATCGGATGTAAGTGGGCATGCACCAGCAATGGCAAGGAAGTGCACGCCAATGAGCGATGGCAAACACAGATGCGCCGACTTGTTAGTGCATATTGGTTACTGGCCCAGGCTTGTCTGTATGCTGGGACATGTGTACGAGAATAAGCATTAGCTGTACGAGTATTGGTCCCCTGACAGGTTAATGGAGGGCTGGGTTATCACTAACGGCTCAGTTGACAGTCTTCACAGATAGAAATGACCTCTTGTACTCCTATGTTTAAGACAAATGGGAGGGTTCGTTCAGAGAATCATTTACATAATTATGATGAGTACAAATGATATAAGTACATATATATGAGAAAACTTGACTTCAAATCTTCTTCTTTTCATTGAAGGTTTTTCCGGCAGAACAACATTCCGATACCAGCGCAGCGTGACAGAGTCTATTTTGACCCCTCCAGCCCGAAGTCCATCCTATTTTCCTGGTTTCCAGAAAAGAGACTCATTCAGTGGCCCTTCTTCTAGCACACCTCCAGCATGTTCTCCTGCCTTCATCTTCTCCAAGGCCCCACTGCCAGGCACATCTACAAAGATGGACTCTTTACCTTCCTTTATACCCCCTCCAATTTCCACCAAGCGAGGCTCTCCATCACACGTAAAAGAGAACATATCTCCTCAGAGCTCCATATCTCCTCCACAGAGCTCCGTATCTCCTCCTCAGAGCTCCGTATCTCCTCCTCAGAGCTCCGTATCTCCTCCTCAGAGCTCCGTATCTCCTCCTCAGAGCTCCATATCTCCTCTACAGAGCTCCATATCTCCTCTACAGAGCTCCATATCTCCTCTACAGAGCTCCATATCTCCTCTACAGAGCTCCATATCTCCTCTACAGAGCTCCATACCTGCTCCTCAAAGCACCATATCTCCTCCTCAGAGCTCCATATCTCCTCCTCGGAGCGCCATACCGCCTCCTCAGAGCTCCATATCTCCTCATCAGAGCCCTCCTCAGAGCTCCATATCTACTCCTATGAGCACCATATCTCCTCCTCAGAGCTCCATATCACCTCCTTGGAGATCCATACCGCCTCCTCAGAGCCCCATACCACCTCCTCAGAGCTCCATATCTTCTCATCAGAGTACTGTATCTCCACAACAATATCTGTATGATGTACCCTACAGGGCTGAATATGTAACACTAACACCAGAGGAGCCTCTACAACAAGGCATGGGCATCAAAGCTCAGACGAGACCTCCACCACTTAACATTCCACCATCTACAAACTTTGACACTCCAGATGCTACAAACACAAAGATACCTAGTGATGTATACAGAGCAGAGTTTGTGCCCGTTGATAGTCTGAACACATCTGAAGATCTTGTGGACCAAGGGCACAGTCCAAAGTCACTGAGGAGCTACCACACAACTGAAGGACCACCAGCAGCAATAAAGGCTACGGTCTCCATCTCCAGTCCTGTATCAGAAATTTCATTTGCAAGTGTCACACCCGTTACCGAAGCAAAGATTTCCACCACACCACTCAGCACTGAGGCACCAGGACTCGATTCTCTATTAAGTGCAAAAGCTATTGGGCCAACCTTTGCACCCCAGGAACCAGCTGCACAAGCTTCTTCCACTTCTGCTGCTTCCATTGACCAAAGATTATTACCATCTCCACCCGTTTCTGTTACTGCAGGAAAACTCCCAGAAACAAAATCAAACTTTTACTTAATAAGCAGCTATGAATCACATGCTTCCTCTAAGACCAATGTTGAGGGTCTACCGCCTTCTCCTTTGGCTGATTCGCCAATAACATTAGAAGGCAAAACTCCATTTTCATCTTCTTTGAGGTCTATATTACAGTATGTTGCTCCTCCTCCTTATACCCCTTTTAGTGCAAGAACAACGGATTCTTTTACCGTAAAGGCACCAGCGTTTGGAAAATCTCTGAATACCAGGTCGGCTTCTATCTCTGCCGGGACTTCGTCCACCAATGTTCCTAACTTAGAGACTTTAACTGTAAATTCTAACCAACTTGAACCTAAAACTCTACAACATATTGAGACACAGGAAGATAACGCCTCCCGTCTTTCAGACCACCCACCACAATCTCAGATTGAAGTCACCAATGAGTCAGCTGATGTACAGCCAGTGGACTTGGCACCAGCAACTGTCAGCCAACCTGAATCTCAACCCGAGTGTAAAGCAGAGGTTCCATCAGTAGACAGTTTATCTAGAGAAACAAGCGTATCCACTTCTCAGATGGAACTCTACAAAGACCAGATCAAAGTTTCCTCCAACAACTTGCCTGAAGCTAAAGCTGAACCCATTTATAATCAAATTGAAGTATCATCAGCAGAAAATGTTGCTTTATCTCTAACTGAACCCATTAATATAGCATTTAAGATTCCCTCAGCGGAGATGGTATCTGTTATCAACTTACCCGAGCCTCAAGTTGAAGCTGATGTCCCACTCACTGACGTTTTACCTTTATTAGCCTCTCTTCCTACCAACAACCCACCCGAATTCCAAGCCAAGCCAAGTACAAAACAAACAGATGTTTCTCCAGTAGAATCCTTACCTGTGGTGGCCTCTCTTTGCAACATATTGCCTGAACCGCAGGAGGAACTCAGTGAAAAAGAACTTGAGGTTTCTCCAGTGCAATCCTTACCTATGGTGTCCCCTCTATCCAGCATCTTACCTGAATCTCAAGATGAACTTAGCGAAAAACAACTTGGGGTTTCTCCAGTAGAATCCTTACCTGTGGTGGCTTCTCTTTGCACCATCTTACCTGAACCTCAGGAGGAACTCCGTGAAAAACAAACTGAGGTTTCTCCTGTGGAATCTTTACCTGTAGTGGCCTCTCTTCCCAGCATTTTACCTGAATCTCAAGATGAAGTGACTGAAAAACAATCTGAAGTTTCTCCACTAGATTATTTACCTGTGGTAGCCTCTCTATGCATGATCTTACCTGAACCTGAAGAGGAACTCAGTGAAAAACCAACTGAGGTTTCCCCAGGGGAACCTCTACCCGTGGTGGCCTCTCTTTCCAGCATCGTACCTGAATCTCAAGATGAACTCGGTGAAAAACAAATGGAGGTTTCCCCAGTGGAATCCTTACCTGTAGTGGCCCCTCTTTCTGGCATTGTACCCGAATCTCAACATGAACTCATTGAAAAACAAACTGAAGTTTCTCCAGAAGACTTCGTACCTGTAGTGGCCTCTCTTTGCACCATCTCACCTGAACCTCAAGAAGAACTCTGTGAAAAGCTAACTGAGGTTTCCCCAGGGGAACTCTGTGAACAACTAACTGAGGTTTCTCCAGTGACCCCTTTTTCTGGCATATTATCTGAATCTCAAGAAGAACCAATTAAAAAACAAACTGAGGTTTCCCCAGGGGAACCTCTACCCGTGGTGGCCTCTCTTTCCAGCAATGTTCCTGAATATCAAGATGAACTCGGTGAAAAACAAATGGAGGTTTCCCCAGTGGAATCCTTACCTGTAGTGGCCCCTCTTTCTGGCATTGTACCCGAATCTCAACATGAACTCGTTGAAAAACAAACTGAAGTTTCTCCAGAAGACTTCTTACCTGTGGTGGCCTCTCTTTGCACCATCTTACCTGAACCTCAAGAAGAACTCTGTGAAAAACTAACTGAGGTTTCTCCAGTGGCTCCTTTTTCTGGCATTGCATCTGAATCTCAAGAAGAACCAATTAAAAAACAAACAGAGGTTTCTCCAGTGGAGTCTTTACCTGAGGCAGCCTCGCTTTCCAGACACTTGCCCGAGTCTCAAGCTGAACCAAGTGATTTCCAAACTAGCCTTCCAATAATACCTACCTTGCCTATGGCTACTTATCCTCCCATCAATAGCTTACTAGCAAACCAAGCTGAACACACAGAAAAACAAGCTGGAATTCCACCTACAGAAACTTTTCCTGCAAGTGCTTCACTTCGTCTTGAATCTCAAACTGACGATATTGGCAACCAGACTGAAGGTCTGCCGGCGGAAACTGTTTCCATGGGCGTGTCTTCCTTCGTTCAGTCTGTGCCCAGCTGTAATCAAACTGACCTTTCATCAGTTGGGACAATACCTATACCTGAAAACCTTCCCAATGGCGGTTTCAATGATTCTCAATTTAACGACTTTGTTGGTGGCGCTCAGTTTGATACATTTCCTGAAAGGTCACCAGGATCTGAACATACCAAATACCAATCTGACGTTCCATCATTTAAGGTCATACAGGAAACTGTATCTCTTTCCATTGAAAGGTCACCAGAATCTGAACATACTGAATACCGATCTGACGTTCCATCAGCTGAGGCCAGACATGAACCTGTATCTCTTTCCACTGAAAATTCACCAAAACTTGAACAAAAACTAAGCAATGATCAGCTTCTTCAACCTCAGACTTCACCAGTGTCTTCAACCCTTCCCAAATCTGAACCCAGTATTGATCAAACTAAGGTTTCAAATAATGCAGCCATGCAATTGGCTGACTTCCTCTACACGGACAGTGCGCCTACGTCCCAAGCCAAGGACGATATCGATCAAAGTAAGGTTTCAGCTGATGCAGCCATTCAATTGGCTGACTTCCTCTACACTGGGAGCTCTGCCAGGCCCCAAGCTAAGGACGATATTAATCAAATTCTAGTTCCTCAACTACCTGAATACACCATTCTACATTCTGATAGCTCCACAGGATACCAGAACGATCAGATGACCACATTAACTGATTGTATGTCTGTATCGGCCACTGTTCCCCTTATCAACCTAAAAGAATTACAAGAAGAGCCCTGTAAGATCCAAACTGAAGTTCCATCAAGCCAATCTTCGCCTCTGCCTGCTTCTCTTCCACTCAATGGCTCTCTAGACTCTCAAGCAAAACCCATTAAGGAACAAATTGGTGAAGCACCTCTTCAGTATTTACCTGTCACTGCCTCTCTCACTGCTAATATTTCATGCCAATCTCTTGGTGAGGTTAATCAAAATGAGCTTCCTGGACCTGAGACTTTACCTGTGTCTGCCTTTATTACCACTGACGTGGTGTCAGAACCTCAAGCTGACACATACGATGGACAACCTGAGATTCTATTATCTGACATTGTTGTTTCTTTTGAATCTCAGGGTGAAATCTCCGATACGCCAACTGAGGTTACACCACTTCAAACCTTACCTGTTACAGATTCCCTATCCACCAACAGCTTACCGGAAGCTCAAGCTGAACCAGAAGATGACAGAACTGAAGTGCCACAAGTTCAGTCCTCACCCGAGGCCACCATACTTTTTCCTGACAGTTCATTCAGGTCTGAAGATGAAGCTAACCAAATTGAGGCTCTGGTGCCTTTATCTTTGCCCGTCTCCCTTCCCATTGAGAGTTCTTCTGAGTCAAGTGTCCAAAAACCAGAGGAAAATATACCTGAATCCTTCTCCCTTCCTGTCTGTAGCTTACCTGAACCTCTCGGAGAAATTAGGGATGCTAAAACCGAGCTTCTAACAACTGAGGGAAAAAATGAATTTCCTCCAATTCCTCCTGTCATCCCAGCTGAAGTTCAAGCTGAGCCCTACGATGGACCATCTGAGGTTCGGCCAACTGAGAATATAACTGAATCTACTCCACTTCCTACCATCACCCAGCCTGAACTTTGCCCTGAAACCAATGACTATCCCTCACAATTTCCACCGATTGTAAGTTTTCCTGGTTCCAGCGCTCTTGCCCCCGATCAATCACCTGAATATCCAGCAGCATCCGGTCTTGAAAATCCAGAAGTTCTAAAACCCGACACATTTATTGCATGCATGGCCCTTTGCACAGATGAATCAGCTGAATCTAATAAAGAAGAAAATTGTAGCCAACCATCAACCCAAACTTCATGTTTACCCACTTCATTGCCATCCAACGGCTCTTCTGAATGGTCATCTGAACTCAGCCAGGTGCCACCAGCTGACCCTACATCTCTCACATTGTTGGGTGACAACCCTTCTACATCTCTCACATTGTTAGGTGACAACCCTTCTACATCTCTCACATTGGGTGACAACCCTTCTACATCTCTCACATGGTTAGGTGACAACCCTTCTACATCTCTCACATTGTTGGGTGACAACCCTTCTACATCTCTGAACGATACCTTAAATGCAGCCTCGTCAGTGGATTCTTCGCTGCTTTCTGCTTCCTTTCCCACTGACAGCTCAGTCAAATTTGCAGCTGATCCCAATGGAAACCTAATAGAAGTTGAATCTCTGCCAGTGTGCTCCTCTCTTCTTGGTGACGGCTCATCTGAATTTTTTCCCCCACCAACTGACATCCCATGTGTTGATGAGGCAGGGGTTCTAGAGGCACCTTTACTTTGGGAGTCACTGCCAGCTTCCAGTTTAAACCTGTTTGGGGACCCTCATCCTGGAAGCCCACCAGTCATTGGTAGCCTGATTGAACCTTATCATAGAGAGGAAGCTTCTGGGCCTGAGATGGAGGCCATCTCTACAATGGAACACAGCACAGATAAAGTCATTGTACATGACATTTTGCCCATCAATAGCTTGCCGGCGGAAGAGAGTCAAACTCCAAAAGCTTTGTCTCTGTGCAATACAGACTTGGTGAATTCCAGTGATGGCTCAGCGCTCGTTGACCATAAACACTCAACATTAATTCCAACAGAAAATGCTCTACAGACCACAGAGAATAATATTCCAGACAACAACAACACTCTTCCCTCCGAAGTTGTTCTGTGACCTTCACATAGCAAGTTGTAAGATGTCCTCAACTGTCCCAGAGGTGAGTGACCATGTGGGAACGTCCTGGCCTGGTGCACCTAGCTGTACAGTAATACCATATGAAAGGGTTCTGTCAGGTACCTACATGTAGGAGGATGTGTCCATCTGAATGCTTGGTGGTCAGCAGAGGCCAGGTCCCCCATTTTTCAAGTGGTTGAAAGGTATCGAACCGGTGGTGTGGTCTTCTCGCTGTGTCCGCCTGTTGAAACTCTTGTTTCCTTTTGTTGTTTGTGATGTCTTTCTTGGTATCTACCTTCTACTTTCGATGTTGTTCCTTTTCTCTTCTCTGGGTCCTGCTGTCCACCTGTCCTAGGAGTGCTCATAGTTCTACATCTAGCAACATTCTGATTGGGTAGTCATGGACCATATAGAGACAAACTGAGTATCATAAAACGGTTCTTTATTTGAACACATTAAAACAATACAAAAAAAATATATAAAAAAAATGCTCTCTGCTTAGAGCAGTGGTCTCCAAACTGCTGCCAGGGGCTGGATGTGGCCCTTTGCTTGCCTTTTTTCTGGCCCTTGAGGCATTATTCCTCCCACTGCCACCAACAATAGGACATAATTCCTTCCACTGACACCAACAATAGGACATAATTCCTTCAACTGACACCAACAATTGGACACTATTCCTCCCACTGACACCAACAATGGGACACTTTTCCTCCCACTGACACCAACAATGGGACACTTTTCCTCCCACTGACACCAACAATGGGCCACTTTTCCTCCCACTGACACCAACAATAGGACATAATTCCTTCCACTGACACCAACGAATGGGCACTTTTCCTCCCACTGACACCAACACTAGGACACTATTCCTTCCCCTAATACCAAAGATAAGGCATTGCCCCCTAAAATCGGAAACGACCGTAAACCGTCCCTTTGTTTAGAAAGTTTGGAGACCCCTGGTTTAGAGGTTCACATCATGTATAGATTCCAACACATTTCGTATGTGGACTCGACACGTTTCGAATGATCTTCTTCAGGAGATCATGTGAAAGGATCAATACACTGGAACTCGAAGTCAGTCCTTAACCTCTTGGCGCAGAGTGCACGCAAATATGCGGCCTCTCGGTGGCTGGGCCTTGGCGCCGAGTGGCCACATATGTGCGCGCAATATTGCTGCCCCTGCTGTGCCGAGAGCACACGCTCCCGGAACAGTGACAGCTCACGTAAAGTTCCCGATCACGTGGTCATAAGTCGTGCTCCGCCTCCTGGCTTAGCAATCCTCCTAAAGGGCCAGTGCCAAGGGGTTAAAAGAAAAAAGAAACAATGCAGTCCACCAGAATTCATATCATGTGAGCGTTTTACCATAGAGGTATATCCTGATACACCAAACTGGAAACCACTGACTCTCAGGTGGAGGCACTTGCATATATCCAAAGGTCAGCAGATGATATAGAGGTCACAATCTTCTACACGATCTTCTACTAATGTGGGGACTAGGGCCTCTTCCCGACAACCCTGGGCTGTGGTTGTTTGGGGTCTGCGGGTGGGGGGCTTATTGGAACCTGGAAGCCCCCTTTAACAAGGGGGCCCCCAGATCCTGATCTCCTCTATGTAAATTGTACCCATTCACCAAAAAGTGTCAAAATGTAAGAAACACAGGAAGACAGTTTCTGACAAATCCTTTATTAAAAAAAAAAAAATAGTGTCCCTCGATGTCCATCACGACGCCCACAGACTCGAAAAATGGCAAAAAACGCTTTGCCACCTTAGAGGCTACCCGCCGACTGCCCTCTCTTCGGCTTTATCAGCTCTTGTATAGGCAAGGGCCAGGCAACCTGGTTACGTCACCCGGTGGCACCGCCCCTTCTGACGTCATGAAAATGAATAAACAAAACAAATTTTTCATTAAAAATTTGTTACCATTTCATTTGGAGATTCTGATACATCCAAATGTTTGAATAACCAAAAATTTGTCCAAATTTGTATTCAGACCGAAACGAATTGCACATGTCTAGTAATACACCTAGCTCCTGACTTTGTTACCTTCCTTTGCCTGATACTCCCAATCCTGCTACTTCTACCTCTGACCTGTTGGAGTCCTTGGATCTGATTTCTTGCCTGACCTGACCTGACCCTGCTAGTAAACAGCCTACTGAGACCTTCGCTATGTTATTTACCAAGTCCATGTTTCGCCATCTGGGTTTGATGTTTGGATCATATTGCCTCCTAACAATGACTCTGGGCTACTCCACTCTACAATCCCATGATCCTAAAGTCTTGTTACTAGGTAAAGAGCTCCTGCTAAGGCCAGATATTCCAGTGTCCGTGTTCCTGGGGGCACCCAAGTACCAGTGTACTCATATAAAGTATCCTAGAAAGCTGGCAAGTTCCTGTTCCTGTATTCTTGGCTCTTTCTCCTAGTTAGTATTACTTCTGGCTCCTGTCTGTTCTCAGTATGCCTGAACTCTGTTACCTTCCTTTGCCTGATACTCCTGATCCTGCTACTTCTACCTCTCACCTGTTGGATTCCTTGGATCTGATTTCTTGCCTGAACTGACCTTGCTAGTAAACCACCTGCCGAGACCTTGGCTATGTTATTTACCAAGTCCAGGTTCCCCCATCTGGGTTTGATGTTTGGATTTTATTACCTCCTACTGATAACTCTTGGCTACTCCACTCTCTATAATGACCTGATCCTAGAGCCTTGTTACTGGGCAAAGAGCTCCTGCTAACACCAGATAATCCAGTGTCCATGTTCCTGGGGGGACCCAAGTGCCAGTGTACCCATATAAAGTATCCTAGAAAGCTGGCAAGTTCCTGTTCCTGTATTCTTGGCTCTTTCTCCTAGTTAGTATTACTTCTGGCTCCTGTCTGTTCTCATGACCAAGTACCACATAGCTACATTTCTGTGCTGCCCAGCTATACACTCCCACCCCCTTACCTTTGCCAGTAATGGAGACCACACCGAGCTGGAGTGTAAAATAGGCCGTAGCAGCCCCTTTATTAATAACAAAATATATAAATAACTTTATAAATAACTTTTATAAACAAATAAACAACAAATAAACAACATCAAGAAGACGTGATGTAGGCCTATAGTAGGACATTACCCCCCCCCCCCCCCCCCCCCAAATTACCATAATCAACAACTCGTGCACTGCGGTCATCTCAACTGTAACTAGGCCTCAAGCTGACATACTAGCTCAGAGACAAAACTATTCCCGCAGTGCAGTCATCCACCATATTCCCTACATCACTTGTAAGGAATATACCAAACGGGCCCATATCTCCAATGGGTCCCACATCAAGTTTTCTGTGGGGAGGGGGTTTCTTCTCTATGCCTACGTCAGCCAACATCCGCCAACGCTACGACTTCCAATGCACCTGTAACAACATTATTATATACCTGTGAAGAGAAATCAAATTAAAACAAAGGGCGGGAGGGTGGGAACTTTCCAACTCTCAGACTGACTCTGGGGAGGATTGTCCTTCCCCTTCCTGTTGCCCAGCTCCACCCCACTGAAATCCTTAAACGGCCATACACACAAATGGCATGTTGACTTTATTCATGCCAGCCCTGCGCTGATCCCTTCGTTCATAGCTGCGGGCTGTTCTGTATGCCTGAACTCTGTTACCTTCCTTTGCCTGATACTCCTGATCCTGCTACTTCTACCTCTGACCTGTTGGATTCTTTGGATCTGATTTCTTGCCTGACCTGACCTGACCTTGCTAGTAAACCACCTGCCGAGACCTTGGCTATGTTATTTACCAAGTCCAGGTTCCACCATCTGGGTTTGATGTTTGGATTTTATTACCTCCTACTGATAACTCTTGGCTACTCCACTCTATAATGACATGGTCCTAGAGTCTTGTTACTGGGGAAAGAGCTCCTGCTAAGACCAGATAATCCAGTATCCATGTTCCTGGGGGGACCCAAGTGCCAGTGTACCCATATAAAGTACCCTAGAAAGCTGGCAAGTTCCTGTTCCTGTATTCTTGGCTCCTAGTATTACTCTTGGCTCCTGTCTGTTCTCAGTATGTCTGAACTCTGTTACCTTCAGTTGTCTGATACTCCTGATCCTGCTACTTCTACGGCCGCGTACACACGAAGGGACAATCCCGCGGGATTATCCTCTGGACTCAAGTCCAGCGGACAATCCCCTCGTGTGTGGGCGCCGGCGGACTTTTTGGCACCAAAGTTTTAAGTTTTGTTTTAAAACTATCCGCTGGACTTGGCAGTCCGGCGGACAATCCCTCCGTTAGTAGGCTAGTCCGCCGGACTTTTGAAATGAACGGACTTGCCACTCATCGGCAAGTCCGTTCATTTAGCACGTGACTTCAGGTGCCTTCAGGTTACGTAGCTAGCGTAGGCAGTAAATGCCGCCGCGCTAGCTCCGTAAGCTGGCATGGATTTAAAGGGACTCCCCACGCCTTTTATAAGGGGGCACTCAGATCCCGGCCCCCCACCCTATGTGAATGAGTATGGGGTACGATGTAGGTGTAAAATGTAAAATAAAAAAACACCCACACTTTTGCAAAAAATTGTTTATTGCACTGCTCCGGGGGTCTTCTTCCGTCATCGCAAGGGGGCGGGGTCACCATGTGACATGAGCATGTGACCCTGTCCCCATGTCCCTATATAAGTCCCAGCGCAGCGCGGTTCTGGCATTCCGGGCAGAGACAGCGACGGGTCAACATCGGAAGAACAAGAAGGACAAGAAGAAGAAGGCGGCGCCGGCGGCGCGGAAGACGACGACAGCCGCAAGAACAGAAGAGACCCTGGAAGACCCCCGAAGGCGGATCGAGACCCCCAGACGACGGCGGCGACGACGAAGAAGGTAGCCGGACTTCTCCGCTCGGTAAAAGAGCTAGGTAAATGGCGGGGGAGTCCGGCGAGAAGACCCCCAAGACGGAAGAAGACCCCCCGAGCAGTGCAATAAAATATTTTTTGCAAAAGTGTGGGTGTTTTTTTATTTTACATTTTACACCTTAGGTGAATGGGTAGGGGTACATCGTATCCCATACTCATTCACATAGGGTGGGGGGCCGGGATCTGAGTGCCCCCTTATAAAAGGGGGCTCTCAGATTCCGATAAGCCCCCCGCCCGCAGACCCCGACAACCAACGGCCAGGGTTGTCGGGAAGAGGCCCTTGTCCTCATCAACATGGGGACAAGGTGCTTTGGGGTGGGGGGGCGCACGGCCCCCCTTTCCCCAGGGCACCCCCCATGTTGAGGGCACGCGGCCTGGTACGGCTCAGGAGGGGGGGCGCTCGTTCGTCCCCACCCCTTTCCTGGCCTGCCGGGCTGCGTGCCCGGATGAGGGTCTGACATGGATTTGGGGGGAACCCCCACGCCGTTTTTTTCGGCGTGGGGAGTCCCTTTAAATCCATGCCAGGTTACGGAGCTAGCGCGGCGGCATTTACTGCCTACGCTAGCTACGTAACCTGAAGTTACCTTCTAAATGAACGGACTGCTCCGTGTGTGGGCAAGTCCGTTCATTTTCAAAAGTCCCGCGGACTTTTGGCCGGCGGATTATCCGCCGGAGAAGTCCGTGCGTGTGTGGTCAAGTCACACGCTCGGAAAGTCCGGCGAAGCCCCGCTGGAAAGTCCGGCGGATTGTCCGCTGGACTAAGTCCGCCGGCAAAAGTCTGCACGTGTGTACGCGGCATACCTCTGACCTTTTCGGATTCCTTGGATCTGATTTCTTGCCTGACCTGACCTGACCTTGCTAGTAAACCATCTGCCGAGACCTTGGCTATGTTATTTACCAAGTCCATGTTCCACCATCTGGTTTTGATGTTTGGATCTCCTTGCCTCCTAATGATGACCCTTGGCTACTCCACTCTACAATCCCATGATCCTAGAGTCTTGTTACTGGGGAAAAGCCTCCTGTTAAGACCAGTGTCCATGTTCCTGAGGGCACCCAAGTACCAGTGTACTCATATAAAGTATCCTAGAAAGCTGGCAAGTTCCTGTTCCTGTATTCTTGGCTCTTTCTCCTAGTTAGTATTACTCCTGGCTCCTGTCTGTTCTCAGTATGCCTGAACTCTGTTACCTTCCTTTGCCTGATACTCCTGATCCTGCTACTTCTACCTCTCACCTGTTGGATTCCTTGGATCTGATTTCTTGCCTGACCTGACCTTGCTAGTAAACCACCTGCCGAGACCTTGGCTATGTTATTTACCAAGTCCAGGTTCCACCATCTGGGTTTGATGTTTGGTTTTTTGTTACCTCCTACTGATAACTCTTGGCTACTCCACTCTATAATGACCTGATCCTAGAGCCTTGTTACCGGGGAAAGAGCTCCTGCTAAGACCAGATAATCCAGTGTCCATGTTCCTGGGGGGACCCAAGTACCAGTGTACCCATATAAAGTATCCTAGAAAGCTGGCAAGTTCCTGTTCCTGTATTCTTGGCTCCTAGTATTACTCCTGGCTCCTGTCTATTCTTGTTATGTCTGAACTGTTATCTTCAGTTGCCTGATACTCCTGATCCTGCTACTTCTACCTCTGACCTTTCCGATTCCTTGGATCTGATTTCTGGCCCGACCTGACCTGACCTTGCTAGTAAACCATCTGCCAAGACCTTGGCTATGTTAGTTACCAAGTCCATGTTCCACCATCTGGTTTTGAGGTTTGGATCTCCTTGCCTCCTAATGATGACCCTTGGCTACTCCACTCTACAATCCCAATCCCATGATCCTAGAGTCTTGTTACTGGGGAAAAGCCTCCTGTTAAGACCAGATATTCCAGTGTCCGTGTTCCTGGGGGCACCCAAGTGCCAGTGTACCCATATAAAGTATCCTAGAAAGCCGGCTGCTAAAGGTGTTGATGTATGGCCCCATGGTGGTCATCTGGTCCTAACGGAGACCTGACCCTTACAGTCTGCCACCTTTTCATTCTCAGAGAAGTTGGGTCATATAGTCCAACGCTGTTTTTATCTGGTTACCCCTTGTAAAAGAAACACCAAGTGTACTCAACTTAATCATTTTAATGTTTATTAGTAATTCCTCTGCTGAAAAGACAACTACTTCCCATATCAAGGGAATGTATTGTAGTTTTTTGTATATTTCATCCAGCCAGCAGGTGGAGCTATCCCACACTTTTGTTTGTCTTTTTTTGCTACTTCCCATGTAATGATCGGTAATGATCCCATATAATGATAACAGATCTCAATGATTCAAGGTAAAACTTAAGGCCCATACACACGATCGGACTTTTTGACAACCAACATGCAAATTAGCTGTTTTGGACCAACATCCGACCGTGTGTACGCTCCATCGGACCAACTTTTTCCAGGTTTCATCAGACTTTTGTTGGCTGTGCGAACGGACCAACTTTCTGCCAACAAAAGTCCGATGGACCAAAGTCCGACCGTGTGTACACAAAACCAACGGACTTTTGTACAAACCAATGCAGAACCAATGCAAAAGATCAGACAACAATACAGAAGTTGACCAAAGGAGGCGGTAAAGAGCAGAAAAACCAAGTGATTTGGTGAAAGTTGGCTGAAAAAGTCCTGCCGCCGTGTGTATGCAATACCAACTTGGGGCCAACGCCCTTTGGACAAAAATCCACAGGAAAGTTGGTCCACGGTCCGATCGTGTGTATGAGGCTTTACACACACAACTTAAAATGTCAGATCCTAGATTCTACACTTATCAAACGGCTTTGTCTGAGGTTTCAGCCGGCCAAAGCAAGCCTCACAGATGCGATGCTAGTTTAGCTAACCCAAAGTGCTCTAAACATCCCTTGTAAAATGTAAAAAAAAAATAATTAAAAAAAATATATATATATATAACCTAATGTGTTTATGCCTATGATTAGATCCACCTAGTGGTCAAAATGCAGTGTTTTCCTGAAGTATCTCAATCATGAAAATACCGAATTATGGACATTAGATGGAGCTCATGATCATAGGAAATAAACATATTGACGCTGGTAAACTTTAGGTGCCACTCCAGACGATCATTCTTAAACTCCTGGTGACTTTTTCCACCTCCAAGGCAGAGATCATCTGGACTGGACGGGTTAAGTAGGCAGGACTGACAAGCAGGGGTGGGACCGTCCCTTGGTCCCACCCCTACCCACCTTCCAGTATCTCCCCATTTAGAGAAAACAGAACTAAGTATCATTTTATACTTGGTATCTGGCAACAATAGACCACCCCCAGCAATAAAAGATCCTCCAGCAACAATAGCCCCACCCCAGCAACAATAGATCCTCTGGAAACAATAGCCCCCCCCCCCCCAGCAACAATACACACTCAGCGACAATAGATCCTCTGGGAACAATACCCTCCAGCGACAGTAGACCCCCCCAGTGACAATAGATCCCCAACAACAGACCCACTGCAAGAAAATACCCTCAAAGCATCAATAGAACTACCCCAGGAACACTAGATCTCCCAGAAGCCAGTAACAATAGATCTCTCCCTCAACATTAGATACCCCCATGCTGGAGGTGCTGGTTCTAGTTTTAGAATTTTTTTGATTTTGCAGTCCCACCATGCTTTTGATGTGATATGGGTGTCCTTTATTTATAAGTGATGGTGACCTCAGATCTTCTTCTTTTTTTTCTTCCTCAGGTATCAAGCGCTGGCCAGGTGACTGTCCCGTCCAGAGTGAAAAGACTGACCCGAGAATCCTCCAGATACTGACACACTGCATTACTTCCTCAATCATACTGACACCGGGGGATGGGGGGGGGGGGTCCAGAATACTATATTCAGGCGCCAATCCATCTTGTGAACCTAAAGACATTACTCTTTTTATTGAGTAATGAGATTACATCATCAGTTAGAGGACACCTCCCATTGCCAAGTCCATCCCAAGGACTTTACCATCAGACCTGCTCGGCCATCATTGACGTTACCAGAAAAGGATGCGTCCCACTTTCTGATCCTTGATTGGGTTATTATCTTCAGATGTTCATAAACATGGATAAGAAGAGTCTCTATGTTCTTGTTCTACACAGCCAGCAAGGAGAGGAGGTCTACTTGTACTCACAGATGAATGAACGTTCTTCCACAATCCCAACAATGAGACCCAACTACCAATCAGTGAGAGGCTTCCAAGACCTTCCCAACTGTCAGTGAGAAAATATTGTTTTACTTCCGTCAATGAGGAACTCATTCATTGATAGACCATGAGACACAAATGGTGTGAAGAACCTAAATTTGCAGGACTCTCTCTCCCTCCCCCTCTTTCTCCCTCTCCCCTCTCTATTGATGTGCGTCTATATACATATGGCGGTGGTTGCATAATGGAAATTGTTGTGGGCTGGAGATGGTTGTAAGATTTGGCAGGGCTATTTGACTGATATAGGATAGGTGCCTTATTGAACCATACTGGATATGTGAGGCTCCCTCAATGGCCTTTGCGGGTAGTGGTAGGTGTGATTGGAATGCATTGTGCAGCTTTCGGCAAAGCAAATAGTTCTTTACATCTCGGAAAGGTCTAGGAATTGCATAGTTCTGTATTTCTGTCCCCAGGGTTGCTTCCCGCAGCTTATAGGAAGGCCGAAATATTTGTGCACTCTTTGTTATGACGAAGGTTACAGTCTGTGTCGGGTGGAATAAAAAGACATTGACTGAAAATGAAGGTGTAGAAGAAGGGTCAGCTCATGTGAACTGAGAAGGAAAACGGTAAAGGTTGCAAAACACTAAAGATGGAGTTACTGAAGTGTCTGAAGGTTGTACTATAAGGTGATATTTGAGGAAGGATGCAAAGCACTTTAGTTTGTAAATGTATCACCATGGAAGGGTGGAGAGGTGCTGAGAGAACAGGCTGAGAGCATTTATGTGGGTTTTGGGATGTGTAGTCATGACCTGCTAAGGAAAGTGTGACTGTGACCAAGTTTTTTTTTTGGACTCCTATATGCAATGGACTCTAATAATTTTCTTCTCATCCATCAGTAGAAGTCTGCAGATATTGTTCTTCATTGAGAGAGTCTTTTAAGTCCTGCTCCTCTGGGGAAGAGTATTGTCACTTCCTGCTCCTCTGAGGAAGAGCATTGTCACTTCCTGCTCCTCTGAGGAAGAGCATTGTCACTTCCTGCTCCTCTGGGGAAGAGCATTGTCACTTCCTGCTCCTCTGGGGAAGAGCATTGTCACTTCCTGCTCCTCTGAGGAAGAGCATTGTCACTCCCTGCTCCTCTGAGGAAGAGCATTGTCACTCCCTGCTCCTCTGAGGAAGAGCATTGTCACTTCCTGCTCCTCTGGGGAAGAGCATTGTCACTTCCTGCTCCTCTGGGGAAGAGCATTGTCTCTTTCTGCTCCTGGGGGGAGACCATGGTATTTCCCTTCTTCTGAGTTCGAGAACATTGGGGTTTATTTACTAAAGCTGGAGAGTGCAAAATCAGTCTCACTTCTGCATAGAAACCAACCAGCTTCCAGGTTTTCTTACCAAAGCTTAATTGAACAAGCTGAGGTTAGAAGCTGATTGGTTTCTCTACAGAAGTGAGACTGATTTTGCACTCTCCAGCTTTATTAAATTAACCCTAACGTCTCTTCCTTCATTTGTTTCTTCCTTCTTCTGAGTAGGAGAACATTGTCTCATTATTCTTCTGAGTAGAAGAACATTGTCTCATTATTCTTCTGAGTGGGAGAACATTGTCTCATTATTCTTCTGAGTAGGAGAACATTGTCTGTCTTTCTTATTCTGAGTAGGAGAACATTTTCTGTCTTTCTTATTCTGAGTAGGAGAACATCGTGTCTTCCTTCTTCTGAGTAGGAGAACATTGTCTCTTCCTTCTTCTGAGTAGGAGAACATTGTCTCTTCCTTCTTCTGAGTAGGAGAACATTTGTCTCTTCCTTCTTCTGAGTAGGAGAACATTGTCTCATTATTCTTCTGAGTGGGAGAACATTTGTTTCTTCCTTCTTCTGAGTAGGAGAACATTGTCTGTCTTTCTTATTCTGAGAAGGAGAACATTGTCTCTTCCTTCTTCTGAGTAGGAGAACATTGTGTCTTCCTTCTTCTGAGTAGGAGAACATTGTGTCTTCCTTCTTCTGAGTAGGAGAACATTGTGTCTTCCTTCTTCTGAGTAAGAGAACATTGTGTCTTCCTTCTTCTGAGTAGGAGAACATTGTCTCTTCCTTCTGAGTAGGAGAACATCGTCTCTTCCTTCTTCTGAGTAGGAGAACATTGTGTCTTCCTTCTTCTGAGTAGGAGAACATCGTGTCTTCCTTCTTCTGAGTAGGAGAACATCGTGTCTTCCTTCTTCTGAGTAGGAGAACATCGTGTCTTCCTTCTTCTGAGTAGGAGAACATTGTCTCTTCCTTCTTCTGAGTAGGAGAACATTGTCTCTTCCTTCTTCTGAGTAGGAGAACATTGTCTCTTCCTTCTTCTGAGTAGGAGAACATTGTCTCTTCCTTCTTCTGAGTAGGAGAACATTGTGTCTTCCTTCTTCTGAGTAGGAGAACATTGTGTCTTCCTTCTTCTGAGTAGGAGAACATTGTCTCTTCCTTCTTCTGAGTAGGAGAGCATTATCTTTTTTTTATTCTTTTCTGAGTAGAACATTGTTTCTTTCTGCTCCCGAAGGGGAGAACATTGTCTTCTGTACATAAATAGTAGGTCATCACCATATCTCACTATCCATCAATAGGAGTCATTGATAACATATTGGTAGGCTATTTTCAGCAATAGGTAAACACCGTCAGGTCTTATTCATCTCCTAGAAAAATCTATTTTCAATAATGAGTGAGGACAGCGGAGTCTTCCGGCCCCTGGAGATTAAACGAAAGGAATAACTCAGGAATGCAGAGCTTGACTCACCAGCGTCTTAATTTTGTATGAAGTATTTAGACAAATGAAGGAAATATGATTCCCTGTTTATACAGAGTCACTATTAATGTGGAGTCTTGTGTGTTTAGTGTCCGTGGATCACACACCATTGTATTTTTTATGTCATTTCTCACACCTCGGCGGGTTAGCAACATCACGTGTGGCTGGTTCACACTAAGGATTGTTATGGATGTGTTGGGTTCCACCTTCTGTTGCACATATAATGTATATTTTAACCTGTCACAGCAAATGTATAATATAATAAAATAGATTATTAAACACACAAATGGTATCAAGGCTCGAATTGTCTTCTTCTTGGTGGTGGTGACTTTGTTGTGATGGTGGGACGTCTTATGGTAAAGTTAAAAGTACAGCATTTTTTGATCGGACCCAGTGCTGGGACACCAAAGGCAAAGATGTCCCCCAAAGCTGGGACAGATGGTGCTTGCAGTGCTAGACAGGAAAACTGACAGCCGCTCTCCCAAAGTTACCTCATATTGGTCTACAGAGGACCAAACAGGATGAGGAGAGGAATGGGGGCAAAGATGTCAAAGTCCCCCCCCAAGCTTGGACAGATGGTCCTTGCAAGTCTTCACATACAGTGGCCGAAACAGGGTTAAAAAATGACAGCCGTTCTCCATTAGTCCCAAAGATATACCTCGTATTGGTCTACAGAGGACCAAAGAGGATGAGGAGAGGAATGGGGATGGGGCAAAGATGTCCAAATTCCTCCCCCACCGCAACTCCAAGCTTGGACAGATGGTGCTTGCAAGTCTTCACATACATTGGCTGGAACAGGGTTCAAAAATGACAGCCACTCTCCATTGGTCCCAAAGTTGTCCTCGTATTGGTCTACAGAGGACCAAAGAGGATGAGGAGAGGAATGGGGATGGGGGCAAAGATGTCCAAATCCACCCCCCACCGCACCTCCAAGCTTGGACAGATGGTGCTTTCAAGTCTTCACTTACATTGGCTGAAACGGGGTTCAAAAATGACAGCCACTCTCCATTGGTCCCAAAGTTGTCCTTGTATTGGTCTACAGAGGACCAAACAGGATGAGGACAGGAATGGGGGTGGGAGGTTGTAGCATGGTTAAACCGGGGATTTGCAAATCCCAGGGCCAAGATAGCAGATGCTCCTTCAACATTATTTTTGAGGTTTTCTGTAGTTGTTGTCAATGGAGCGGTCTTCGGAAGACACGATCCAGATGGCTCTTGAATTTCATATTCATTTCTCCATCCTTGGGTTAAACCAATGTCATTTAGTTCTAAAGAACATGTGAAAACAGACCACGATAAATGCTTAGTGGTCCCCGCTTAGTCTAACAAGGTCCGATGAATTGGATGCCGCTGACTAGTGAGGGTACAGTCTGGGGAAAGGTTTTTCCAGACCCAAAGCATGCTGTAGAAGTAGAAAGAGATAACCTGGCTGTCGCAGTGACTAGCAGGTAAGCAGGACGAAACACGTTGGGGGAATGGCTTGGATTAATTGAGCTGAGACTGCTTTTACATGGGTGAAGTGGGCAGTGGCCGGGCGATCTCTTCCTATAAAGGTGCCAAGTGCTGCAAGATGGTGTTGTCATGTAATCACTGAAGGCTACTAAACTGTAAACACCTCCTGTGACGAAACGCTCCCACACACCTCTTGAGTGCTTTCGTCATATACCACTTCCTCCCAGTCTGAATATGGATCTCAGATATTCCAACCGCTCCCAAGCACTAAACGAGACAAAACTTGCTTAGTGCCAACATGGACCTGAATCCAAAGTAAAACCAGCTCAGGGGTCCCCAGGCATGCAGCTCACAAACAGCACCGTTCCCCCAAATGCCAGGGCCCATAATCGCAAGGCAAGAGGCTTGCATTACGTCCCCTCCAACAGCCTCTGTCCCGGCTAGGTCTGTCACAACCTCCACCTGAGTTTACCCCATCAGTGCCGGCATCTTACACCCACTTTATTTCAGGAGATTTTCCAGTTTTCAGCGCTGTTGTCGGGAATCAGCAGCAAGGGATGGCCAAATCTTCATGGCTACACTCAGGAGACTGGGACCAGACTGGGTATGCTTTAAGTGGAATTTACGGTGAAATAAACTCCATCTAAACGGCACAAAAAATGAAAAGATAAGTGAACCAAAAAAAAAATCAGCGACCGCACCGGTCACGTACCTGGCTGTGGAGCCTGAGATGATGAGGGTGGCCTCTTGCACAATTCCTGTCCAAGAACCCCTGGTAGTGGAGACAGGGACTGCTAGGGCAGTGGAAGGGTGCAGGTGTCTGGAGCTGGAGCTTGGAGACACGGGAGTTCTTCCAGTGGTGGTGTGGAGTCTGGTCACAAGCCTTGGCAGACAGGTACAGAATCCGGATGGCACCAATGCTAGTCCTTCCTAGTCTTGGTTTATACTTATGACTCTGCACATGCGCATTAGAATTGGCACTTGTTGAACGGGAATTGGCAGCTGCTGAATGAAAACGAGAATTTACTGCACGAGATGAAAAATAAAATCGAGTATGGGACCCACTTTCCAAATATTGGAATTACAATGCATGTTGGCACCAATGCATCTAGTGGACGGGATTCCTCCCAGAGCTATATACATTTTCAGAGGGTAGTTCAATCCAATCCTAGGTGAAGGTGGCTATTGGTATATAAATACTGTAAATGGCTTAATTAATTGTAGCGGCCATAACCCTCGATGGGGCGGCCTTGACTTTTGGGCTTACCGGTTACCTCCGCTGGGCTTGTTCTTCCAAGTCTAGGGGTACCCAACGACTTTGGATGCTGACACCATAAAAGTCCCTTTAGAAGGTTTTTATTTGCAGGGGTAACATCCAACAGACAGTCTCGTATGGGAACAGAGGGCAGGGTGAAGAAACTCAGGCACCTGACAATTGAAAAGTCTCTTGTATAAACCCAGAGAGTAGCCACTCGCAGCTGGGTACTTCAATGCTGAAGAAATCTCTAGCCAGAGATTATGGCAGTCAGCACTTTGATCCGTAAACTTGTAACTCTGACACAGAATAAACTTTCAACCGAAAGTGAATAGGAACCTTTCCTCAGTACCTGGAACGTTATCCGTCTCCTTGGCAGTACTGGGAAATTGTGGATTCTTTAGTGTCCTTTACAACCCAGCAACCAGGCACTTCTTGGGATGCCAGCTCTTTGGCCCTCCTCCGAAGAGTCCTCCCCCGGTCGCTTACACGAGCTGCAGTGCCCCTCCAAGATTGAGAGTGTACCCGGACGCCTTGAATCCTCCTTCAGTTACTGCGCCTCGGACCAGCCGGTTCCGAGACTTGGGAACAGATGGATCCTTGCCCCAGACCAAGCGGGTCCGTGGGGCTATTCAAACTGACCATGTTACGGGGCGGCACACGCTCCCAGGCCCGGGACCCCTCGCAGGGTTCCCCCGGTCCAGATTCAGGAACAGGCAGCTACGGCCGAACACGTGACCTCAGCGCCTTAAGTACCCTTCCCCAGACTACACAGCGGGGCCAGGCGCACCCACTGATTTGGACGTCTTGGGTATCAGTCTTCCCCGGAGCCAAACAGGTCTGGTTCTGGGCGTGTCATAGGTACCTTACATGACCAGGCAGAACCCCAACACAGCCCAGCCAAACTGATGCCAAAGTAAACGTGTACAATTAACCCCCAGAACCCCATTACTGTTCTGAGGGAAAAAACAAAGTTTTCACATATAGCGCCCACCTTGTAAAAGTGTCGCCGCAACATAATCTTCACAGTTCAGCAAATAAATGGTATAGCATATCACAAAAAGCTCAGATGAATGAATGAATGAATGAATGAATAACTTGTATAGCGCTACAATGCGAACTGAATCGCCTCAAGGCGCTGTATTGGCATTGGTTGTCGAGCTTCTAGAAGAGGTGGGTCTTGAGTTTCTTCCTGAAGGCCTGATGGTTTTCTTCCATGCGAATGTCGGTTGGTAGAGCGTTCCATAGCCGTGGACCTTGGACAGCGAATCTCCGTTCCCCCTTTGATTTGTAACGGGATTTAGGAATGAGGAGAAGATTTTGATTCGCCGATCGAAGACTGCGATTCGGTGTGTAGTATTTTATTTTCTTGCAAAGGTATTGCGGGGCGTTTCCATGTGCGCATTTGTGGGTGAGGCAGAGGGTCTTGAATGCGACCCGATTCCTTACATTTAGCCAATGTAGGTTCCTCAGGGAGGGGGTGATGGATTCCCAGGGCTTTTTCCCTGTTATCAGCCTTGCCGCTGTGTTTTGGATAAGTTGTAAGCGTGCAAGTTGATATTGGGGTAATCCTATGTAAAGGGAGTTAGCATAGTCGAGTCGAGAATTGATGATCGATCCAACTACCACTGCTTTGTCCTCTTTTGGAATGAAGGGGAGGAGTCTGCGTAGCATGCGGAGCAGATGGTGAGAACCACTGACCACTGCTCCTATTTGGGCATCCATTGACATTTCATAGTCAAAAATGACTCCGAGACTCTTAGCCTTGGTCCTTGGGGCGATGGTCTGTCCAAAGATGGTAGGAGGTGTCCAAGGGATCTTGGTTCGGGGGTTATGATTAGCATGTAGAATAAGAAGTTCTGTTTTTGATTCATTAAGTTTGAGGGAGCTAGTAGTCATCCAGTCGTCTATCATAGTGAGGCATTTGCCTAATTGCTGATGATGGTCTTTTTGTCCGGTGATACGAAAATATAATTGAGTGTCGTCGGCGTATGAGTGGAAGCAGAGGTCTGATCTTCTGATGATGTTGAGGAGTGGGCGAATGTAGATGTTGAAGAGCACTGGCGACAAAGGTGATCCTTGAGGGACTCCACAGGAGATTGCCCGGGTTTCAGAGGTGAAACCTCCTAGTTTCACTGTCTGAGAGCGATTTCCTAGGAAGGATGCGAACCATTGCAGATCTGAGCCAGTGACTCCTGCTACTTCTGTGAGGCGGATGAGTAGAGTACTGTGGTCCACAGTATCAAACGCTGCACTGAGGTCTAATAGTACCAGGAGACATGAATCTCCGTCATCCGCTGCTTCGAGGGCATCATCCCAAATCTTCAGGAGTGCGGTTTCTGTCCCATGGCCTGGGCGGAATCCTGATTGTAATGGGTCCAGGAGTGTGTGTGTGTGTCCAGGTGGCGTTGTATCTGTTGTACTACCGCTTTCTCCATAATCTTGGAGATGTTGTTTAAGCTTGTTATTGGTCTGCGATGATTGGGGTCCCGTGGGTCGAGGTTGGGTTTCTTTAGCAGGGGTTTGATGATGCCTTGTTTGAGGGCGCCTGGGACAATCCCTTCATTGAACGATTGATTTATGAGGTGCGTTATGGTGGGAGCCAGGATGTCGGAGCATTCTTTCAGGAGTTTTGTGGGGATGATGTCAATGGAGGATGTGCTGTCTCTGAGATTTTTGATGATGTTTTTAGTAGTATCCGTGGTAATTGGGATCAGAGAAAACTTTGGTGGTTGTGGGATGTTTGTGTCGATATCGACTTTTTGCTCTGGTTGACTGCCGTCGGATGTCTTTTTCTGACCAATTGTTTTCCTGATGTTGTCGATTTTATTGATGAAAAAATCAGATAATTCATTGCAGAAATCTTGGGTTTCATTAGCGGGGGGGCTCTAAGCATGCCGGGTTCATCGACTGAGCGACTATTTTAAAAAGTTCCCGGGGGCGGTTTAAGGCGGCTGAGATGGTATTTGAGAAATGGTCTTTTTTTGCTTTGAAGATTGCCTTCTGATAATTCTGTGTGAGTCCTTTGTATTTTGTGTGATTTCCATTGGTGGGATTTATTCTCCATGCTCTTTCGGCTCTTCTGCGTTCTTGCTTGAGTAGCGTGAGCGAGCTATTGAACCATCCTGCGTTTTTCTGTTGGAATTTCCGACGGATTTTGCCCATAGCTCCATAGTAATAAGCTGAAATGAAGGCTGAATATAATCCGTCTGCCTTCATGGATGCTGCAGTCAGGGTTCTCTGATGGCTCCTTGAAATATACCCAAATGCCGCGTACACGCGGTCGGAATATCCGATGGAAACAGTCCGATGGGAGCTTTTCATCTGATTTTCCGACCGTGTGTATGCCCAATTGTCTTTTTCTGTTGGAATTTCCGACGGACTTTGAATTGAGAACCTGTTCTTAATTTTTTCTGACAGAAAACCTTTCTATCGGATTTTCTGATCGTGTGTATGCAATTCCGACACGCAAAATTCCAACGCATGCTCAGAAACAATTCGACACATGCTCAGAAGCATTAAACTTCCCTTTTTATAGTGCCGTCGAACGTTTTTTAACCACTTTCAGCCCCGGACCAATCTGCAGCCAAAGGACCAGGCCCCTTTTTGCGATTCGGCACTGCGTCGTTTAACTGACAATTGCGCGGTCGTGCGACGTGGCTCCCAAACAAAATTGACGTCTTTTTTTTTTCCCACAAATAGAGCTTTCTTTTGGTGATATTTGATCACCCCTGCGGTTTTTATTTTTTGCGCTATAAACAAAAAAGTGCGACAATTTTGAAAAAAAACGCATTATTTTTTATTTTTTGCTATAATAAATATCCCCCAAAAATATATAAAGGCCGATACGTATTCTTCTACATATTTTTGGTAAAAAAAATCGCAATAAGCGATTATTGATTGGTTTGCGCAGAAGTTATAGCGGTTACAAGATAGGGGATAGTTTTATAGCATTTTTATTAATAATTTTTTTTTATTAGTAATGGCGACGATCAGCGATTTTTATTGTGACTGCGACATTATGGCGGACACATCGGACATTTTGTGACACATTTTTGGGACCATTGTCATTTATACAGCAATCAGTGCTATTTAAATGCATTGATTCCTGTAAAAATGACACTGGCAGTGAAGGGGTTAACCACAAGGGGCAGTGTAGGGGTTAAGTATGCCTAGGGGTGTGTTTCTTACTGTGGGGGGCGTGGCTGTCAGCTAGTGAATGCTGATCTCTGCTCCAATCACAGGGAGCAGAGATCGGCGTCACTAGTTGCTAGGCAGAACGGGGAGATGCTGTCTATTTCTGCATCTCCCCGTTCTGCCTTCCCGTAAGACGATCGCGGGTGTCCCCGCGGCGATCGAGTCCGCGGGACCCGCGACCGGCCTCACTGGGGTCCCGACCGGCGCGGGAGCACGCCGCTCCCGATGGCACGGACGGCTTAAAGGAGGGACTTATATATACGCCCTCCTGCCTGTCCGTGCCATTCTGCCGACGTATATCGTCGTGCGCCGGTAGGGAACCGGTTAAGGCGCGGTGTTATTGACCGTCGGAATTTGGTGTGACCGTGTGTACGCATAACAGTTTGAGCGAAATTCCGTCGAAATTCCGACGGGAAAACCATCAGAGCTTTTTCCGACGAGAATTCCGACCGTGTGTACGCGGCATTAGTGTTGCGTCGGCTCGATGTCTGGTAACAGTGTGACTCTAGGCATCCGGTCAGACGTAGATACGTCGGGTCAGGAAGTCCGTAAGTTAGTGTGCTGTAAGCTCGTCCAGTTGATCCATTCGGGAGGGGGGCGGCCCAAGCTTGCACCCACCTGTTAGAACGCATGGTGGAGCACAGGGTAGGGGTGGCGCTGCCTACGTCATGCTGCACAAGATCCCTGACAGTACCTGACTAATAACTAACAAACAGCCTAACTAATTAGATACAATATATACAACATGGGGAACACAGAAAAACACGGGAGATGGGATGAGAAACAAGGGGGAGCAGATACAAGGCAGCAGGATACAGGGCAGGAGCAAGGTCAGGACCAATGGAAAACAGAAACTGGCAGCAGAAAAACACTGAAGCAAGAGAGAAATGTAGAGGAGGAACTAAATACCCTCCCAGCGGCCAGCTGTATCCACTAAGCCGTCTCCACCTCTTGCTGTCTGCTGGGAGGGTATTTAGTTCCTCCTCTTCATTTCTCTCTCGCTCCAGTGTTTTGCTGCTGTCGGATTCTGTTTGCCATTGATCCTGAGAGACGCCCACTGGTGGACACTGGAACTACAACATTCTGCTCTGGGAAGCACAGCGCCACCAGCAGGTGATACAGGTCCTGACAGCTGTGATAGTTTGAAAATTACAAACCATACCACACGGTACACAAATTTCTTTTTTTTTTTCTAGACATTTTCCTTTGGTGGTATTTAGTAAGCACTGCGGTTTTATTCTTTTATACTTTCTGTTATAAAACATATCAAACAAAAATACCACAAAATTGTGAATCCCCTCAAATGACCCCTCTTAATAAAGTCGACCCCCCCCCCCCCCCCCCCAGGTGATCTTATTTCACCTTAACAATTTTTCGGAAATGAAGAAACATTTCAATATTGAGGGGCAGGGGCAGCCCGTCTATTAACGGCGCAAGGGGAGCCGCCTCCCCTTTCCATCCCCGCTGCCGCCCCCTATTCATGTGTCCGGCCCCTTTCAGGAAGCTGGGCGCATGAATTACAGCTCCGGGGTGTTTTTTTTTTTTGATTAGAGCCAGAGGCTCTAATAGGCTTCAAAATAGGGTGGGCTCCAGTCGCAGAGAATTGTGCTTGGAGCCCAATATTCTAACACTGAATCGACTCTCCGCCCGATTGGCTGAATGGACAGGTGATCCTTATGGACGCCTAAGAGGAGGAGGGAGATGCATGGCGGAAGCTGCTGTAGGTCACAGAAGGAGGAAGAAAGAAAGCTGCCGCTCGCCGGACACGCTACCCGCCTGCCCCGCTTCCTAGATGGGGGTAAGTACAGGCTTTGATGTCCCAACCGTGGGGGGGGTTGCCGCCGACTGACCAGGGGGGTGGTTGTCCCCCCCCCCCAAAGAAAAGAAAAAAACATCAGCCTCCACTGTTGAGGGGGCTAAGGTGCACTTAGCCTATAAAATTCACCCCCCGAAGCCAAGTGCAAGTCTTTGATCGTTGGTTGAAGAACGTCCCCAGGAAAATGAAATTGTATTGTAATGCAATGGCTAAAGGATAAACCCAAACCATGTAAAACACACCAAAACGATCGCACCATCATTGGCAATTTAAATCCCCCGGTCCAAGTAAAACAGTCACACAACATTGGTGGTAAATGGCACTTTAAACCCTTCCCCCAATCACAGGGAGCACAAGGCATAGCGCCACTCTGATTGGCTCTGTGCCTTTAGCCTACGATCTCTGCTTTCTAATGACGGTGGGATCCTAGGCATTGCTTGCACACCGGCAGTAAACAAAAGGACATTCTTAAATGTCCACTTAGAACGATCGCCTTCCCTCCATGTGTTTTTTGTCTGCTCACTTCCTGTCCTGGTGATACAATAGGAATTGAGAGGAAATCTCTCCAAAGTGTGGGGAAATCCCCTTGTCACCAATACAAGTGTCCTCATTGGAAGATTTCCCCTCTATTGATGTTCTGGTGACAGATCTTAAAATGACCCCCCAGAGACCACCCAGTTCTACATGTAGATCCCAAAACAACCTCGAAACACCACCCGGGTCTTTATGTCGATCGTGGCGTGACCCCAAGAGACCACCTAGGCCTACATGTAGATCCTGAAATAACCCCCAGAGACCACCTGGGTCTACATGTAGATCTAGGAATTACCCCCAGAGACCACCTGGGTCTACATGTAGATCTAGGAATTACCCCCAGAGACCACCTGGGTCTACATGTAGATCTAGGAACTACCTCCAGAGGCCACTATATGTAGATCCAGGAATGACCTGCACAGACCAACGGAGCCTACATATAGATCCAGGACTGATCCCCAGAGACCACCTGGGCCTACATGTAGATCCAGGACTGATCCCCAGAGACCACCTGGGCCTACATGTAGATCTAGGAATTACCCCCAGAGACCACCTGGGTCTGCATGTAGATCCTGAAATAACCCCAAGAGACCACCTGGGTCTACATGTAGATCTAGGAATTACCCCCAGAGACCACCTGGGTCTACATGTAGATCCTGAAATAACCCCAAGAGACCACCTGGGTCTACATGTAGATCTAGGAATTACCCCCAGAGACCACTATATATAGATCCACGAACGACCTTCACAGACCAACGGAGCCTACATATAGATCCAGCAATGACCCCTAGAGACCACCTAGGTCTACATGTAGATCTAGGAATTACCCCCAGAGACCACCTGGGTCTACATGTAGATCCTGAAATAACCCCCAGAGACCACCTGGGCCTACATGTAGATCCTGAAATAACCCCCAGAGACCACCTGGGTCTACATGTAGATCTAAGAATTACCCCCAGAGACCACCTGGGTCTACATGTAGATCCTGAAATAACCCCAAGAGACCACCTGGGTCTACATGTAGATCTAGGAATTACCCCCAGAGACCACTATATATAGATCCACGAACGACCTTCACAGACCAACGGAGCCTACATATAGATCCAGGAATGACCCCTAGAGACCACCTAGGTCTACATGTAGATCTAGGAATTACCCCCAGAGACCACCTGGGTCTACATGTAGATCCTGAAATAACCCCAAGAAACCACCTGGGTCTACATGTAGATCTAGGAATTACCCCCAGAGGCCACTATATGTAGATCCACGAACGACCTTCACAGACCAACGGAGCCTACATATAGATCCAGGAATGACCCCTAGAGACCACCTAGATCTACATGTAGATCTAGGAATTACCCCCAGAGACCACCTGGGTCTACATGTAGATCCTGAAATAACCCCAAGAGACCACCTGGGTCTACATGTAGATCTAGGAATTACCCCAGAGGCCACTATATGTAGATCCACGAACGACCTTCACAGACCAACGGAGCCTACATATAGATCCAGGAATGACCCCTAGAGACCACCTAGATCTACATGTAGATCTAGGAATTACCCCCAGAGACCACCTGGGTCTACATGTAGATCCTGAAATAACTCCAAGAGACCACCTGGGTCTACATGTAGATCTAGGAATTACCCCCAGAGGCCACTATATGTAGATCCACGAACGACCTTCACAGACCAACGGAGCCTACATATAGATCCAGGACTGATCCCCAGAGACCACCTGGGCCTACAGGTAGATCCAGCTCTGAGGAAGGGGGTGCGGCCCTGAAACACGTCAGCTTTCTACCCGTTGATGTGATATGGGATATGTGTCCGCACTGCTCAACATTGTGTGGTTTTATGGCTCATTGATAGTTGCCACTTAGTGAGTACCCACTTTTTACTGATTTTATTATTAAATAAATGTTTTTTGGTAATGCGCTAGGTGCGTGCGCCTCCCATTTTGTTTTCTTTTTGTAGTATTTATCGGATTACCCCATCTGAGGAAGGCCTAGTCCCGGAATACCGTTGTCCTTGCTGCTTTTTACCACAGAAGACCCCTTAGCGCTGGAAGTGACTGCTTGCCTTTGTATAGATCCAGGAATGACCCCTATAGACCACCCTGGTCTACATGTAGATCCAGGAATGACCCCTATAGACCACCTTGGTCTACATGTAGATCTAGGAATGACCCCTATAGACCACCTTGGTCTACATGTAGATCTAGGAATGACCCCTATAGACCACCCTGGTCTACATGTAGATCTAGGAATGACCCCTATAGACCACCCTGGTCTACATGTAGATCGAGGAATGACCCCTATAGACCACCTTGGTCTACATGTAGATCGAGGAATGACCCCTATAGACCACCTTGGTCTACATGTAGATCTAGGAATGACCCCAATAACCACCCTGGTCTACATGTAGATCTAGGAATGACCCCTATAGACCACCCTGGTCTACATGTAGATCTAGGAATGACCCCTATAGACCACCCTGGTCTACATGTAGATCCAGGAATGACCCCTATAGACCATCTTGGTCTACATGTAGATCTAGGAATGACCCCTATAGACCACCCTGGTCTACATGTAGATCTAGGAATGACCCCTATAGACCACCCTGGTCTACATGTAGATCCAGGAATGACCCCTATAGACCACCTTGGTCTACATGTAGATCCAGGAATGACCCCTATAGACCACCTTGGTCTACATGTAGATCTAGGAATGACCCCTATAGACCACCCTGGTCTACATGTAGATCTAGGAATGACCCCTATAGACCACCCTGGTCTACATGTAGATCTAGGAATGACCCCTATAGACCACCCTGGTCTACATGTAGATCCAGGAATGACCCCTATAGACCATCTTGGTCTACATGTAGATCTAGGAATGACCCCTATAGACCACCCTGGTCTACATGTAGATCCAGGAATGACCCCTATAGACCACCCTGGTCTACATGTAGATCTAGGAATGACCCCTATAGACCACCCTGGTCTACATGTAGATCTAGGAATGACCCCTATAGACCACCCTGGTCTACATGTAGATCTAGGAATGACCCCTATAGACCACCCTGGTCTACATGTAGATCCAGGAATGACCCCTATAGACCCCTGGTCTACATGTAGATCTAGGAATGACCCCTATAGACCACCCTGGTCTAGATCTAGGAATGACCCCTATAGACCACCCTGGTCTACATGTAGATCTAGGAATGACCCCTATAGACCACCCTGGTCTACATGTAGATCTAGGAATGACCCCTATAGACCACCCTGGTCTACATGTAAATCTAGGAATGACCCCTATAGACCACCTTGGTCTACATGTAGATCTAGGAATGACCCCTATAGACCACCCTGGTCTACATGTAGATCTAGGAATGACCCCTATAGACCACCCTGGTCTGCATGTAGATCCAGGAATGACCCCTATAGACCACCTTGGTCTACATGTAGATCTAGGAATGACCCCTATAGACCACCCTGGTCTACATGTAGATCCAGGAATGACCCCTATAGACCACCTTGGTCTACATGTAGATCCAGGAATGACCCCTATAGACCACCCTGGTCTACATGTAGATCCAGGAATGACCCCTATAGACCACCCTGGTCTACATGTAGATCCAGGAATGACCCCAAGAATGACCCCTATAGACCACCCGGGTCTACACCCGGGTTGATCCAAAGGCCCATACACACGATCGGACTTTTTGACAACCAACATGCAAATTAGCTGTTTTGGACCAACATCTGACCGTGTGTACGCTCCATCGGACCAACTTTTTCCAGGTTTCATCGGACTTTTGTTGGCTGTGCGGACGGACCAACTTTCTGCCAACAAAAGTCCGATGGACCAAAGTCCAACCGTGTGTACACAAAACCAACGGACTTTTGTACAAAGTACCAACACGCATGCTCAGAACCAGTGCAAAAGATCAGACAACAATATAGAAGTTGACCAAAGGTGGCGCTGGAGTATTCGAACGTCCTCTTTTGAAGTGTCGTCAGTACGTTGAAACGTCACTACGTTCGTGTTTGTTGCCTAAAAAGTCTGATCGTGTGTATGCAATACCAACTTGGGGCCAACGCCCTTTGGACAAAAATCCACAGGAAAGTTGGTCCACGGTCCGATCGTGTGTATGAGGCTTTAGAATGACCACTAGAGACCATCAGGGTCTACATGTCGATTCAAGAATGACCCCCAGAGACCAACATGTCCTACATGTAGATTCAGAAATGACCCCTGAGACCACCTGGGCCTACACGTAGATCCAGGACTGATCCACAGAGACCATCCATACCCACATGTAGATCCAGGAAAGACCCCCAGAGACCAACAAGGTTTGCATGTTGGTCCAGGAATGACCCCCAGAGACCACCCAGGTCTACATGAAGATCCAGGAATGACCCCCAGAGACGAACAGAGGCAACATGTAGATCCAAAAAAGATCTCTAGAGGCCACCTGGTTCTACATGTAGATACTGGAGTGACCCCCTCAGAGACCTGGACCTAGGTCTACATGTAGATCCTGGAATAGTCACCACCCAGGACCAAGTTCCAGGTTCCACCTTCTGCCTAGATGTAGAAGAGTTCACAGTGACTCTCTGACCACCTTTAGCCTTGTTCTAGAGAAGTTCTGGAGCCGGGCTGAGTTCTCAGACACGCCACTGTCAGGGTTCTTTCAAACTTTGATGTTTTCCTGGTTTACTTACTAAGGCCGGACAAAGAGCAATGGCGGTATGTGAGGTAACTGGGAGGGGCCAATTTATTCACACAGATTCAGACTGAATGCTCATAAACTCAGAAGATCATGACAACTGTCTAGCACATCCAACTCTTCAATGGCGCCTCCTACTTCCTTCCCATCATCCTTTCTGTCCTTTCACCTATCCCTCCTCTAATTGGGAGCAGTCATTATTCAACAGAACATAAGAAGCTTTTCAGGGGACCTCCTACCATCCTGAGTAGACAGGAGCTGAACACAGACACTCAGTGCTGCTCAACCGGCTGTGCCCATTATGAGGGGTTCCCACCATCCCTGTGCTGAGTTCCCGGGTCTGTACACCCGCTGTGCCTATTATGAGGGTTCCCACCATCCCTGTGCTGAGTTCCTGGGTCTGTACACCCGCTGTGCCTATTATGAGGGTTCCCACCATCCCTGTGCTGAGTTCCCGGGTCTGTACACCCGCTGTGCCCATTATGAGGGGTTCCCACCATCCCTGTGCTGAGTTCCCGGGTCTGTACACCCGCTGTGCCCATTATGAGGGGTTCCCACCATCCCTGTGCTGAGTTCCCGGGTCTGTACACCCGCTGTGCCCATTATGAGGGGTTCTCACCATCCCTGTGCTGAGTTCCCGGGTCTGTACACCCGCTGTGCCCATTATGAGGGGTTCCCACCATCCCTGTGCTGAGTTCCTGGGTCTGTACACCCCGCTGTGCCCATAATGAGGGGTTCCCACCATCCCTGTGCTAAGCCTAACTCTGTGAACAATAATCTTCTAATAAAGTCAGATGTCTGATAAAATGCCAGCTTCCTGGCTGCATCCGGGTTCAGTAGGTCTGGGTCAGAGGCCAGAAACAAGCATGCAGCCAGTGAAGTCAGTCCTATCTATATGAGTCTATGTCTTACTTTGAGCATTGTGGAATATGGGGAATGTGGGGTGAGACTTCTATCTGTGACCCCTTTATATCCATCATTAGAGACAAGAGAGAGATATAGAAGGCCCAGCCCAGGAAGGGTTAATGGCCTGATTGAGCTCATTGGTTGGCGGGTGTGATAAATAGGAGGGTGAGGGGAATGTACTGTGTGTCCTGCTGGGTGAGGTGAGCAGATTGTGAGGAATGGAGTAGATTGGAGGTTTAGAGTGGTGGGGCTCTGAGGGATTGGATTTTAAATGGTGGGGACTCTGGGGGATTATGACTGCAGGTCTGTATGGTGGTGGGGATCTGGATGAGTTGTTGGGATTGTAGGGGGATGGTAACATGCAAACACTGGTGCTGTTTGAGGTGGTGGCGAGCTGGAGGATTAGAAGGTATTGTAGGGATCTGGAGGGGGATGAATTTGAAGTGTGGTGGTGGGTAGTTGGGATTGTAAGGTGGTGGGGATCTGGAGCGGGGGGGTGTTGGGATTGTGGGGTGGTGGTTTGTGGGTATCTGAAGGAGGGGATGGGCTGTTGGGATTGGTGTGGGTTGTTGGGATGGTAGGGTGGTGGGGATCTGGAGGAGGGGTTCAGGGTGGTGTTGGGATTGTAGAGTGATGGAGAGTTGGGGGATTTGGAGGTAGTGTGAAGCTGGGGGGGTTCCGGGATTGGTAGGGTTTGGGTATCTGGTAGAGTGGTTGGGAATGTGGTGATCTGGAGTGGGGGGGGGGGGGGGGGGGTTGGGATTGTAGGTGAATGGTAACATGCAAACGTTGATGCTGTTTGAGGTGGTGGCGAGCTGGAGGATTAGAAGTTATTGTGGGGATCTGGAGGGGGTTGAATTTGTAGGGTGGTGGTGGGTAGTTGGGATTGTAAGGTGGTGGGCTTCTGGAGTGTGGGGGGGGGGGGGGGGGTTGATGTTGTTGGGATTGTAGGGTGGTGGTTTGTGGGGATCTGAAGGAGGGGCTGGGCTGTTGGGATTTGTGTTGGTTGTTGGGATGGTAGGGTGGTGGGGATGGGCTGTTGGGATGGTAGGGTGGTGGGGGATCTGGAGGAGGGAGGGGTTCAGGGTGGTGGGTTGTTGGGATTGGAGAGTTGGGGGGATTAGGAGGTAGTGTGAAGCTGGGGGGTTCTGGGATTAGTAGGGTTTGGGTATCTGGTAGAGTTGTTGGGAAGGTGGGGATCTGGAGTGGGGGGCGGGGGGTGTTGGGATTGTAGAGGAATGGTAACATGCAAACGTTGATGCTGTTTGAGGTGGTGGTGAGCTGGAGTATTAGAAGGTATTGTGGGGGTTGAATTTGTAGGGTGGTGGGTAGTTGGGATTGTAAGGTGAGGGTTGAAGTTGTTTGCGATTGTAGTGTGGTGGTGGGGATCTGGAGGCGGGAGGGGTTGGATTTGTAGGGTGGTGGTGGGTGGTTGGGATTGTAGGGTGGTTGGTATCTGAAGGAGGGGATGGGTTGTTGGGTTTGTAGGGTGGTTGGGATCTGGAGGGGATGGGTGGTTGGGATTGTAGGGTGGTGAAGAGCTGGGGGATTAGGAGGTAGTGTGAAGCTGGGGGGGGGGGGGGGGGGGTGGGGTTCTGGGATTGTAGTTTGGGATTGTAGGGTGGTGGTGGTGATCAGGAGGGGAGGGTTGAGTTGTTCAGATTGTGGGGTATCTGAAAGGGGGGGGGGGGGGGGTGTTGGGATTGTAGGGTGGCGAGGGGGATGGTAACGTGCGAACACTGGTGCTGTTTGAACATCATTGAGATATTTATAGAATGTGTTGGGACTGGGCATTTATTTGGCTGTATTTTTGTCCCGTGGTTGTAGTGAAGATGACCTCCATATTTTTGTATCTGTTTTAGAACCACGACTGTCCCGGAACCATGTCACTCTGTAAATCATGGGGTCCCCTTGCTGTTGTGTTGGTGGTTATCTTTCTTTGTGACTTGGCTTCTGCCCAGTTTCCCCGCCAGTGTGCCACCCCAGAGGCCTTGGCTACCGGAGAGTGTTGTCCCGGCCTCTACCCTCAACAGACTCCAGATCCCAGCGACCTCTGTGGCCACACCGTGAGCCGTGGCCTCTGCATGCCGATCACAGTGGACACCAGGCCTCATGGACCCCAGTATAAAATGGAGGGACTGGACGACCGGGAATACTGGCCCATTCGCTTCTTCAAAAAGGCTTGTCTGTGCAATGACCGGTTCTATGGGCACAACTGTGGCAGCTGCAAACCTGGATGGACCGGTGACAACTGTGATCAGCCCATTGTTGTGGGTGAGTAGAAGTAAAATACTAAACTTTTGTATTGCCGTTTCATTTGTATTTGGTAATTCCGGTTCTTGAGCTGATCAATGGATACATTGGATGTCATGTGCGTGGCTAGAGGATCTCAGATGTGGCTGTTTGTCCAGGATGGTATAACAATGGACACCACTCGCTTGGATGGGTGTAGATCAGGACTTCTCCAGACATGGTTGATCTCATAATTCAGACTAGACTCTCATCTCTCCCGATCTCAGAAGTCTTTGTAAATCTTTAATCAAGATTTTGCTGGCTGGACATGTGCAGAGCTCTGGCTCCGTGGCAATGGAGGTTTAAGTGGTATCTCTATATTCCAAGACAAAGCCCTGTGAAGGCAGGTCCCACCAAGGTTGGTGATATCTCACAGGGCTTTCACCATGTCAGATGTCACCATCCTGATTCCCTATCATTCGTAACCAAGAACGCTGCATCACTAGCGCCCCCTGCCAGAGCAAGCTCCAACAGGAATGACGAGCTGAGTGTTTGGTTCAAATGAATGTTTGACCAAATGTTTAGGGTGTTTGTCATGGCGGAACAAGATGGCTGCTAAGGAAGCTGATCACCCACCACATGTTTGGCAACCCCTGACATCACCTGGGCCCATTCACCTCCCTGGCCAGGTATTGCCCCATGCTAAGGGCATGTGGTATTTGAGAGGACTGGTGGAAGCTTTTTACCCACCCCCAAGCCAGGCCATGCAGATTAAGGGTTTAGTATGGATTCCCCACAATCGTTTTGGGGGTTTTCCTGTAGTACATCTACAGACAGAATGTCGGAGGCCTTTTGAAACCGCCAGTAAACATTTCACTTTTATTTTTCTGTGGAAGTTCCATGCTGTTAAGCTGGCAGGGAGCTGTCATTTAAACAGCATTTTAGGCCCCTTTCACACTGGGGCGGTTTGCAAGCGCTATTGCGCTAAGAATAGCGCCTGCAAACCAGGGCCGGACTGGGCATAAAAACCAGCCCTGGAAATAATTTCATAGCAGCCCCAGTGGTGTAGAATGGGTTGTCATTTAGCACACCGAGTCCCTTCCACTCGTACAGTATATTTAGCATAAGGTACCCATATGGTACCTCATGGATGTACCACACTTCCTTTGTTCTCCTTTCTTTCCCTTTTATCTCTCTCTATCCTAATGTCTCTTTTTTTCCCCCATATATCGCTCTCTATCCATCTGTCATGTTCTTTCTCTCCCGCTTTCTTTGTTCCTCCCCGTTTTTTTATTCCTTCTCCTCATCTTTGTTTTTTTACCCCCCTCTCTCACTTCTTTATCTACACACACACACTGTATGTATTTACACCTATGTGTATATTGCACCCAATGAATTATTGTCTTTTGGGGGAGGGTGGATTCCAATGTAAAGTGTGCCTTGGCCATAGCGCCCACCATAAAGCATCCTCCCTCTTTACTGGTTCAGGACTGGGGGCTGTAATATACTTCTGCTGTGGCAGATGGGGAAGTGTGTACAGTGTGTGTATCATGTGTGTGTCCTCTCCTGCAGGGATTGCAGACACATTACAGGAGATGGTCAGAGGCTGCAGATATAGTACAGGCAGGGATTTTTTCAGCTGGAACTTGGTGGAACTCAGTAGCACCACCTCAGACCCTCTGCTCCCTGCTCACCACTATCGCTCTGTGGGAGCCGGACTTCTGTGTTTACAAGTGACAGCTTGGCTCCCTCAGATCTGATCTCCTGAGTGGCTCCCACTGAATGCAGGATGGGGAGAAGGGGGATGCAGGTGTCTGGAGTGTGTGCAGGACATGGTTGAGTCCCTGCACCTATTCTCTGAGAAAAAAAGCCATGAGTACAGGAGAGGGTCAGAGACTGCAGCCATGGTACAGGAGAGGGTCAGAGACTGCAGCCATGGTACAGGAGAGGGTCAGAGACTGCAGCCATGGTACAGGAGAGGGTCAGAGACTGCAGACTTGGTACAGGAGAGGGTCAGAGACTGCAGCCATGGTACAGGAGAGGGTCAGAGACTGCAGCCATGGTACAGGAGATGGTCAGAGACTGCAGCCATGGTACAGGAGAGGGTCAGAGACTGCAGCCATGGTACAGGAGAGGGTCAGAGACTGCAGCCATGGTACAGGAGAGGGTCAGAGACTGCAGCCATGGTACAGGAGAGGGTCAGAGACTGCAGCCATGGTACAGGAGAGGGTCAGAGACTGCAGCCATGGTACAGGAGAGGGTCAGAGACTGCAGCCATGGTACAGGAGAGGGTCAGAGACTGCAGACATGGTACAGGAGAGGGTCGGAGACTGCAGCCATGGTACAGGAGAGGGTCAGAGACTGCAGCCATAGTACAGGAGAGGGTCAGAGACTGCAGACATGGTACAGGAGAGGGTCGGAGACTGCAGCCATAGTACAGGAGAGGGTCAGAGACTGCAGCCATAGTACAGGAGAGGGTCAGAGACTGCAGCCATATTACAGGAGAGGGTCGGAGACTGCAGCCATGGTAGAGGAGAGGGTCGGAGACTGCAGCCATGGTAGAGGAGAGGGTCGGAGACTGCAGCCATGGTAGAGGAGAGGGTCGGAGACTGCAGCCATGGTAGAGGAGAGGGTCGGAGACTGCAGCCATGGTAGAGGAGAGGGTCGGAGACTGCAGCCATGGTAGAGGAGAGGGTCGGAGACTGCAGCCATGGTAGAGGAGAGGGTCGGAGACTGCAGCCATGGTAGAGGAGGGGGTCGGAGACTGCAGCCATGGTAGAGGAGAGGGTCGGAGACTGCAGCCATGGTAGAGGAGAGGGTCGGAGACTGCAGCCATGGTAGAGGAGAGGGTCGGAGACTGCAGCCATGGTAGAGGAGAGGGTCGGAGACTGCAGCCATGGTAGAGGAGAGGGTCGGAGACTGCAGCCATGGTAGAGGAGAGGGTCGGAGACTGCAGCCATGGTAGAGGAGAGGGTCGGAGACTGCAGCCATGGTAGAGGAGAGGGTCGGAGACTGCAGCCATGGTAGAGGAGAGGGTCGGAGACTGCAGCCATGGTAGAGGAGAGGGTCGGAGACTGCAGCCATGGTAGAGGAGAGGGTCGGAGACTGCAGCCATGGTAGAGGAGAGGGTCGGAGACTGCAGCCATGGTAGAGGAGAGGGTCGGAGACTGCAGCCATGGTAGAGGAGAGGGTCGGAGACTGCAGCCATGGTAGAGGAGAGGGTCGGAGACTGCAGCCATGGTAGAGGAGAGGGTCGGAGACTGCAGCCATGGTAGAGGAGAGGGTCGGAGACTGCAGCCATGGTAGAGGAGAGGGTCGGAGACTGCAGCCATGGTAGAGGAGAGGGTCGGAGACTGCAGCCATGGTAGAGGAGAGGGTCGGAGACTGCAGCCATGGTAGAGGAGAGGGTCGGAGACTGCAGCCATGGTAGAGGAGAGGGTCGGAGACTGCAGCCATGGTAGAGGAGAGGGTCGGAGACTGCAGCCATGGTAGAGGAGAGGGTCGGAGACTGCAGCCATGGTAGAGGAGAGGGTCGGAGACTGCAGCCATGGTAGAGGAGAGGGTCGGAGACTGCAGCCATGGTAGAGGAGAGGGTCAGAGACTGCAGCCATGGTAGAGGAGAGGGTCAGAGACTGCAGCCATGGTACAGGAGAGGGTCAGAGACTGCAGCCATGGTACAGGAGAGGGTCAGAGACTGCAGCCATGGTACAGGAGAGGGTCAGAGACTGCAGCCATGGTACAGGAGAGGGTCAGAGACTGCAGACATGGTACAGGAGAGGGTCAGAGACTGCAGCCATAGTACAAGTTAGGGATCGCAGACATGATTGATTCAGGAGATGCATTTAAAGCTGAACTCAGTGTATAGGTATATAGTATTGCAGGGTTGCTCCACTCTATTTAAACCATCTCTGCAAGATCAAGTCAGTCATTTTACTTTGAAAGTACAACCAAGTGACAGAACACGGCTTCACATCCCATTTCCAAAATACACATTTTCTTGCAAACACTGAACTGCTCAGGATTAGTGGAGGACGGTAACCAGTTAATGGGGCTGTGAAGCTTTTAGCCGGATCCAGCAGTACATCCTCCAAAAAAAAAAAAAAAAAAACCCAAACAATCTGTGCAGCACAGAGGGAGCTCTGGCTAAATAGCTGATTATAAGCTGAAAGGGTTAACAGCCATGTGTCCTGATCTCATAGAATGCTGCTGCAGCGTCTTCCAGAGTTCTTATCAGTGTGATCAGACAATGTGCAGGTCAGGTTAGCAAATAAATAAAAAAATAATCAGGGAGACACAAGGGAGGGGAAGCTGATCGGTAACCTGCACACTGCCTGATCACACTTGGAAGACACCGCAGCCAGCCAGCAATATGTTACTGTGCTCCAGACGATCCAGACTTGTGAGTCCTGCAGAACTTACATTGTTGTAGTCATATCTCCTTGTATCTCCCTCCTGGCGACCCCATTCAGCCCCACCACTCCAGCGCTTACAGTCAAATGTGAGCGGGGGAGGGCTACACTGCCTGCTGATTGGCTGTGGATGGATGGGAGGAGGAGCAAGTCCCCTAAGCAGCGCTATTGGCTGTGGGTTCCCTGCTAAAAGAAATGATCAGTCTACTGCCCAGTAAAACACACAGTAAGCGTCCATGCTCCCTCCCTCCTGCACACCACAGACCTGCCTGCCGCACTGCTAGAATTCGAATCCTCAGCTAGCCCCGCCTCCTGTTCACAGCTCCTAGCTGACAGCGGCCCCAGGGCAGCCAGCCTACCGGGAAATCTCCCGCTATCCCGGTAGGCCAGTCCGGCCCTGCTGCAAACCGACCCGAAACAGCTGTTGCTGTTCCTTCAGTGTGAAAGCCCGAGGGCTCACACTGAAGCGATGCGCTTGCAGGACGCTCAAAAATGTCCTGCAAGCCACATCTTTGGCTCGCTATAGGAGCGGTATATTTACCGCTCCTATAGCACCCGTCCCATTGAAAACAATGGGGGAGCGCGCCGAACCCGCCCGCAAAACGCCGCAATAGCGGCGGTTTGCGGGCGGTATTGACCCTTTTTCGGCCGCTCGCGGGGGGTAAAAAAACCCCGCGAGCGGCCGCAATGCGCCGCTAAAACGCTGGTAAAGCGGCGCTAAATATAGCACCACTTTACCGCCAGCGCCCCCACCGCTCCAGTGTGAAACCAGCCTTAGATTTTTGAAATGTCCGTGTTGGCAGTAGGTTTATATACCGTAAATTTGATGCAACGCTTCACAGGCAGGTTTAGAGTGGCAGAGAAAATGCTCTGTGCTTGGAGATCACTGCTGTTTAGGCATTGATGAGCCGACTGTAGCCCAATACTTCCTACAGAATCTCAAAATACAAGAAATTGGCCGGCTTGCTGTAGGATGGGATTTGACAAACATGTGTAGCAGAATCTCTGACCTCTTCCAGTCTAATGGGGACCTTCAAGGCCAAAAATGGCTGACCTCCTTCAATATGTGGTGGGTTGTGAGGCATGGTGGGTGCAAAGGTGGTAAGCCATTGGGCACCAGACACTACTTGAATGTAAAAGATTTTATTTCTTTGACTTTTTTTTTTTGCAAGAAAAAGAGGGTTAGGGCCAGGACACCCTTATATAGTTGCAATTTCAAATGGCAGACTCAAGACTTCAATAGGAGGACAGCAGTACAGGGAAAGGCCTCAGCAAGGCACCACTTCTGCACGTGCAGGATTGCTGTCTCCTATGGCAACAGTACTGAAACGGTTCCTAACTCAAAGTAACAGTTCTCTCCGCTGTACTACAACTTCTCATTGTAGTTTTTCAGCCCCTTGAGCTCCTGATCTCACTGGACCCTTTGAGTCACTGACTCTAAATCCCATGAGCTCCTCAAGGCATTTGTGGTGGTATCTCCCCTTAAGCGTCACCCATGCTTCCCTGCTGGGTTCCTAGCTTGGCACTTCGGTTACCTTCACACCTGACCACACCTGACCACTCAGTCCCTAGCTTGACACACAAGGCTGCTCTGCAAGTGTCCTCTGCTGGTTGGGTCCCTGGCTTGATCACCGCCTGAAGTTTCCAGATTCTCCACTGTGCCCGTTCTGTGAGAATACTGCTCCGGTACTTGCTTCAGTTACTCACTGTGGTCCCTGGTAAAGGTGGTTGGTGCCTTTAGTGGCGACAACTTCCCCTCTTCCTTTGACCATGACAGGTTCTTCGGCTGGCAGAACCATCACTTTTGGTTGGTCTGCAAGCTGCTGCCCTCTCACTTCTGGATAGGCCCTCACACAGCCTAATGCCCCAGGGAAAGGCACAATCTCCGGCCTAGCAGCCCGGGGCAGACAAGTCCACCCAGACGGTGGTCTGGGTGGCACACAAGAACTTGGATCACCTAACCTCACCCAAAATGTATATAGGCTCTCCCAGCAGGCCAAGGGTTTCAACAAAACCCCTGCCCATTGGCTGAGATACCCCCCCCATAACATGACCTTGTCCTTCTCAACCTAATGCCTCCAAGTGCCTGGCAGAGGAGGAAAGTACAACTTGGGGAGAAGTCAATGGATCCCTATTAACTACAGTACCTACTCCCTGATGAGCTCCCTGACTGGCACTACACTTGCATCAAAAGCATGCCAGTTCAGCAGGGACTGCTGGGATCTGCCCATGAGTTTAATTCTTGGACAATCCTGGTACATAACGGGCTTTCACTTGTATGAGATAAATGTACAACGCACAATCATTTTTGACTCTTCAAGTGGTTTTCTTGAAGCATTTGCAGCTCTTGCTACTTCTATTTTGTGGATGGAAAATGTAAATCCTCATAGCCTTTAGTTTAAAGTGAGGCCATTTCTTCTTTCCTGGTATTCCATGGCTTTAGAGTTTGTCCAATACATGCCCCCTCCACTACACGCCAGTTCATTTATGGACCCCCTATGTCACTATAAGATGTAAGCCAACAGGGGGAACCAGAATGTGGCACGGGGAGGTAAGAACTGGGACATGCCTAGACCTGTCTAAAGCTGGCTATAGATTGTTGAATTCAACAATCAAAAAATTCTTTGGAAAATTTGTACAAATTCTCAACCTTCTCAGCAAATACGTTTTTGAGATTCAAGATTGTTGTTGTTGTTTTTTTTTTTTTTTTTTTAACATTTTTAGTTTTGGAATGAACTTTACCAAACAAATCATACACCCTTTGAAGTTGGTTTGCAGAAACCTTTTCCATTCTGCACCTTCACATTTTCCCACCACTGTAGAAAATCGCCATTGATTTGACCCACTTTTCAGAAAAATTTGCAAATTATATTAGCTTTTTTTTTATTTTATTTGACATTCTACCATCTATGACCAGCTTAATACCTGAAACAGTTGGGGACCTTCATAGCTTAAACTTATTACTTCTGACCTTTTTTGTGGTGATGGACCACCTTTTTAAATGGCTGCTTCAGGAGGGTTTCCACAAAGAATCAAGTAGTGCTGAAAGTTTAAACAGTCCACTAGTAGCTGGTTAAGGCCAGAATGTGTACCCCCCCCCCCCCCATCATTAGGAACTGCACAGGTTTACATTAAACATGACCTAACTGTCATGGCAGGTTTACCATGTCGCCATAAATGCTTAACCCAAAAGACTTGTGTGTCTTCCAATAAACTCCTGTGACAATTCGGCTTTCAATTCTTGTCTAGAAAGAAGAAATATTATGGCCTTGAATGATACAGAGCGCCAGAATTTCATTGATGCCCTCAACCTTGCTAAGAACACTGTCCACCCGGATTACGTCATCGCCACCAGACACTACAATCAGCTGGTTAATCCGGAGAGCAACGTGACTAATTTCGAGAACATCTCCATTTATGACTACTTCGTCTGGACTCACTACTACAGTGTCAGCAAAACCTTCCTGGGCCTGGATCGGGGCAGTGCTGGAGGTATTGACTTCTCTCATGAAGGTCCGGCCTTCCTCACATGGCACAGGTTCCATTTGCTGCAGCTGGAAAGAGACATTCAGGTAAACTTTAAAACTTTCTGGAAGGAGCAGGGAAATGTTGACATTGTGGGATATATTTCTGCATTTGAGCAGCAAGGAAGGAGGCCCCCTCTCCATTGGCTATCGCTCATTATACACTTTGATGTCATATGGGACGGGCAGAAAGTATTTATTGTGTATGTAGGAGTCACCTGTAGGTGTAAGGTGGGTGAGCTTGTTTTTCACCAGCTACTTGGATCAAAAGCTCAACATTGGTGGTCCTGACGGAGGGTGAAAGATGGGATTGCTTTGCAATTTTCTGCCATTGATGGGTTTATCACATGAGTTCATTCCAATTGCTCTCTGCTAAGGGCTATGGTGTCCTCGGATATCTGATAAAAGTGGGTATTGAAATGCATTGTAAGATATCTGCTGGGACCACAACCAGAATACAGAACAAGTGATGCCAATGGATGTGGCTAGCTAAGGCACTGTCTACTACTGGGAAGACTTGCCTATTTCCTTACCAAGAGAAAATGTAGGTCAATCCATGACAGGGAGAGCAAACTTAGTTTGGACCAGCCTTAACTTCATGGTGGAACCCTTAATCTTTATGGGCTCATGGATGCTATCCAATTATCCTCAGCTCACAGTAGCTTACTCCCAATGGTCACTGGTCATAATGCTCCTTTGCATTCATGGTCATTGGGAATAATCCCCCTCCACAGAATCTTAAAAGTGGTGTCATTGATTACTCGTGTGAGGCAGAAGCTTCTTATTGCTTGAGGAACCATAAGGTTTCATGGAACCCTATTAGAGTCTGGGTAAGACCTTTCCCTATAAAAACCATAAAATGTTACATTTTGGTTGAAGTAGGTCTTTAAATATGATTTTGCACCAACTATCCAAAAGTCCAGCCAAAACTGAATTTAGTCCATGGTGCATATATCCCATTAGCTTAACTTGCCTTTGGTGGCAATGTCTTACTAAAATTGGCCTATTTTGCTGATTTGTTGGTGTAGAACTAGATGATTCAATCGGTGGCTCTAATGCTTGCTCTTTCCCCATTTTCTTGTTTTGCAGAACCTTCTTAAAGACCCATCTTTTTCCTTGCCTTACTGGAATTTTGCTATTGGTGGAAACAGGTGTGATATCTGCACTGATGACCTGATGGGTGCGAGGAGCAATTTTGGAGAAAATCTGCTGAGCCCAAATTCGGTCTTCTCTCAATGGAGAGTTGTTTGTGAAGATGTAGAAGACTACGAGAGCCTCGGAACAATCTGCAACAGTGAGTAAATGGGGCTTATTGTCACAAATGCAACTGGGCACGCTCATGAGCAAGGTTGGCTCTGATGGGGAAATGAGAACCTACCTGTGACAGGAGGGCACATGGAACCCAGCATCCCTTGGAAAGGTTAGGGAAACCAATGTTTCAGCTCCCCATGCACCTATTATGTTTAAGTCACCCTGTGCCACCCTGGTACAGGATGAGTGAGAAAATATATCTTGGATTACTTAAAATGTAAGTGATATTTATCCACCATTTCCCAGGATATATGTAAAGACTATTCTTGCTTTGATTCTGAACTCAAGATGTTCGTTGAGAGCTGATCACATTGTCCTCTGTACAATGTAGGAGAAGGACCGACTCCTAGTGGAGCTCCTGCTATTAGGACAAAATGTCTTGTGGTTGTACTTATAATGTATAATCTACTGTGTGAAGCTCGTGACAACAAGTCTGACCTTAAGTGAAATCCTGATGGGCACAGTCACATCAGCTGCTTAAAGGGATTAGTTAGCTCATGTTAATTTGTTAGAGGTGTATTGTTAGAGTAATAAGCAGGAGGGGGAGACCTCATTCTACTGTATTATAAATACTTGTCATTTTGGTTCTAATCAGTCCATGTTGAGCAGCTAAACAAGTGTCGTCTTGTTTTGTGCTTGTGAGCGGTTGGAACATCTGATATCTATATTCAGACTGGGAGGAAGTGGTATGACGAAAGCACTCAAGCAGAGTGTAGGGACGTTGCATGACCTGAAATGACGCCACATTAAACTGGTTATACCTTAGTAGAATTTTTTTGTTAGGCATTTTTTTTTTAGTTTGGTTTTCGACCAGATTTGCAATTTTTCAATGGGGAATATTCAAATACAACTTTAAAATCCATATTTGAATTTCAGAATATGGCTATAGTTCTATTTTGTATTCAATTTGAAATTAGAGTTTCGGAAGACTGATGTAACGGATCCCTGTCGCACTCCACTTGAGTTTCTGTCATACACTGCTTCCTTCCAGTCTGAATATAGATATCGGACACTCCAACCGCTGACCACCACAAACAAGGCAATACTCATTTGGTTGCTAAACATGAACTGTTTATTAGAACAAGAATACAGCTCTTGTATACATTTGAATAGGAGCCCCTCCCCCCTCCAGCTCATATTACTCCAACAATACACCTGTAACCAGAAATTTAAACTTGAGCTAATTAACTAGTCCCTTAAAGCGGCTGATGTGACTCTGTGCCCACCTGGCCATTGTGATTATTCAGGATTTCACTACAGGTCAGACTTGTCACCGAGCTTCACACTGTAACAAGCGTTTCACAATACAAGCTTTTTTAAAAAAAAAGTCTTGCAAAACGAGCAGGATTCAAGCCTCTGCGATGTGCAGTACCACATTTGGCCAGAGGTGCGGGGGTGTCAGTTTACGCACATTCTCCGAGTCTCTCTGGCGCCCCCCACCTCTGGCCACATGTGGTACTGCATACAATAGAAGTCAATGTGGAACACATTATCCTGGTTTCCCTTGACTTCTATGGGGAAACTCGCTTTGATATGCAAGTGCTTTGGATTACAAGCATTCTCCTGGAACGGATTATGCTTGTAATCCAAGGTTCCACTGTACATTATCATAAGTATAAACACAGGACACCTTCTCACAATGGCAGGAGCTCCAGTAGGAGACGGTCCGACTTCTATATTGTACAGAGGCCAATGTGATCAGCTCTTTCAATTAACATGCCGCCTTCAGAATCAAACCAAGAATAGTGTGTATACATTCTATATCCTGGGAGATATTGTGAATAAATATTACTGTCCCATTTTAACCACTTAAGGACCGCCTCACGCCGATATACATCGGCAGAATGGCACGGCTGGGCACAAGCACGTACCGGTACGTTGCCCTTTAAGAGCCCAGCAGTGGGTCGCACATGCGTCTTCTTCTGTTCTTCTTCTTTTTTTTTTTTTTTTTTTTTTTAAACAGTAATCAATGCATTTTTAATTGCACTGATCGCTGTATTAATGCCTATGGTCCCAAAATTGTCTGTCTGCCATAATGTTGCAGTTACAATAAAAATTGCTGATCACCACCATTACTAGTAAAAAAAAAATTTTAAAAATGCGCAAACCTAAACGCTTATTGCGATATTTTTAGTAACAAATGTAGAATACGTATCGGCCTAAACTGTGGAAAAGTTTATTTATATATATATATATATATATATATATATATATATATTTTTTTTTTTTTTTTTTTTGGGGGGGGAGAATCGCAAAAAAAGGCCTGGTCCTTTAGCTGCAAATTGGTCCTGGGGTTAAGTGGTTAAGTAATCCAAGCCACATTTTCTCAGTCACCCTGTGCACCTAATGGACACAGGGTGACTTGGACATAGGAGGTGCATGGGGAGCTGAAACGAGGGTTTCCCAACCTCTCCAAGGGATTCTGGGTTCCATGGCCCTCCCGTTACAACTGCTATATTCTATCTATTCAGCAGCTGAAGGACTCCTCCTGCCATCTTTCACTTTGATCCCTTACTGTATATATTGTAATGTTGCAATTTGTTACTATTGTGGTTTTGGAAATTTTTAGATCCATCTGAATCAAATTTCTTTTGAATTTCAATTCGGAATGAATTGCACATGTCTAGTGTGTGGTGAGCTTAAATCCTTAATTTCACAATCTTCAGGTACAGCTGGAGGTCCAATCCAGAGGAATCCTGCAGGAAATGTGGCACGGCCCATGGTGCAAAGACTTCCCGAAATGGAAGAGGTTTTGCTTTGTCTGGAAGTAGATTTGTTTGACACGGCACCGTTCTTTTCAAACTCTTCTGAAAGCTTCCGAAACGCAATTGAAGGTACAGTACCCCCAAAAACTCTGGGATGACTTTCTAATGGGAGGCTGAGCTGATGCTCTCTAGTACAGTGGTCTCCAACTGGCCAGTGGGCTAGATGTGGACATTTGCATGCCCTTGAGGCACTATTCTCCTTGATTCAAGACCTCCTTTCCACCTAAACCAACAGTGGAGCATAATTTGTCTCATTGATGACAATGGTGGGACCCTATTCCTTCCACTGGCACCAATGGAGGATGATTCTTGCCACTGACCCCAATGATGGGGAACAATTCCTCCTACTGACAGGCATTATGTAATTTGTTTAAAATTTTACCCCCCCCCCCACTGATAACCAAGGCCTTTTCTACTCCCTCTGGACCTAAAGTCTGAAGGACAGTAAATGTGGCCTTTGTTTAAAATTTGGACAACCCAGATCTAATGAGGCTGTTGCTGCCATTGAAGGTATTGTGTTGTCCATATAAAAAAAAATATATAAATCCATAACTGAAAGGACAGGTCCACCTGGATTTTATAGGGCGGGAGCATCCTACAATAGTCCTGTAGGCCTTTACCATGAGGTCACTGAGGAAGGTTTTTTGTCTTCATGTATTAATGGTGAACTTCTTATTCCACAGGGTACAGCGAGCCATCTGGCCAGTACAACCCATCAGTTCGAAGCCTCCATAACCTTGCTCACTTGTTCCTCAATGGTACAGGAGGACAGACCCACATATCTCCAAATGACCCGATCTTTGTGCTGCTGCATACATTCACAGATGCTGTGTTTGACGAATGGCTGAGGAGACACGGTGCAGGTATGGGTCTTGATGAGCTCTTCTTACTTGTAGTAACCACAGCTTGGTTACTACAAGTATTACACATTGATTTGAAATCCTTGCCTTAATGCTATGGAATTTTTAACTATTGTAAGCTGAACAATTATGGTTCTTGGTCGGTTCTGCTGGCTTTTTTAATAGTGGCTCCATAACCTGTGTACATGGACTGCTCCTAGTGTCCATTCTTGGGTTTAGAGCCAAGATGGGTCACACATCTAATTTTATGAAGGTAGGCAGATAACATATGTTGTGGAAATTGAATTAGGATGTATTTAATGTGTCAGTGTCTCCCAGTGTTGGTTCTCCTGCGGCCCGCTCTGAAGAGCTGACTGACTCTGGTTGTGGTAGTGGAAAGCTGCTTGAGGATGCAGAGAAGTGTTTGCAGGGCGGGGCTTTGTCCAAAAGTGAAGGGCCCCTGTGCAATTCAGACCATTGTCTGGGGGGGGGGGGGGGGGGGGGCGATGTGGTCACTCTGTAAAGACATTGGTTATGGGGGATGTATGCTTGTATCTGTCTGATCCACACGTAAGAGGCTATGGCATGTTCCTGCAGATAATCTCCCATCCTCAGGAATGGTAGTATAATCTGGGTATGCGTTCTCTGAACAAGGCAGATTAAGGATTCACACCAACGGTGAAAATGGCGGTCTTTGAATTATGGTCGGCGACGGCGTCTATGATTTCTAAGCCAGCCATGCGGCTTCCTTTGTCTTTCCGGCGAGCATGGCTTGCAGGTACAAAGGGTGGGAAATCGTACACGCTGCCCCTGCCCAGACACGCCCATAAGACTACCCTAGTCATTGTTCATTGGTTGAGATTTTTATAACTCCTCCTGTTTGAAGGAATGCCTGTGCTTGATTGGCTGATTATGAAACTGAAGGAACGTCCCTACACTCCTGAGTGCGTTCGTCATGTATCACTTCCTCCCAGTCTGGATATGGTTATCAGATATTCCAACCGCTCCCCAAGCACCAAACAAGACGAGACTTGCTTAGCTGCTCAACATGGACTGTTTTATTACAAAACCAAACTGACATTTATATACAGTAGAAGGGGAGATCCCCCCCCCCTCCTGCTCATATTACTCTAACAATACACCTGTAACAACTTAACATAAACTAATTAACTAATCCCTTTAAGCAGCCGATGTGACTCAGGATTTCACTACAGGCCAGACTTGTTGTCACCGAGCTAAACAGTTGATTATAAATTATCATAATTACCACCACAAGACATTTCATCACAATAGCAGGAGGCCACCAGTAACAGACGGAGCGTCTCCTGCATTGTACAGAGGACAATGTGATCAGCTCTCTCAATTAACATCTTGCGTTCATGACACTAGCATCTGACAGTGTGTCCCAACAGCATTGAATCTGACTGGGGTTGGGGTTCTCCTTCACCCTGTGCCCCTTAAAATCCAGGGCCCATAATCGGTTGGCAGGAGGCTCGCATTTAGTCCTCTCCAAAAGCCTGTGTCCCGGCTAGGTCTGTCACAGAAACCAAGCTCTATTAAGTACTCTAAATTAACAAGACAGGCTCTCGGACGGTGGAGCTAAGGATGTGAGTTTGGTCATGTCTGTTTACTTGGGAAGATAGGGAGAGGGGGGGGGGGGTTCTAAGATACATTATACCAAGAAGCGGAAAGGGTGCTCTATTAGTGCAGGAGACATGGATTACGTGCAGCGTATAGTGGAATTTCCACGTCTCCTACAATTAGAATAATTTTGTCTAAGTCAATGGTTCTATAACTAAGGCCTGTTTTTGTTCTAGATTTCACACAGTATCCACAGGAAAATGCTCCTATAGGCCATAATAGACGACACAATATGGTTCCCTTCTGGCCCCCAGTGCCCAACAGTGAGATGTTTGCAACTGCACCAGAAAACCTGGGATATTCCTACGACATTCAGTGGCCTAGTAAGTATCGTGTCTGAGAATTTTATACAATGGCTTTTATTTTGTAGAAGTCTAGCCTTTCCCAGGTATCCTTGATGATCGACTGTTATGTGCTGCAGGTTAACTACTTTATGATCATGAAATGGGCTTTAATCTTCGGGTGCTGAATAAGTGTTCCCAGTCTATGCCGGAAGCGCATTCCCAGTTGGTGACAGCTCTGGGTCTCCTAACCATCGGGAACCAGGACCACCTCTAGATCCTCATTGTGACCCTTCACCCTGTAGCCTGTCCCTGTGTTCCCCCCCCTCAAATCTGACTTCTCTTATGCCACGTACACGCGGTTGGAATTTCGGCCAGCAAAAGACCGATGAGAGCTTTTCATCGGAAAATGTGACCGTGTGTCGGCTCCATCGGAATTTTGCTGGCCGCATTCCCGCCAGCAAAAATTTAAAAGCATGTTCTCAATTTTTCCGACGGAAAACGTTCCGATCGCCTGTAGCAATTCCGCCGCGCAAAATTCCTACGCATGCTCGGAAGCATTAAACTTTTTTTTATTTTATTTTTTCTCGGCTCCTCGTAGTGTTGTGCGTCACCCCGTTCTTGACGGTCGGAATTTGGTGTGACTGTGTAGGCAAGACAGTTTGTGTGAAATTCCGTTGAAAACCATCAGCTTTTTCCGACGAGAATTCCGATCGTGTGTATGCAGCATTAGTCTGTACAAAAGTCAGAATTTGTTTTGTTTTTTTTTGGCATGGGGTGCCTAGTTTTGACAGATGCCACTTCCACTGCTGCTCAGACTTCCTCTTCCTCCATTTTTCCACTTGCCAAATGCGAGTAGATGTGTGTGGGTAAATTTGAGGACTGGCCTAAAATCTAGATCCTGAAAGGCTTTTTTGGCAAGAGAACCAGCAAATACAGGGAGGTGTTGGCCCTAGAGAATGGCCACTTGCGCCATATTGGGTTGCAAGCAGGTGTAGCCACATCTAGAGTCTGGATGAAGATAGTGGGGCACCTCTATCCATCCAGTGAGGTGTGGCCTTGTGTCATGGAGGACTACTGTATATGTAGGGGGTACATAGGACTCATGGCAATGAACAGATCTGTCACTGAGCCTCTCGGATTTTCTCCAGGTTAGTGAAGACTCTACATGTACACTTATGGTTAGGTGCAGCATGGTGTGGTAGGTCCAAGTTTGGCAATAGTAATATAACAGTTCAATTACAAACCAGCCCAGAGGGGGGAAGTACACCCAACCAGGGCCACTTCCAACCCTGGCAGCAATGGAGAGGCAGAATAGAAGATGCTGAAATATGCCACAAGGTGTGGAATGTGGCCTGGCCAGTCCACACCCAAAAGAATGCTTCCTTGACTGGTGGAGGTAGGCCCTGCATTCTTCCCCTTTCCCTGCATCTAAGAATCATTGCTGACATGGGGATCCTAAACTAGCCAAACCCTGAGTCTTAAATAGACTATGCCTGATCCAAGATGGCCCACCAGTCACATGAGGTGCCCACATGCAATCAGCTGCTCCCCCCTGTGTCTAAGAAAATCGCAGAATCGGCTTCCTCCCCCCCCCCCCAACTGCATTGCTGCTGTGATCAAGTGCCACCTGCAGCAGAGAATATACTGCAAATGCCTACACACTGCTCAAAGTCTTGAGCAAAACCTCAGTTGAAGTACATATCTTCCAATGTCTTGGCAAAAGGGCAAGTCGGGGTAAATTATGCATATACAATGCATGCACACTTCCCCCCCCCCCCCCCCCCCAAATTGCCTTTGTTCCTGGTTCTGTTGGGCTGAGAACACAGCATCTTTGTCGATTGGCGTCGGCCCTGCCCATGGTCTTCTGCTATAGTTTATCTATTGGGTTTAACATACCCAACACTCTTGATGTGGAAAAACTGGTCCATATGATCCATAGCCGCCATGCAGTTAAGGGGCTTCTAATGCCGGAACCTTTTGGTTCTTTGCTTGGCTATGGTAGGGAAGGATTAGAAACCCCTGTCCATTTTATTGTAACCCAACTGGAGAGATGCAATTTTTTCCTGGTGACAATAAAAACCTTCACTGGAGATGCTTGCTCTGGTGACAACTAATAGTGATCACCCTCCATTTGAGATTCTTGGCTTCCTGTTGACCAGTTTTTACAATTTGGGTTTCTTTGTCATTTCTTACTACATCCAAAATGGTGGAGGGAGAGACTGTCTTGGCTGAGAGAACATTCTCTCCAAACCTCGGTGTTATGACTTGTGATTTGTAATGTATTGTAAGAATGAGGATTGGTAAACTTTTTTTTTTTTTTTTTTTTTTTTTTTTTTTCTGTTTAGGTCGTCCATTAAGAAATGAAGACATTGGGGTAATAGCAGTCATAGCAGTCGTGGTTCTTGTGGCTGTGATCTGTGCCGTTACCTGGTGTGCCATCCACAGAAGGAACCGGAGGAATGAAAGGGAACCCCTCCTGGCCAAGTCCTTCCATCGTTGTGCTGAAGAGGAGGCTGAGAAGGTGTGATGTCCAGTGGAACGCTGTAATCTGTGGGGAGGCCTCGCTTGTGAATCCTTAATTTCCTGTCACTTCATACAGTCATGAAGCCTCTGATCACTTTCTGCTGGCAGAACATCCTGGACTGGATCCGTCTCCAGCCAAGGTCCTCCCAATAATACAATGTGCTGCTAACGACCCTGGACAGTAAAAGTTTTCTAGGGTTGTCTTTATTGTCCTCCTAGGAGTAGCTGAAGTAATGAATGTGTTTAATGCTACACATGACCTAATAAAAAAAGTATTCAAACCAATTGTCTGAGTTTCTATGAAGATGGCAACAGGAACATTCATGGTGCTGGTCTTGTATTGTATACAAGCCCTTTAGACAATCAGATGGTCCATAATTAATGTTCCAGTTGAGTATGGAAGCTCCCATAGACCATTTCTCCATGTGGTTTATGTTCCCGTGGCTGCTTTTCATTCTAAAGGTTTTTTCCCTGACCTGAGACTGTTCTCCTGAAGGAGGCCTGGTAGAGGAGCAAATAAGATGGTGGGGCCTGACTGATTCAGGCCAAGGTTTTAAGTTGGTGTGGTGATGTCAAATAAAAGTGTGACCCTTCGGTGGTTTTGGGTTTACACATCACATGCTCTCTCTGGGGGGTTGCTCTTGAGAAATACCTGTGTTTTGACTTTGCTGACTGCTTGGTCTGTATCAAAGCCATGGGATTGGCATGGTGGGAAGATGTGGGCAACTGCAGAGCAAGGGCCCCTATATATATATATATATATATATATATATATATATATATATATATATATATATATATATATATATATATATATATATATATATATATATATATATATATATATTATACTATACATTTTTTATTTTAATTCATTGCATGTGTAGCGGCCATAACCCTCAATGGGGCGGCCTTGACTTTTGGGCTTACCGGTTACCTCCACTTGGCTTGTTCTTCCAGGTCTAAGGGTTCCCAGGGTTAGTACCCAACGACTTTGGACGCTGACACCATAAGTCCTTTTAGAAAGTTTTTTTTTTTTTTTTTTTTTTTTTTTATTTATTTTTTTTTTTATTTGCAGGGGTAACATCCAACAAACGGTCTCATGTGGGAACAGAGGGCAAGGGTGAAGGAACTTGGGCACCTTGAACTGCAGACTATTAGGAAGACAACCAGGCACTTAAGATGCCAGCTTGTTGGCCCTCCTCCAGAGTCCTCCCCGGTCGCTTACACGAGCTGCGGTTCCCCTCCAAGTTGAGAGCGCACCCGGACGCCTTGAATCCTCCCTCAGTTACTGCGCCTCGGGCCAGCCGGTTCCGAGACTCAGGAACAGACGGAGCCCTGCCCCAGACCAAGCACGTCTAATGGGGTTAGCCAAGCTGACCATGTTGCAGGGTGGCACCCGCTCCCTTGACCAGAACCCCGCGGGGCTACCCCGGTCCAGGAACAGGCAGCTTTGGCCATACTAACCCCGAACATGTGACTCCAGCATCTTAAGTACCCTCCCGCAGACTCCCCAGCGGGGCCGGATTCACCCACTGATTGGTTCCCGGGAATGCGGATACTCAAAATGTCCAAAGAGGCCTGGTTCTGAGCCTGTCATGGGTACCTCACTGTACACATGACCAGGCAGAACCCCAACACAGCCCAGCCAAACTGATGCCAAACTGAACCTACACAATTAACCCTCAGAACCTTCTTACTGTTCTGAGAGGAAAAAAACACTCTCCCTCTCCTGATATAGTAATGCCGCGTACACGCGATTGGAATTCTCGTCAGAAAAAAGCTCTGATGGTTTTTCTGAAGAAATTCCACTCAAACTGTCTTGCCTGCACACGATCACACCAAATTCCGACTGTCAAGAACGTGGAGACGTACAACGAGCCGAGTTCAATGTTTCCGAGCATGCGTAGGAATTTTGCGCATCAGAATTGCTACAGACGATCAGAATTTCTGATGGAAACATTTTCCGTCTGAAAAATTGAGAACATGCGCTCAATTTTTTGCTGTCGGAAACCGGTTACACCCTTCCTTACCAGAGCACTTTTTGCGATTCGGTACTGCGTCGCTTTAACTGACACTTGCGCGGTCGTGCGACGTTACACCCCAAACAAAATTGACGTTTTTTTTTTTTCCCCCACAAATAGAGCTTTCTTGGTGGTATTTGATCACCTCTGCGGTTTTTATTTTTTGCGCTATAAACAAAAGAGCGACAATTTTGAAAAAAAACACTTTACTTTTTGCTATAATTAATATCCCATTTTTTTAAAAAAATAAAAACAATTTTTTTCCTCAGTTTAGGCCGATACGTATTCTTCTACATTATTTTTGGTAAAAAAAAAGTCGCAATAAGCGTATATTGATCGGTTTGCGCAAAAGTTATAGCGTCTACAAAATAGGGGATAGATTTATTGCATTTTTTTTTCACTAGTAATGGTGGCGATCTGCGATTTTTTTTTTTTTTTTTTTTTTTTTTTTTTTTTTCTTCTCTCGTGACTGCGACATTGCGGCGGACACTTTTGACACATTTTTGGAACCATTCACATTTACACAGCGATCGTTGCTATAAAATTGCATTGATTACTGTGTAAATGTGACTGGCAGGGAAGGGGTTAACACTAGGGGGCGCTGCAGGGGTTAATGTATTCCCTATATGTGTGATTCTAACTGTGGGGGGAGGGGACTCACAAGGGGAGGAGACCGATCAGTGATCCTCCGTACTGGGATCACATGATCGGTCTCCTCTCCGTTGACGGGACGTGGAGCTGTGTGTTTACACCCCATCATTACACACACAGCTCCACGGTCCCGTTGTTTAAACGTGCAATCGCGGGTGCCCGGCGGACATCACGGCTGCCGGGCACTCGCCCCCCAGGCGGCCGGGAATGGGAGGACGTCATGACGCCCACCCAGGATGGGAGATCCACCTTGTGGGCGTCATATGACTATGGGCGGGATGGGAAGTGGTAAAAGGTGGGGTTGCACAAAAAAAAAAATTAAAAAATTAACTCTCCTCTAAATACCTGTTGCTAGGGGTCCCTCGTAGTCTGCCTCCATCAGTGCCCGGGCCGGTGACACGCGACAGGTCCCAGATGACTGCGCAACCAATCACGACTCGTGGGTGCCCGGCTGTGAAGAGACAGCTGGGTGCCCACAGTTACAATGCCGCCGAGCAGAGGGGGGACGAGCAGGGCATCGCTGGACCAGGGCCGGACTGGCCTACCGGGATAGCGGGAGATTTCCCGGTAGGCTGGCTGCCCTGGGGCCGCTGTCAGCTAGGAGCTGTGAACAGGAGGCGGGGCTAGCTGAGGATTCGAATTCTAGCAGTGCGGCAGGCAGGTCTGTGGTGTGCAGGAGGGAGGGAGCATGGACGCTTACTGTGTGTTTTACTGGGCAGTAGACTGATCATTTCTTTTAGCAGGGAACCCACAGCCAATAGCGCTGCTTAGGGGACTTGCTCCTCCTCCCATCCATCCACAGCCAATCAGCAGGCAGTGTAGCCCTCCTCCGCTCACATTTGACTGTAAGCGCTGGAGTGGTGGGGCTGAATGGGGTCGCCAGGAGGGAGATACAAGGAGATATGACTACAACAATGTAAGTTCTGCAGGACTCACAAGTCTGGATCGTCTGGAGCACAGTAACATATTGCTGGCTGGCTGCGGTGTCTTCCAAGTGTGATCAGGCAGTGTGCAGGTTACCGATCCGCCTCCCCTCCCTTGTGTCTCCCTGATTATTTTTTTATTTATTTGCTAACCTGACCTGCACATTGTCGGATCACTGATAGGATCTCTGGAAGACGCTGCAGCATTCTATGAGACCAGGACACATGGCTGTTAACCCTTTCAGCTTATAATCAGCTATTTAGCCAGAGCTCCCTCTGTGCTGCACAGATTGTTTGGGTTTTTTTTTTTTTTTTTGGAGGATGTACTGCTGGATCCGGCTAAAAGCTTCACAGCCCCATTAACTGGTTACCGTCCTCCACTAATCCTGAGCAGTTCAGTGTTTGCAAGAAAATGTGTATTTTGGAAATGGGATGTGAAGCCGTGTTCTGTCACTTGGTTGTACTTTCAAAGTAAAATGACTGACTTGATCTTGCAGAGATGGTTTAAATAGAGTGGAGCAACCCTGCAATACTATATACCTATACACTGAGTTCAGCTTTAAATGCATCTCCTGAATCAATCATGTCTGCGATCCCTAACTTGTACTATGGCTGCAGTCTCTGACCCTCTCCTGTACCATGGCTGCAGTCTCTGACCCTCTCCTGTACCATGGCTGCAGTCTCTGACCCTCTCCTGTACCATGGCTGCAGTCTCTGACCCTCTCCTCTACCATGGCTGCAGTCTCCGACCCTCTCCTCTACCATGGCTGCAGTCTCCGACCCTCTCCTCTACCATGGCTGCAGTCTCCGACCCTCTCCTCTACCATGGCTGCAGTCTCCGACCCTCTCCTCTACCATGGCTGCAGTCTCCGACCCTCTCCTCTACCATGGCTGCAGTCTCCGACCCTCTCCTCTACCATGGCTGCAGTCTCCGACCCTCTCCTCTACCATGGCTGCAGTCTCCGACCCTCTCCTCTACCATGGCTGCAGTCTCCGACCCTCTCCTCTACCATGGCTGCAGTCTCCGACCCTCTCCTCTACCATGGCTGCAGTCTCCGACCCTCTCCTCTACCATGGCTGCAGTCTCCGACCCTCTCCTCTACCATGGCTGCAGTCTCAGACCCTCTCCTCTACCATGGCTGCAGTCTCCGACCCTCTCCTCTACCATGGCTGCAGTCTCCGACCCTCTCCTCTACCATGGCTGCAGTCTCCGACCCTCTCCTCTACCATGGCTGCAGTCTCCGACCCTCTCCTGTAACATGGCTGCAGTCTCCGACCCTCTCCTGTACTATGGCTGCAGTCTCTGACCCTCTCCTGTACCATGGCTGCAGTCTCCGACCCTCTCCTGTACCATGTCTGCAGTCTCTGACCCTCTCCTGTACTATGGCTGCAGTCTCTGACCCTCTCCTGTACTATGGCTGCAGTCTCCGACCCTCTCCTGTACCATGTCTGCAGTCTCTGACCCTCTCCTGTACCATGGCTGCAGTCTCTGACCCTCTCCTGTACCATGGCTGCAGTCTCCGACCCTCTCCTGTACCATGTCTGCAGTCTCTGACCCTCTCCTCTACCATGGCTGCAGTCTCCGACCCTCTCCTCTACCATGGCTGCAGTCTCCGACCCTCTCCTCTACCATGGCTGCAGTCTCCGACCCTCTCCTCTACCATGGCTGCAGTCTCTGACCCTCTCCTCTACCATGGCTGCAGTCTCCGACCCTCTCCTGTACCATGTCTGCAGTCTCTGACCCTCTCCTGTACTATGGCTGCAGTCTCTGACCCTCTCCTGTACTATGGCTGCAGTCTCCGACCCTCTCCTGTACCATGTCTGCAGTCTCTGACCCTCTCCTGTACCATGGCTGCAGTCTCTGACCCTCTCCTGTACTATGGCTGCAGTCTCCGACCCTCTCCTGTACCATGTCTGCAGTCTCTGACCCTCTCCTGTACCATGTCTGCAGTCTCCGACCCTCTCCTGTACTATGTCTGCAGTCTCTGACCCTCTCCTGTACTATGGCTGCAGTCTCTGACCCTCTCCTGTACCATGGCTGCAGTCTCCGACCCTCTCCTGTACCATGTCTGCAGTCTCTGACCCTCTCCTGTACCATGTCTGCAGTCTCTGACCCTCTCCTGTACCATGGCTGCAGTCTCCGACCCTCTCCTGTACCATGGCTGCAGTCTCTGACCCTCTCCTGTACCATGGCTGCAGTCTCCGACCCTCTCCTGTACCATGTCTGCAGTCTCCGACCCTCTCCTGTACCATGTCTGCAGTCTCCGACCCTCTCCTGTACCATGGCTGCAGTCTCCGACCCTCTCCTGTACCATGTCTGCAGTCTCTGACCCTCTCCTGTACCATGGCTGCAGTCTCTGACCCTCTCCTGTACCATGGCTGCAGTCTCTGACCCTCTCCTGTACCATGGCTGCAGTCTCTGACCCTCTCCTGTACCATGGCTGCAGTCTCTGACCCTCTCCTGTACCATGGCTGCAGTCTCCGACCCTCTCCTGTACCATGGCTGCAGTCTCTGACCCTCTCCTGTACCATGGCTGCAGTCTCTGACCCTCTCCTGTACCATGGCTGCAGTCTCTGACCCTCTCCTGTACCATGGCTGCAGTCTCCGACCCTCTCCTGTACCATGTCTGCAGTCTCTGACCATCTCCTGTACCATGGCTGCAGTCTCTGACCCTCTCCTGTACCATGGCTGCAGTCTCTGACCCTCTCCTGTACCATGGCTGCAGTCTCTGACCCTCTCCTGTACCATGGCTGCAGTCTCCGACCCTCTCCTGTACCATGGCTGCAGTCTCCGACCCTCTCCTGTACCATGGCTGCAGTCTCCGACCCTCTCCTGTACCATGTCTGCAGTCTCTGACCCTCTCCTGTACAATGTCTGCAGTCTCTGACCCTCTCCTGTACCATGGCTGCAGTCTCTGACCCTCTCCTGTACCATGGCTGCAGTCTCTGACCCTCTCCTGTACCATGGCTGCAGTCTCTGACCCTCTCCTGTACCATGGCTGCAGTCTCTGACCCTCTCCTGTACCATGGCTGCAGTCTCTGACCCTCTCCTGTACCATGGCTGCAGTCTCTGACCCTCTCCTGTACCATGGCTGCAGTCTCTGACCCTCTCCTGTACCATGTCTGCAGTCTGACCCTCTCCTGTCTCTGACCCTCTCCTGTACCATGGCTGCAGTCTCCGACCCTCTCCTATACCATGTCTGCAGTCTCTGACCCATCTCCCTGTCTCTGACCCTCTCCTGTACCATGGCTGCAGTCTCTGACCCTCTCCTGTACCATGGCTGCAGTCTCCAAAGAAAAACCGAAAAACAAAATCTCCTGTACCATGTCTGCAGTCTCTGACCCTCTCCTCTTCCATGGCTGCAGTCTCCGACCCTCTCCTCTACCATGGCTGCAGTCTCCGACCCTCTCCTCTACCATGGCTGCAGTCTCCGACCCTCTCCTCTACCATGGCTGCAGTCTCCGACCCTCTCCTCTACCATGTCTGCAGTCTCTGACCCTCTCCTGTACCATGTCTGCAGTCTCTGACCCTCTCCTGTACTATGGCTGCAGTCTCTGACCCTCTCCTGTACTATGGCTGCAGTCTCCGACCCTCTCCTGTACCATGTCTGCAGTCTCTGACCCTCTCCGTACCATGGCTGCAGTCTCTGACCCTCTCCTGTACAATGGCTGCAGTCTCCGACCCTCTCCTGTACCATGTCTGCAGTCTCTGACCCTCTCCTGTACCATGTCTGCAGTCTCCGACCCTCTCCTGTACTATGTCTGCAGTCTCTGACCCTCTCCTGTACTATGGCTGCAGTCTCTGACCCTCTCCTGTACCATGGCTGCAGTCTCCGACCCTCTCCTGTACCATGTCTGCAGTCTCTGACCCTCTCCTGTACCATGTCTGCAGTCTCTGACCCTCTCCTGTACCATGGCTGCAGTCTCCGACCCTCTCCTGTACCATGGCGGCAGTCTCTGACCCTCTCCTGTACCATGGCTGCAGTCTCCGACCCTCTCCTGTACCATGTCTGCAGTCTCCGACCCTCTCCTGTACCATGTCTGCAGTCTCCGACCCTCTCCTGTACCATGGCTGCAGTCTCCGACCCTCTCCTGTACCATGTCTGCAGTCTCTGACCCTCTCCTGTACCATGGCTGCAGTCTCTGACCCTCTCCTGTACCATGGCTGCAGTCTCTGACCCTCTCCTGTACCATGGCTGCAGTCTCTGACCCTCTCCTGTACCATGGCTGCAGTCTCTGACCCTCTCCTGTACCATGGCTGCAGTCTCTGACCCTCTCCTGTACCATGGCTGCAGTCTCTGACCCTCTCCTGTACTATGTCTGCAGTCTCTGACCCTCTCCTGTACTATGGCTGCAGTCTCTGACCCTCTCCTGTACCATGGCTGCAGTCTCCGACCCTCTCCTGTACCATGTCTGCAGTCTCTGACCCTCTCCTGTACCATGTCTGCAGTCTCTGACCCTCTCCTGTACCATGGCTGCAGTCTCTGACCCTCTCCTGTACCATGGCTGCAGTCTCCGACCCTCTCCTGTACCATGTCTGCAGTCTCCGACCCTCTCCTGTACCATGTCTGCAGTCTCCGACCCTCTCCTGTACCATGGCTGCAGTCTCCGACCCTCTCCTGTACCATGTCTGCAGTCTCTGACCCTCTCCTGTACCATGGCTGCAGTCTCTGACCCTCTCCTGTACCATGTCTGCAGTCTCTGACCCTCTCCTGTACCATGGCTGCAGTCTCTGACCCTCTCCTGTACCATGGCTGCAGTCTCTGACCCTCTCCTGTACCATGGCTGCAGTCTCTGACCCTCTCCTGTACCATGGCTGCAGTCTCTGACCCTCTCCTGTACCATGGCTGCAGTCTCTGACCATCTCCTGTACCATGGCTGCAGTCTCTGACCATCTCCTGTACCATGGCTGCAGTCTCTGACCCTCTCCTGTACCATGGCTGCAGTCTCTGACCCTCTCCTGTACCATGGCTGCAGTCTCTGACCATCTCCTGTACCATGGCTGCAGTCTCTGACCATCTCCTGTACCATGGCTGCAGTCTCTGACCCTCTCCTGTACCATGGCTGCAGTCTCTGACCCTCTCCTGTACCATGTCTGCAGTCTCTGACCCTCTCCTGTACCATGGCTGCAGTCTCTGACCCTCTCCTGTACCATGGCTGCAGTCTCTGACCCTCTCCTGTACTCATGGCTTTTTTTCTCAGAGAATAGGTGCAGGGACTCAACCATGTCCTGCACACACTCCAGACACCTGCATCCCCCTTCTCCCCATCCTGCATTCAGTGGGAGCCACTCAGGAGATCAGATCTGAGGGAGCCAAGCTGTCACTTGTAAACACAGAAGTCCGGCTCCCACAGAGCGATAGTGGTGAGCAGGGAGCAGAGGGCCTGAGGTGGTGCTACTGAGTTCCACCAAGTTCCAGCTGAAAAAATCCCTGCCTGTACTATATCTGCAGCCTCTGACCATCTCCTGTAATGTGTCTGCAATCCCTGCAGGAGAGGACACACACATGATACACACACTGTACACACTTCCCCATCTGCCACAGCAGAAGTATATTACAGCCCCCAGTCCTGGACCAGTAAAGAGGGAGGATGCTTTATGGTGGGCGCTATGGCCAAGGCACACTTTACATTGGAATCCACCCTCCCCCAAAAGACAATAATTCATTGGGTGCAATATACACATAGGTGTAAATACATACAGTGTGTGTGTGTAGATAAAGAAGTGAGAGAGGGGGGTAAAAAAACAAAGATGAGGAGAAGGAATAAAAAAAACGGGGAGGAACAAAGAAAGCGGGAGAGAAAGAACATGACAGATGGATAGAGAGCGATATATGGGGGGAAAAAAGAGACATTAGGATAGAGAGAGATAAAAGGGAAAGAAAGGAGAACAAAGGAAGTGTGGTACATCCATGAGGTACCATATGGGTACCTTATGCTAAATATACTGTACGAGTGGAAGGGACTCGGTGTGCTAAATGACAACCCATTCTACACCACTGGGGCTGCTATGAAATTATTTCCAGGGCTGGTTTTTATGCCCAGTCCGGCCCTGCGCTGGACCCTGGGACAGGTAAGTGTCCAATTATTAAAAGCAGTATTTGTAGCTGTTGACTTTTAAAAAAAAAAAAAAAAATTTTTTTTTTTTTTTTTTTTTTTTTTTATAATGGAAACTCCTCTTTAACCACTTCAGCCCCGGACCATTTGGCAGCCAAAGGACCAGAGGTCTTTTTTCAATTTCGCACTGCACTACTTTAACTGGTAATTGCGCGGTCATGCAATTTTGTAACCAAACGAAATTTGCGTCCTTTTCTTCCCACAAATAGAGCTTTCTTTTGATGGTATTTGATTGCCTCTGTGATTTTTATTTTTTGCGATATAAACGGAAAAAGAGCGAAAATTTTGAAAAAAAAAGAGATTTTCTACTTTTTGTTATAAAAAAAATCTAATAAACTCAATTTTAGTCAAACATTTGGGCCAAAATGTATTCAGCCACATGTCTTTAGTAAAAAAAAATGCCAATAAGCGTATATTTATTGGTTTGCGCAAAAGTTATAGCGTCTACAAACTAGAGTACATTTTCTGGAATTTACACCGCTTTTAATTTATGACTGCCTATTTCATTTCTTGAGGTGCTAAAATGGCAGAGAAGTACAAAAACCCCCCCCAAATGACCCCATTTTGGAAAGTAGACACCCCAAGCTATTTGCTGAGAGGCATGTTGAGCCCATTGAATATTTTTTTTTTTTAGTCCCAAGTGATTGAATAAAGACAAAAATAAAAAAGATTTTTTTTTTTTTTTTCAAAAAGTTGTCACTAAATGATATATTGCTCACACATGCCATAGTTATATGTGGAATTGCACCCCAAAATACATTTTGCTGCTTCTCCTGAGTATGGGGATACCACATGTGTGGGACTTTTTGGGAGCCTAGCCGCGTACGGGGCCCCGAAACCCAAGCACCGCCTTCAGGATTTCTAAGGGTGCAAATTTTTGATTTCACTCCTCACTACCTATCACAGTTTCGAAGGCCATAAAATGCCAAAATAGCACAAAACCCCCCCAAATGACCCCATTTTGGAAAGTAGACACCCCAAGCTATTTGTTGAGAGGCATGGTGAGTATTTTACAGCTCTCATTTGTTTTTGAAAATGAAGAAAGTAAAGAAAAAAAAATTTTTTTTTTTATTTTTTCAATTTTCAAAACTTTGTGACAAAAAGCGACATCTGCAAAATACTCACAATACCTCTCAGCAAATAGCTTGGGGTGTCTACTTTCCAAAATGGGGTCATTTTGGGGGGTTTTATGCCATCTGGGCATTCCATGGCCTCCGAAACTGTGATTGGCAGTGAGAAGTGAAATAAAAAAATTACTCCCTTAGAAAGCCTGAAGGCGGTGCTTGGATTTTGGGGTTCCGTACGCAGCTAGGCTCCCAAAAAGTCCCACACATGTGGTATCCCCGTACTCAGGAGAAGCAACAGAATGTATTTTGGGGTGTATTTCTACATATGCCCATGACATGTTTGAGCAATATATCATTTAGTGACAACTTTTTGTAAAAAAAAATATATATTTTTTTTTTTTTTCATTATTCAATCTCTTGGGACAAAAAAAAAAAATATTTAATGGGCTCAACATTGCTCTCATCAAATAGCTTGGGGTGTCTACTTTCCAAAATGGGGTCATTTGGGGGGGTTTGAACTGTCCTGGCATTTTATGCACAACATTTAGAAGCCTATGTCACACGTCACCCACTCTTCTAACCACTTGTAGACAAAGCCCTTTCTGACACTTTTTGTTTACATGAAAACATATTTTTTTTTTGCAAGAAAATTACGTTGAACCCCCAAACACTATATATAATGTTAAAGCAAAGGCCCTACAGATTAAAATGGTGGGTGTTGCATTTTTTTTTTCCACACAGTATTTGCGCAGCGATTTTTCAAACGCATTTTTTGTGGAAAAAATACACTTTTTTTTTATTTTAATGCACTAAAACACACTATATTGCTCAAATTTTTGATGAAATAAAAAATATGATCTTAGGCCGAGTACATGGATACCAAACACGACATGCTTTAAAATTGCGCACAAACACGCAGTGGAGATAAACTACATACATTTTTAAAAGCCTTTAAAAGCCTTTACATGATACCACATTAGATTCACGGAGGAGGTCTACTGCTAAAATTACTGCCCTCGATCTGACCTTCGCGGTGATACCTCACATGCATGGTGCAATTGCTGTTTACATATGACGCCAGACCAACGCTTGTGTACGCCTTTGCGCAAGAGAAGGGGGGGCAGGGGTGCTTTTTTTTTTTTTTTTGGTTTTTTTTTTATTTATTTAGCTTTTTTTATTTTATTTTTTAAACTGTTCCTTCCATTTTTTTTTCTTTGTTATGATTTTTATTGTTATCTCAGGGAATGTAAATATCCCCTATGATAGCAATAGGCAGTGACAGGTACTCTTTTTTTGAAAAAATTGGGGTCTATTAGACCCTAGATCTTTCCTCTGCCCTCAAAGCATCTGACCACACCAAGATTGGTGTGATAAAATGCTTTCCCAATTTCCCAATGGCGCGGTTTATATCCGGGAGGGGGACATTCCCTCCCACTGCTTGTAAAAGCAGTCTAGAGGCTAATTACCCGCTAGAATTGCTTTTACATGAAAGCCGATCACTGGCTGAAAAGAATGATACCAAGATGATACCTAAACCTGCAGGCATCATTCTGGTATAACCATTCAAAGTCCAGCAACATACTGGACATATATTGTAATCTTTTTTTTTTCATGCAGCCTCTTGGCTGAACGAAAAAAAGAGATTGATTGGTGGGTATGCCCACCATTAGAATACCTCCCTTCATCCACCCACTTCTAATGATGGGCATACATGCACCATTTATATATGCCGATGCATGGGGCATCCTCCCGCAAAAGTTATGCCGTGTACACACGGTCGGAATTTCGACCGTATGTACGTGGCATTAGGAGCCAATCGCTCCTCCCCCCCCCCTGCTGCCCCCATGCTTCGGCATATATGCTCTTTTTTTAACTGTGGTGGTGAAATCACCTCCTACAGTGTTGGAGTCGCGTCTTTATGTATCGTGGGAGCAAACGCTGTTGCTGTCAAGATAAATAAATCCGCGTTGCAACTGAATGGCGCACCTGAAAACAAAAAAATGCTTAACACTAAAACACAGTAAACAAAATTACATACCTGAAAAGCAAGCATGATAAAACATGATAAAACATAATAAAACATAATAAAACATTGCAGAATAGAATGGAGTAAAAAAAGAGCAACAATAGAGAGAGAATAGAGTGAGAGAGAGAGAATAATAAAACGACAACTATTTTATTTTTTTTATTTTTTTTGAGATTCACAGGTAAAAAAGCTCCTGACTGAAGCGACTGAATCAAAACGCTACCACAAAAAAAACTGTTAGCGATCGCAGGGATCAGGCCTGACTCTGCGAACACTGCAGTTATGTGTGCTTAGTGTTTTGTAAGTGACAGTGATCGATCGATACTGCACTTGGGTGGGCTGGGCTGGGCGGAGGGGGAAAACGCAGGTGCTAGCAGGTATCTGGGCTGATCCCGCTAACAATGCGTTTTTTTTTTGGAACCCTAAACTGCTGGGACGCTAGTATAGATCTGATCAGATCAGATATTGATCTGTTCAGATACTGTGCCACTAAGGGAGGTGTATGCTTTGTGCGTGGGTGTTTGCGGTACTGGCACTAACCTGGGGCGACGCAGACCTTATTTGACCCTAAAACCTAATTGATATCACCCGCCGGGCGATCAGGGGGTTAAACCGTTATTGGGTAATAAATGGCGGGTGCCCTGACAGTATAAAAAACAAGCTAACTAACCAGCGTCACCCGTAACAGTAATACAAAAAAAAAACTGGTTACCTAGCGACACTAATGCAGCGATCAGAAAAACGATCGCTTAGTGACACTGGCAAAAGGGGGTGAAAGGGTTAACTAGGGGCAATCAGGGGTTAAACCTTTATTAGGTAATATATGGGGGTACCTGACGCTATATAAAAACCTGACGGGGAACCTAAATAACGAAATAACTAACTGGCTAACCAGCGTCACCAGTGACAGTTATACAGTGATCACTGGTGAAAGGGTTAACTCTAGGGGCAATCAGGGGTTAAAACCTTTATTTAGGTTGTAATATGGGGGTACCTGACCTATAAACCTATTTATGAACCTATATAAACATGGCGGTTACCTAAAAAAAAAAAATGGTTACCTAGCGACACTAATGCAGCGATCAGAAAAACGATCGCTTAGTGACACTGGCAAAAGGGGGTGAAAGGGTTAACTAGGGGCAATCAGGGGTTAAAACCTTTATTAGGTAATATATGGGGGGTACCTGACGCTATATAAAAACCTGACGGGGAACCTAAATAACGAAATAACTAACTGGCTAACCAGCGTCACCAGTGACAGTTATACAGTGATCACTGGTGAAAGGGTTAACTCTAGGGCAATCAAGGGGTTAAAACCTTTATTTAGGTTTGTAATATGGGGGTACCTGACCTATAAACCTATTTATGAACCTATATAAACATGGCGGTTACCTAAAAAAAAAAAATGGTTACCTAGCGACAGCAGTGACACTAATACAGCGATCAGAAAAACGATCGCTTAGTGACACTGGCAAAAGGGGGTGAAAGGGTTACCTGGGGGCAATCAAGGGGTTAAACCTTTATTAGGGGGGGTAGGGGGCTACCTTGGACCTAAAACTAACTGCCCGGACAGTTATTACAGTCACACTGACACTAAATGCAGTGATCAGTAAATAAATGATCACTGCAATTAGTGACACTGTGACTGGGGGGGGAGGGGGTGATCGGGGGGGTGATCAGGGGTGACAGGGGGGTGGAATATGTGCCTAACTGTACTGGTGTCAGTGTACTGTTGTGCACTAACCTTAACATGTTCGCCGCTCGGCGTCTCCGGTCACATAGACCGGCGCACCGAGCGTGACATCACTTCCGCCTTCCTGTCTATACAATAGACAGGAAGGGGAAGTTTCTCATTGGCCAGGAGCGATCGCGAGGGGGTGGCCAGAAACCACTGGCCGTCCCCTCGTCCCGGATCGCTCCTGAAGCGATCCCGACCGTCCCCGCCGGCGGAGGGGGGTCCGATCGGACCCCCCAACCGCCGGAAGAATGTCACGTACAGGTACGTGATTCTGCCTGTACGTGCCATTCTGCCGACGTATATATACAGGGGGCGGTCGGCAAGTGGTTAAGAAGGGTGAATGGTATTGCTGATTGTGATACTCAGAGGTTTTTGGAGAGGACTGAATTCTAGCCTTTTGCCTACCTGCTCTGGGCCCTGTATTTTAAGGGGACACCACTCTTTGTGAGGTGTATTCCTGGGGACCCTGGAAGTAATGTTACTTGGGATTGAAGTCCATGTCCCCCTCCCCAAGACACGCAGACTCTGGGAACCCTGTATAGGGCCTATATCTCATTAGAGGAGATGACGAGGCTGACCTGCAAGGTCATAGCTCTAAGTCACCTAGGCTGGTTAACCGCTTCCCGACCGCCTAACGCAGATATACTGCGGCAAAATGGCACGGGCAGGCAAAATCGCGTACCTGTACGTGCCCCTTTAATTGCCGACCCGTGGGTCGCGCGGCGCGCTCGCGACCTGGTTGGGAGCTCCGTGGCCGCAGGACCAGTGGACCCGATCGCCGCTGATGTTGTGCGATCGGGTCACAGAGCTGAAGAACGGGAGAGGTATGTGTAAACAAACCTCTCCCCGCGCTTCGGGAAAGCCGATCAATGACTTCAGACACGCCCCCTGATGTAAAAAAACACACACACGTCACAGCCCATAACCCCTCCCCCTAGTGGTTAACTCTTTCACTACAACTGTCATTTATACAGGAATCAGTGCATTTAAATAGCACTGATTGTATAAATGACAATGGTCCCAAAAATGTCCGATGTGTCCGCCATAATGTCCGCAGTCACAATAAAAATCGCTGATCGCCGCCATTACTAGGAAAAAAAAAATATTAATAAAAATTCTATAAAACTATCCCCTATTTTGTAAACGCTATAACTTTTGTGCAAACCAATCAATCGCTAATTGCGATTTTTTTTTTTTTTTTTTTTTTATTTTATTTATTTTTTTTCCCAAAAATATGTAGAAGAATACGTATCGGCCTAAACTGAGGGAAAAAAAATGTTTTTTTTAATATATGTTTTGGGGATATTTATTATAGCAAAAAATATTGCATTGTTTTTAAAATTGTCGCTCTATTTTTGTTTATAGCGCAAAAAATAAAAACCGCAGGGGCGATCAAATACCACCAAAAGAAAGCTCTATTTGTGGGAAAAAAAAGACGCCAATTTTGTTTTGGAGCCACGTCGCACGAGCGCGCAATTGTCAGTTAAAGCGACGCAGTGCCGAATCGCAAAAAGGAGCCTGGTCCTTTGGCTGCCAATTGGTCCGGGGCTGAAGTGGTTAAAGGACTAGTTAATTGGCTCATGTTAATTTATGTTTCTGGTTGCAGTGTATTGTTGGAGTAATATGATCAGGAGGGGGGGGGGACCTCCTACTCAAGTGTATAAAAGCCTGTATTCGTGTTCTAATAAACCGTTATATTTCTGGTGTACTCCAAGACTGGTGTTGTCTGGTTCTTGGGGGGGGGGGGGTTACTATAGCCAGAGCCATTGGTTTCTTGTTCCAGGACTTGGGAAGCAGCTTCTTGGCAGAAATACCCAACAGGGTGTCTGGAGTCTGTCACACTGATGATGAATTTCTGTTGTAAACAAAATAGTTGCCAGGTGAGGTGTTGTGACAGGTGACCAATCGTGGACAGTTGTCATGGAGGACCGTCCCAAACATCAACATTTTACAGAAGACTCCCAAATCCCTCGTAGAAGAAGGAGACCAACTGTCTCCATGTTCCCCAACAAGACCTTCCAAGGATCTGGAGATCAACAATTTGTTCCAATAACATCTTTCTGTAAAGTCGTTCTAGACAGAGAACCTTTTTTTTTTTTTAATATAAAGAACCTCATTAGCATATAAACACTTAAAAATATAATTTAACCGGACAGGGATTCTAATCCTTCCTTGCTCCACCCCCAAACTGAAGCTAAAGGCATTTTGGCTACACAGATCCCCTTTAACCATCGGGGTCATTTCTGTGTTAAAACGCACTTTTTAGGCCTTAAGAGTGATTCAGCTCCCAAACGTATGCATTGTTTTCTGAAAGCAGAGGCCCTGAAGAATACAATGGTCAAGTCACAATTTTTGGGGTAAAATGTAAGAGATGAGTTTGTGCCGAGTAAACGGACACCCAACACGTCAAACTTCTAAATAGTGTGTGCCCAGGAAACCGAGGCAAACGTCGCCACCCAAAAATATCCATAGACAACACGTTAAAAGCCCCTACGAGTCATCAGCTTAGAGTTGGCAATGAAAGATGGGCCTAGAATTATCACTACGGTGTGCACGGCGATATGTAGCACAACATCAACATTTTCACCGGTCATGTATGTATATGCATATACATGTGTGTGTGTGGGGGGGGGGGGATTACATGGTTGGGTGTACCATATAACTTTATTGCTATTACATGACCAATAGCCCCCCTATGTCATGCCACATATACTGTGACAGGTTCTCTTTAATGAGACATCAGGGGTCTATTAGATGATGTCTCACCTGAAGGTAAAGTGAAGATCGTTATGTAAACAACAAGAACTCTGCACTTCTTAACTGCCCAGATAATGAATGCCCGGCGTCAGCCTAGGTCCTCCCAGGACACGCCCACTGATGTTTTACCCCCGCCCCTGGGCTTAGTCATAGAGGTTTATGACTAAGCCACATGGGCAGGGTGAACCACGTCAGGGGGTGTGGCCTTGGAGGAGCCAGGCTGAAGGCGCATCTCTGGATCGGAGCTCTGTGTAGTAGCTTTGGTCCGGGGACTGCAGCTTGCTTTGCCGTCAGCTGGCCCTGTCGATTCATTCAGCACCAATGGGTGAGTCCGGTCCTCCGATGCTCAAACCAGTGTCTCTGGATTTCTCCAATCCGGTCACTGTCTCTCTGGCCCCGTCAGGTCACTTGCACAAACAAGCGGGGTTGCGCTCCGCAATGGCTGTAGGCCGCTGTCTCTAGGAGGCCTTCAACACAGATCCTCACAGGCAGGCCATGCGATCCCAAGAGACCTAAAATGGCCACTCGGGTTCCTTTTATGTCCTACCCAGCATGCACTGCTAGGGGTCATTCCTGGATCTACATGTAGACCAAGGTGGTCTCTAGCGGTTATTCCTGGATCTACATGTAGACCCGGGTGGTCTCTAGGAGTCATTCCTGGATCTACATGTAGACCCGGGTGGTCTCTTAGGGTCATTCCTAGATCTACATGTAGACCCGGGTGGTCTCTTAGGGTCATTCCTAGATCTACATGTAGACCCGGGTGGTCTCTAGGGGTCATTCCTGTGATCCTCACTGCTGGCAAGTGCAAGCTTCTAAAGCACCCATCCCAGAGTGCTGAAAGCTACGTAAAACACAAGGACGCCGCACACCCTAACAGCCCAGATACGAGATAATATCAAAAAGTTTCAAGACTAGACTTGTAAGACGCCAGCAGATGGCAGCACAAGGCCGGCCGCACTCACAGTCACAGGGAGCACCGACCTTCATAAGTCAGTGTAACAAAAGGCATCGTCCTGTGTACATCGGGAGCTGCGCACCGGGTGCTATTCTGACCACGCCTGCTATTTCATCATGGACAACAAGTTCGAAAACAGAGCAAACGTGAAACTGGGCAAATCTGCCCCAGAGATGTGTGACATAATTCGGCAAGTTTATGGTGATGCTGCAATGACTCGTTTGAGGTGTTTTGAGTTGCAGGCGCAATTGTTCTCCGACGATCATCATGCACAACAAGTTGCTGAATGGTTTCGACATTTTGGGGCTCGTTGAAGGGCTTCCTTATCTTATACAGTTATATGGTACACCCAAGCATGTAATCCCCCCCCTCCCCAAAACATTTTGAGCCCGCCCCCCCCCCCCCACACACATGTACATACATACATGACCGGTGAAAATGTTGATGTTGTGCTACATATCGCTGTGCACGCCGTAGTGATAATTCTAGGCCCGTTTTTCATTGCCAACTCTAAGCTGATGACTCGTAGGGGCTTTTAAAGTGTCGTCTATGGATATTTTTGGGTGACGAAGTTCGCCTCGCTTTCATGGGCACACACTACTTAGAAGTTTGACGCGTTGGGTGTCCGTTTACTCGGCACAAACTCATCTCTTACATTTTACCCCAAAATTGTGACTTGACCATTGTATTCTTCAGGGCCTCTGCTTTCAGAAAACAATGTTTGGCAGTTTAATTACATCTTAAAGTGGTTGGAAACCCTTACAAACCACTTTGACCTACAGGTGAGCCTAGATTAAGGCTCACCTGTAGGTCCAATAAATATCCCCTAAACCTACTCAGTTTAGGAGATATTTAGAAAAACAGGCAACGCTGTCAGCGGCGCAGGCGCACTGAGCATGCCGGAGATCACGGCAATATGCCGCTCTCGTGCGCAGGAGTGACAGCATCGCTGCTCCAGTGAATAACAGCGCTGGAGCGGCGAGACCCGGAAGTCACTCCGGGATTGATGGCGGCGGAGAAGGTCGTGGACGAGGGTCGCTTTGGGGGCTTCGTTCTCAGGCAAGTTATTCATAATGAGCTAGTATGCTATGCACAAACCTGTAAAGGGGCGCATGTTTCCTGTGCTTAGAATAATACCGCAGCAAAATGACATTTCTAAAAGGGATAAAATTAATTTAAAACTGCTCGCGGCTGTAATGAATTGTCAGGTCTCAGCAATATAGATAAAACTCATTGAGGGGAGAGAAAAAAAAAAAAAGAAGAGCATGGGATCCCCCAGTCCATAACCAGCCCCTTCGGGTCTGGTATGAATATTAAGGGGAACCCAGTGCCAAATTTTTAATAATGACGTAGGGGAGGGCCCCCCCCCCCAAAAATAATTCATACCAGACCCTTATCTGAGCACGCAACCTGACAGGCCACAGGAAAAGAGGTTGGGTAGGAGAGAGAACCCCCATGCCAGGCCACATGCCCTCAACATGGCAAGAGGTACCCCTACCATTTCACAAAAAAAAGTGTCAAAACGGTAACACACACACACGTCCTTTATTAAAAAATAAAAAAAAATGTCCCACAAAGTTCACCACCCGACGGACTGAAAAAAATAAATAAAAGCCACAACCGACCCGCCTCCATGGGAGGCTCCCACCACGTGACGCAGCTTCGCTTTGACAGTTCTTATATAACTGAGGGGGCCACCCGGTGGTGTAACCGGGTGGCCCCTCCCCCCATATTTTTAATAAAGGACTTGTCCCAAGCTGTCTGTCTTTTTTCACCATTTTGTGAAATGTTAGGGGGAACTTGTACCCAGTTACCATTTCACACAGGGGGGGTGGGATCCAGGGGTTCCCTTGTTAAAGGGGCTTCCAGATTCCGATAACCCCCCCGCAGACACCCACAACTACCGGGCAAGGGTTGTGGGGATGAGGCCCTTGGCCATCAACATGGGAACAAGGTGCTTTGGGGGGGGCTACCCCAAAGCACCCTCCCCATGTTGAGGGCATGTGGCCTGGTACGGTTCAGGAGGGGGCACTCACCCCCTTTTCCTGCGGCCTGCCAGGTTGCGTGCTCAGATAAGGGTCTGGTATGGATATTTGGGGGGGGGGTAAGGGGACCCCTACGCCATTTTTTTTTTATTTTGGCACAGGGTTCCTGTAAAATCCATACCAGACCTGAAGGGCCCCACACAAAAAAAAAAAAAAAAAAAAAACAAACACACACACACACACACACACACACACACACACACACACATCCTCTCCCTATGACTCCACCTGGGAGCCTGAAGAATCACCAACTGGCTCCTCCTCAGCTTGTCATTAGTGGAGGATAAGACCAGCAGGCAGGCGCAACCCAGGTAAAAAAATAATAAAAAGGGGGCATGCCAGAGATTGCAGTTGCTCAGGCTCATGGCACAGAGGGCATGCTGGGCACTGTAGTCCACCTTTAAAACCAAAATGCAAAGGCCATACTCTTCAGCAGAGCGTCACCAGAAGTGTCCCTAGGACCAAACACCAAGGTCCCAGTACCACCTCCCAACCCCTCGACCACCAGAGGGGGTCTACACCTGTGGAGCCATCGGGTAAAAAGGGAATACCCACCCCAGGGTTCCTTTCACCTTAGTGGCTGGTGCTGCCATTACCAGGAGTAGTGTGGGCCGCCTCTGCCCCAGACATCTCCCACTGAGGATCGATGGTCCCTCCTTCCTGGAGCCGCTTGCTGACATCTAGCGTTTGCAAACTCGCACTAGCCAGAGCCTTGCCCTCTCATACACTGCGGCTGGAACCGAAGAAGTGCGACGCGACGTCACTACGTCCTCTGGTCCAGCTTAGAGCTCCCTCACTGGCCACACTGAACGCAGGGAGGAACGATGCACTTCCGAAGATGCCCCTGGACAGATTGAGAACAGGGCCCCTGAAGCTTCTTCCCCCACCCTCAGGAGAAGCTGGGGTGGCTAAGCGGCAGACCGAACGGTACCTTTGCTAAGGCCCAAGGTTCTCCCAACGAAAAAAAATAAATAAAATTGTGTAAATATGTATATACAAAGGAACCTCGGATTCCGAGCAATAATCCATTCCAGGAGAATGCTCGTAATCAAAAGTACTCGCATATCAAAGCGAGTTTCCCCATTGAAGTCAATGGAAACTAAAATAATTTGTTCCACATTGACTGCAATACCACATGCGGCCAGAGCCGGGGGGAGTGGAGGAGCCGGAGAGCCTCGGAAACTGCCAAAAAGGCCAGAGGACGCCTCGAGCTTTGTTCCCGAGGTCAGCAGAGCTGTCTTCGGGCCTTTGCGAACAGCCCTGATCGGCTCCGGCGCCCCCCCCCCCCACCTCAGGCCAAATGTGGTACTGCACACCGCTTTGGCCTGAAATCGTGCTCGTTTTGCGAGACACCCCCAAACAGTCATGATTTTTTTAAAAATACAGCGCTTGTATTGTGAAACTCGTTAACCGCATTACTCACAATCCGAGGTTCCACTCTATATTTATAGGGAGAGCTTCTCTCCACAGTAAAAAAATAAAAATCTGGCTTCAACCTCCCCAGTTGATCAGCCCTGGTTCCCAGCAACGTCTCCCCGGAGGAGGAAACACCAAAACTGAGGGCCCAGTGGGGCAGGAGGGGCTTAAATCTTGAAGCCAAGGTGGTGTTTCCTGTGATGGGAGGAGCCGAGGTCTCAAAAAGGTGGCTGTCCTGAAAGACGTTTGGGGGGGGGGAAATAAAATTGGCCTGAATAAGTCAGGCCCCCATCATCTCATTTGCTCCTCTAGCAGGCTTTAGGAGAACATTCTCAGCACAGATCAGGGAAAACCTGTAGAATGAAAGCCGCAGCCATGGGCAACATGGAGAAATGGTCCATGGGAGCAGCCATGGGCAACATGGAGAAATGGTCCATGGGAGCTTCCATAGTCAACATGGAGAAATGGTCCATGGGAGCTTCCATAGTCAACATGGAGAAATGGTCCATGGGAGCTTCCATAGTCAACTGGAACATTATGGACAATCTGATTGCCTATAGGGCTTGTATACAATACAAGACCAGCACCATTAATGCTCCTGTAGCCATCTTCATAGAAAATCAGGACAAATTGATTTGAATACTTTTTTTATTAGGTCATGTGTAGCATTAAACACTTTCATTACTGCAGCTACTCCTAGGAGTACAACGAAGAAACAACCCTAGAGAACTTTTCCTTGTCCAGGGTCATTAGCAGCACATTGTATTATTGGGAGGACCTTGGCTGGAGACTCTGCAGATCCAGTCCAGCAGAATAGGAACTTAAGGATTCACAATCGAGGCCTCCCCCAGCCTGGAGATACAGATTACAGCGTTCCACTGGACATCACACCTTCTCAGCATCCTCTTCAGCATAACGATGGAAGGACTTTGCCAGGAGGGGCTCCAGAGATACATTCCTCCGGTTCCTTCTCTGGATGGTACGCCAGATAACAGCACAGATCACAACCACAAGAACCAAGACTATTAGGACTGTTGTCATTACAACAATGTCTTCATTTCTTAATGGACGACCTAAAAAAAAAAAAAAAAAAAAAAAAGTTTACTGTGACAGACCTAGCCGGGACACAGGCTTTTTGAGAGGACTAAATGCGAGCCTCCAGCCAACCGATTATGGGCCCTGGATTTTAAGGGGCACAGGGTGAAGGTTAACCCCAGTCAGATTCAATGCTGTATATATAATGTGAGTTGTCTCATGCTGTTGGGACATACACTCTCAGATGCTAGTGTCATGAACTCAAGATGTTAATTGAGAGAGCTGATCACATTGTCCTCTGTACAATGCAGGAGACGGTCCGTCTGTTACTGGTGGTCTCCTGCTATTGTGATGAAATGTCTTGTGGTGGTAATTATGATAATTTATAAATCAACTGTGTTTATCTCGGTGACAACAAGTCTGACTTGTAGCGAAATCCTGATGAGTCACATCGGCTGCTTAAAGGGATTAGTTAATTAATGTTAAGTTGTTACAGGTGTATTGTTAGAGTAATATGAGCAGGAGGGGGATCTCCTCTTCTACTGTATATAAATGTGAGTTTGGCTTTGTAATAAAAACAGTCCATGTTGAGCAACTAAGCAAGTGTCGTCTCGTTTAGTGCTTGGGAGCGGTTGGAATATCTGATATATATATAACTTCCTTCCAGTCTGGATATAGATAACGAACGCACTCAAGAGTGTAGGGACGTTCCGTCATTTACCAATCCTAATTTTTTACAATACATTGCAAATCACAAGTCATAACACCGAGGTTTGGAGAGAAGGTTCCTCACAGCCAAGCCGCCATCTTGGATGTAGTAGGAAATGGTAAAAACAGTCAGGATTTTGCCATCCGAGTTCCTTTGTCAACAGAAAGCAAAAGAAACTCAAATGGAGGGTGATCACTATTTAGTCATCACCAGAGGAAATTTCTGAATTACCCACTGTCCCATGACTATGGTCACCAGGAACAGGATCAGACACACACACACACACACACACACACACACACACACACACACACACACACACACACACACATCAGGCGCACACACACACTATGTACTTCAACTGAGGTGTGTTTCTCAAGACTTTGAGCAGTTAGTGTGTGTAGGCATTTGCAGTCTATTCTCCACTGCAGGTGGCACTTGACCACAACAACAATGCAGTTTTCTTAGTCACGGGGGGGGGCAGCTGATAACATGTGGGTGCCCCATGTGACTGGTGGGCCATCTTGGGTCAGGCATAGTCTATTTAGGACTCTGGGTTTGGCAAGTGGCTAGTGTAGGGATAGGATCCCCATCTGTCAGCAACAATGCAGGAAGAGGGGAATGCAGGGCCTACACCTACCAGAGAAGGAAGTATTCCTTTATTGGTGTGGACCAGCCAGGCCACATTCCACTCCTTGTGGCAGATGTCAGCATCTTCCATTCTGCCTCTCCATTGCCGTCAGGGTTGTAAGTGGCCCTGGTTGGGTATAAAGCCCCTCTGGGCTAAATAGAGATCTCTCCATTACTACTGCCAAACTTGGACCTACCACACCATGCTGCACCTACAAGTGTACATGTAGAGTCTTCACTAACCTGGAGAAAATCTGAGAGGCTCATTGACAGATCTTTCCATTGCCATGAGTCCTATGTACCCCTACATATACAGTAGTCCTCCAGCATTGTCACCAACACCTCCATGAACAAGGCTTCTAGACTTTTGTACAGACTCAAGTCAGTTTCAAGGAGAAACACCGGGATAAGCTACAGAGTGAAGGGTCACTGATGGCCAATCACAACAATCAGGATCAAGGAGGTGGTTCTGGTTCCCAATGGTTAGGAGACCCAGAACCAATCACCAACTGGGAATGCGCTTCCAGCATAGACACGTGTAGCGGCCATAACCCCGAGGGGCGGCCTTGACTTTTCTGGGCTTACCAATTACCTCCTCGTAGCTCGTTGTTCGTTGTCTAGGGGTTCCCAGGGTTAGTACCCAGTAACTTCAGATGCTGACACACAAAAGTCCTTTTCAGGTTTTTTATTCTGCAGGGGTAACATCCAACATAACACAGTCTCAGGTGGGAATAGAGGGCACAGGTGATAAAACTCAGGCACTTTGAACTTCTGACATCCACTGAATGTCTTGGATAGCCCAGAGAGTAGCCACTCGCAACTGGGCGCTTCACTGCTGGATAAACCTCTAGCCAGAGGTCTAGCAGCCAACATGTGATCCGGAAACTTAGCAAAGTCTCTGCCACAGACTAGATTGTAACTGAAGATAAGTAGGAACCTCTCACAGTCCCCGGATCTCTCAGTCTTCTTGGCGATACTGTGAGAAGTGCAGATTCTCTAGTGTCCATACATCTCAGCTCCCAGGCTCTTACCGAGCAGCCAGCTTCTTGCCCCTCCTCCGAGGAGTCCTCCCCTGGACACTAGTACAAGTTTCCACGTCCCTCCAATACTGAGAGCACACCGGGACACCTCCGAATCCTCCTTCAGTTACTGGGCCTCGGACTAGCCAGATCTGAGACTCGGGAACGGACAGATCCCCACCCCCGACCATGAGGGTGACAATGCTTGCGGGGATGGCAGACACTCCTGGGTCTGGGACCCCTCACGGGGCTGACACTTATTCAGCACCCTAGATTAAAGCCCACTTGATGGATGTCATGATCATAAAGCAGTTAACCTGCAATCCCGCACACAACGCAGCACTTGACGGTTAAAGATCAAGGATACCTAGGAAAGGCTGGACTTCTACAAAATAAAAGCCATAATATAATCCACAGACACGATACTTACTAGGCCACTGAATGTCGTAGGAATATCCCAGGTTTTCTGGTGCAGTTGCAAACATCTCACTGTTGGGCACTGGAGGCCAGAAGGGAACCATATTGTGTCGTCTATTATGGCCTATAGGAGCATTTTCCAGTGGATACTGTGTGAAATCTAGAACAAAAAAAGGCCTTAGTTATGGAACCATTGACTTAGACAAAATACATTTTAATTGTAGGTCACCTGTGTACCTTCATAAAAATTAGAAGTGACCCAGCCTGGCTCCAAACCCAAGAATGGACACTAGGAGCAGTCCATGTACACAGATTATGCAGCTACTATAAAAAGCCAGCAGAACCGACTACAAGAACCATAATTGCGCGGCATACAACAGTTAAAATTCCATAACTTCAGAATTTGGGCAAGGATTTCAAATCAATTTGTACCACCACAGCTTGGTTACTACAAGTATGGAAGAGCTCATCAAGACTCCTAACCCTACAGATCGTACCTGCACTGTGTCTCCTCAGCCATTCGTCAAACACGGCATCTGTGAACGTATGCAGCAGCACAAAGATCGGGTCATTTGGAGATATGTGGGTTTGTCCTCCTGTACCATTGAGGAACAGGTGAGCAAGGTTATGGAGGCTTCGAACTGTTGGGTTGTACTGGCCAGATGGCTCGCTGTACCCTGTGGAATAAGAAAATAACCATTAATATATATGAAGAGAAAAACCTCCCTCAGTGACTTCATGGTAAAGGCCTACAGGACTATTGTAGGATGCTCCCATAACATCCAGGTGAACCTACCCTTTCAGATATATATTAAAACACATTAATTTGTATATGGACAACAGTGACTTCACTGGCAGCAACAGCCTCATATTGGATCAGGGTTGTCCAAATTTCAAACAAAGGCCAAGTTTACTGTCCTTTAGACTTGAGGGCCATTGGGAGTACAAAAGGCCTTGGTGGTCAAAAATAATAGCATAATGCCTTTCGTCAGTAGGAGGAATTGTTCCCCCATCATTGGGGTCAGTGGCAGGAATCATGCCCCAATGTGGCCCCATCATTGGTGCCAGTGGAAGGACTACGGTCCCACCATTGTCATCAATGAGAAGAAATATGCTCCACTGTTGGGTGTAGGTGGAAAGAACGGTGCCCCACCATTCATGTCTGTCAGAGGAAAAGGTCTTGCATCAATGAGAATAGTGCCCCAAGGGCCACATAAAAGGCATGCAAATGGCCACATCTGACCCACTGGCCACAGTTGAAGACCACTGTATTGGAGAGCATCATCTCAGCCTCATATAAGAAAGTGATATGAGAGCTTTGGGGGTACTGTACCTTCAATTGCGTTTCGGAAGCTTTCAGTAGAGTTTGAAAAGAACGGTGCCGTGTCAAACAAATTTACTTCCAGACAAAGCAAAACCTCTTCCATTTCGGGAAGTCTTTGCACCATGGGCCGTGCCACATTTCCTGCAGGATTCCTCTGGATTGGACCTCCAGTTGTACCTGAAGAGTGTGAAGTTAAGATTTTAGCTTACCATACACACTAGACATGTGCACTTCTTTCTGAATTTAAATTTTAAAGAAAATTGTGATTCAGAAGGATCTGAATAGTAACAAATTTCAACAGGAAACAAAATACAATAAATACAGTAAGGTGTGAAAGATGGCAGAGAAGTCCTCCAGCTGCTGAATAGCTAGTGTGACGAAACGTCCTTACATTCCGATTAAGTGCGTTCGGCATATACCACTTCCTCCCAGTCTGAATATAGATATCAGATATTCCAACCCCTCCCAAGCATAAAACAAGACGACACTTGTTTAGTGCCAATGTGGACTGGATTTATTGGACAGAATACAGCCTTTTTAATTTACACATTTAACACAAGGGGTTAGATAATGAGGTAGGGCTGCTCATGGATACTCCCCCCTACCCTATAGAAACTTAAGACAAATCACATAATTAACATGTTAATTAACCCAGCACTTAAGGCAGCCTAGGTGACCAGACAGTCCGTCTCCAGATCAGCTCTTTCAATTAAGATCTTGAGTGCATCAAACTAAGAATAGTCTTTACATATATCCTGGGAGAAAGTGGATAAATCTTACTTACATTTTAAGTAATCCCAGATATATGTTCTCACTCACCCTGTGCCAGGATGGCACAGGGCGACTTAGACATAATAGGTGTATGGGGAGCTGAAACATGGGTTTCCCAACCTTTCCAAGGGAATCTGGGTTCCACCTGCCCTCCTGTCACAGATAGAATATAGCAGTCTTCCCGAAATTCAAAATTTCAAATAGAAAATAAAATGGATTTGAATAGTATAAAATAGAAATATAGCCATCTTCTGAAGTTCAAATATGGATTTTAAAAGTTGTATTTGAAAATTCTGCATTCATTGAAATTTTTTTAAATTCGGTTGTAAACCAAAACTAAAAATTTAATGCAGAGTAATTTCAGGTCATGTCACATAAGGTAGGTTCTCATTTCCCCCCCCCCCCCCACATTAGAGCCAACCTTGCTCTTGAGCGTGCCCAGTTGCATTTGTGACAATAACCCCCCCCCCCCCCCCCGTCTACTCACTGTTGCAGATTGTGCCGAGGCTCTCGTAGTCTTCTACATCTTCACAAACAACTCTCCATTGAGAGAAGACCGAATTCGGGCTCAGCAGATTTTCTACAAAATTGCTCCTCGCACCCATCAGGTCATCAGTGCAGATATCACATCTGTTTCCACCAATGGCAAAATTCCAGTAAGGCAAGGAAAATGATGGGTCTTTCAGAAGGTTCTGCAAAAAAATTTAAAATAAATGGGGAAAGAGTGAGCATTAGAGCCACCGATTGAATCATCTAGTTCTACACCGAAAAATAGTCAGCAAAAATATGCCAATTGTGCTCATTTTAGTAAGACATTGCCACCAAAATGCAAGTTAAGCTAATGGGGTATATGTACCATGGACTAAATTCAATTTTGGGTGGACTTTTGGTGTAAAACCCTATTTAAAGACCTACTTTAAACCAAAAAACAACATTTTAGCTTTGAATAGGGAAATGTCCAACCCAGACTCTCAAATAGGGTTCCATGGCTCCTCAAGCAACGAGCAGCTTGTGCCCCACATGAGTAATCAATGACACCACTTAAAGTGGAGTTCTACCCACTTTTACAACTCTTCAGCATCCCTCACTAAACTGCACTGTAAACAAATTGGATATTTTTTTTTTATTTTTTTTCAGCACACAGACTGTATATCCGCTGTATTCATTTTTCACTTCCTCCTCCCTGGCCGTGGCCCATCGCATCATTTCCTGTTTGCAATGCCTCCTGGGAAGGGGCAGCAACTTCCTCTGACACTGCCGTTGCTATGGAAACCTGACCTGAAACCCATTACACTGCTTATGCTGCACTGAGCATGTACGAGATCTGCAAGGATGAGATCCAGGAAGAAATACAGTCTGACTTCAGATGCCCACACTTAAGATGGCCACGGCCTTCTGCAAGTTTATAAAACAAACTACTGCTAAAAACCAACAAAACAGACCTTAGTTTACAGACTAACTTTACTAGAATACATTAAGCTTGTGTATTATAGGGGTATTTTTATTTAAAAAGTATAATTTTGTCCGGAACACCGCTTTAAGATTCTGTGGGGGGGAGAATTATTACCAATGACCATGAATTCAAGGAGCATTCTGACCAGTGACCATTGGGAGTAAGCTACTATGAGCTGTAGATAAATGACAAGCATTCCCTGAGCCCATAAAGATTAAGGGTTCCACTATGAAAATTTAAGGCTGGTCCAAACTAAGTTTGCTCTCCCTGTCATGGATTGACCTACATTTAATAGGCAAGTTTACCCAGTAGGGGGACACAAACCATTAAAAAAAAAAAAAAAAAAAAAAAAAAACGGACAGTGCCTTAGCTAGCCACATCCATAGACCACAACCATTGGTGTCACTTGTTCTGTATTCTGGTCGTGGTCCCAGCCGATATCTCGCAATGCATTTCAGTACCCAATGTTATCAGATATCTGTGAGGACACCATACCCCTTAGCAGAGAGCAATTGGAATGAATTCATGTGATAAACCCATTCATGGAGGAAAATTGCAAGGCAATCCCATCGTTCACCCTCTGTCAGGACCACCAATGTTGAGCTTTTGACCCAAAGTAGCTGGTGAAAAAACAAGCTCACCCACCTTAGGACTCCTACAGACACAATAAATAAAAAAAATACTTTCTACCCGCCCCATATTACATCAAAGTGTATAATGAGAAACATCCAATGGAGAGGGGGGACTCCTTGCTTGCAGAAACAGATCCAACAAGTTTAACATTTCCCTGTTCCTTCCAGAAAGTTTTAAAGTTTACCTGAATGTCTCTTTCCAGCTGCAGCAAATGGAACCTGTGCCATGTGAGGAAGGCCGGACCTTCATGAGAGAAGTCAATACCTCCAGCACTGCCCCGATCCGGGCCCAGGAAGGTTTTGCTGACACTGTAGTAGTGAGTCCAGACGAAGTAGTCATAAATGGAGATGTTCTCGAAATTAGTCACGTTGCTCTCCGGATTAACCAGCTGATTGTAGTGTCTGGTGGCGATGACGTAATCCGGGTGGACAGTGTTCTTCGCAAGGTTGAGGGCATCAATGAAATTCTGGCGCTCTGCATCATTCAAGGCCATAATATTCCTTCTTTCTAGATAAGAATTGAAAGCTTAATTGTCACAGGAGTTTATTGGAAGCCACATTTGTGGGTTAAGCATTTATGGCTACATAAGCCTGCCATGACATCTGATAGGTCATGCTTAATGTACACCTGTGCAGTTCATAATGAGGGAGGAGGGGGGGGGGGGGGGGGGGGGGGGTTCTAGCCTTCACTTTAACCAGCTACAAGTGGACTGTCAAAAACATCAGCGCTTGATGGAAATTCTAAAAAGGTGGTCCATCAACAAAAAGGTGAGAAGTAAAAAGTTTAAGCCATGAAGATTCCAACTGTTACAGGTATTAAGCTGGCCATAGATGGTAGAAAGTCAAACAAAAATTCTTGGGAAAAGAATTTTAATTTAAGTTTGCCAATTAGTGGGTCAAATCAATGGTGATTGTCAACCACAGTGGTGGGAAAATTTGAAGGTTTCCTCAAACTTCTAAGAGTCCATTCACACAGGGGGCAACTTTGGATCCGACTTGAAGTCGCCCCAAGTTGCCTCAAGTCACGCGACATGATAAAAGCAATGCAAGTGAATGAGAGCCGTCGTAATGCACCACTACTGGAGTCGCTCCGACTTCAGAAAAGGTTCCTGTACTACTTCAATCTGACTTCTAGCCAACTTGTACCCATTGATTTCAAGGGAAGTCGCCTCCAAGTCGGATCCCCGTCTTAACTGAAGCAACTTTCCAGGAAGTAAAAATTGTTTTCTAGGCAAACCCCTCCCTCCCACAGAGCTGATTATTATGTGATTGGCCACTGGCAAAGTCCCCTGTCCTGGAGGCAACGTGAAGTTGCCTCAAGTCGTGCTGTGATTCACACTCAAGTCGTGTCCAAGTTGCCTCCCAAAGTCACGCTGGAAGTCATGTTGCCCCGGTGTGAATGGACTCTTAGGGTGTATGGTTTTTGGTTTGGCAACATCCATGCCAAAACGAGATGTTAAAAAAAAGCAAAACAAACTTTTGAACCCTTAAAACATTTTTTCTAAGAAGGTTGAGCATTTGTACACATTTTTCTAAGAAAGTTTGAAATTCTATGGTCTGCGTTAGACATGTCCCAATTCTTGCTTCTCCATGCCACATTCTGGTTCCTCCTGTTGGCTTACATCCAGGGCAGGACTTAGGGTGGTGGGGGCCCCTGGGCTTGAGTCACTTTCAGGCCCTACCCTATACATTACTGTATACCGGGTCCTCTCGGCGGCTCCAAGGTCCTCTTGGCGGCTCTCAGGTCCTCTCGCAGTCCCGAGCGGAGTCGAGAGTAGCCGACTGTACTCGGCTCACAGTCACGCCCAGTCCCTGTGTTATGTCCATCATAGGGCGGGACTGGGTGTGAGTGAGCGGAGCCAAATACACTCAGCTATGTATCTTGGCGGGGCCCGTAGGGGCCCCTATTAGGCGGGGCCCATGGGCTTGAGCCCAGTCAAGCCCAATGGTAAGTCCTATACATCCAATAGTGACATAGGGGGGTCCATAAAGGAACCAGTGTATAGTGGAGGGGGGCAGGTATTAGACACTCAAAAGCCATGGAATACCCAAAGACATGGGCCACCAGGAAAGAATAGATGGCCATCTCTCTAAACTAAAATCTACGAGGATTTACATTTTCCATCCACAAAATAGAGGTAGTGAGAGCTGCAAAGGCTTCAAGAAAAGCACTTGAAAAGCGTGTTAAAAAAAAAAAAAAAAAAAAAATTACCCGCTGTATACGCTGATCTAATACAAGTGACAGCCCGTTATGTACCAGGATTTCCAGGCCAAGAATGAACCTCATGGGCAGATCCCAGCAGTCTCTGCTGAACTGGCATGCTTTTGAGGCATGCATGGCCAGCTTAATGTAGCATTTGAGAATTTCTTGTATTTTGAGATTCTGTAGGAAGCATTGGGCTACATTCTGCTCATCAATGCCTAAACATAAGGGCTCCATTTTCTCTGCCACCCGCTCTAAACCTGCCTGTGAAGCTTTGCATCCAATTTACTGTATACAACCTACTGCCAACACTGACATTTCAAAAATCTAAAATGCTGTTTAAATGACAGCTCCCTGCCAGCTTAACAGCATGGAACTTCCAAAAAATAAGTATAAAACCCCTCAAGTATTTGAGGAACTTTTGGGGGGTTCCCAATTCAGTTTTTAAACAAAACAAGCTGGCAGTGAAATGTCATTTACTAGCAATTTCAAAAGGCCTCTGTCATTCCGTCTGTAGATGCACTACAGGAGAACTTCCAACCCATCATGGGGATGACATACTAGACCCTTTATCTCTGCATGGCCTGGCTTGGGAGTGGTTACACTTCAACCACTCCTTGAGAATACCACATGCTCTCAGCATGGGGCAATACCTGGCCAAGGAGGTGAATGGGCCAGGGGTTGGCAAGCATGTGGTGGGTGCACAGCTTCCTTAGCAGCCATTGACAGCAGGAAGCCATCTTGTTCCTCCACCCTAAACATTTGGTCAAACTTGCATTTGAACCAAATGCTCAGCTCATCATTTGTTTTTTGAGCTTGCTCTGGCAGGGTGCGCTAGTGAAGCATCATTCTTGGTTACGTTTGCTGGGTAATCAGGATGGTCTAGGTTGGTGAAATCTTACAGGGCTTTCACCCTTGCGAGAGGTGACCAACCATGGTGGGGCCTGCCTGTTGGATTCAATATGAACTCATGTAATATTTCTGGGATCCGTGCTTCGGCTCTCATTCCCAATGGTGCGGTGTCCTGGAGAACAGGATGCCCTCCCCCGATTGGAATGTGGCTAGAGGCTCCCATCTATCTAGGAGAGCTACTCTGCATGATAATGCTGACTTTGATCTGTCTACAAGAATCAAAGACAAGCCTAACTGACAGATAATGGAGGTGAGGCAAAAGAGATCAAACACAAGATTTGACCCCAGTCGGAGTAATTGCAATTCATGGACAGACACTGCCCCCCAGAGGCCAATGGTGTCAAGACGGTCAGAAAAATAACCTGGTGCAGGAGACGCCCCAGAGACACTGATTCGTCCCAAAAGCAAAGTTGGGCAGGCAATGGGATGCGGTGTGTATGAGGTGCATTTGTCAAAAAGGAATGTTGCACACAGAGCTGTCTTATTCCATCATGTGGCTGCGCTACGAGGACGTGCCACGTATACTATTGTATTGTGTTCTGATTGTACGCCATGTGATCTGGTAATTGCTAATACCTTGTATAAGCTTTCTTATTTCCTTGGGAAATAAATGAGACTGAATTACTCAAACCGTGTGTTTGGTTTCATAGCTAACTTTGTATTATTGTGATATTAACAATAGCATGCGCTCGGAGTTTTAATAGATTAACTAATCTATAGGGACTAGACAAAATACATAGATGATATAATGATAATAAATATTATATTGGTTTCTACACTGCCTTTACAGGTCTTTGGGGTCTACGGGTTACAATGATTCCTAGGGGTTGGAAGGAAGCAGAACTCCCCTCCTTAGGAGGTATTTCTGAAGATTTAGGCCAAGAGGAAATCAGCTGCGTCTCCCCCATATGGGAGGTTTTGTGTGACTGGATGAGGGGGGGGGGGGGGGGGGGGGGGGAGTATACACAGGAACCTTTTCATGTTCTGGAACATAAATAGAGATACTACTTGAACCCCCATTGCCAAGGAGCCAGAGCTGTGCACGAGTCCAGCCAGCAAAGTCTGGATTAAGGATTTACAAAGATTTACGAGACCAGGAGAGATGAAAGTCTAGTCTGAATTATGAGATCAACCATGTCTGGAGAAGTCCTGATCTACATCCTCCAAGTAACTGGTGTCCATTGTTATACCATCCTGGACAAACAGCCACCACCTGAGATTGAGTGCCGGGGATCCTCGAGCCACGCACATGACATCTGATGTATACATTGATCAGATGAAGAACCATAATTATTGGATACCATTGAAATAGCGACACACAAGTCTAGTCTTACTTCTACTCACCCACAACAATGGACTGATCACAGTTGTCACCGGTCCATCCAGGTTTGCAGCTGCCACAGTTGTGCCCATAGAACCGGTCATTGCACAGACAAGCCTTTGTGAAGAAGCGAATGGGCCAGTATTCCCGGTCGTCCAGTCCCTCCATTTTATACTGGGGTCCATGAGGCCTGTCGTCCACTGTGATCGGCATGCAGCGGCCACGGCCCACGGTAAATCCGCAAAGGTCGCTGGGATTTGGAGACTGTTGAGGGTAGACGCCGGGACAACACTCTCCGGTAGCCAAGGCCTCTGGGGTGGCACACTGGCGGGGAAACTGGGCAGAAGCCAAGTCACAAAGAAGGATAACCACCAACACAACAGCAAGGGGACCCCATGATTTACAGAGCGACATGGTTCCGGGACAGTCGTGGCTCTAGAACAGATAGAAGAATACAAGGTCATCTTCATTATAACCATGGGGGACAAAACTGTAAAATACATCCAAATAAATGCTGCCTACAAGGAGAAACTCCGGCTTTCTATTCAGAACTAGGAAAAAACAGAACCTGGAGGCAAATTATTAAACACACATGAAATATGAATATGGTAGTCCATACCTGCCAAAGGGTTTGCATGTCTGCCAATCCCGAGCTTCTCAGCTTTGCCACACCGCCCCATCGGTAGGGTAAGGGACTTGCATTTATGCCAGGCTCCTGTCTGACCCAGGACTTTGAGGTATGTGGTGAGAGGATGGAATACTAGTGGTGGTGCCCCCCCCCCCCTTTTATGGTGATGTGATCCAGGCCATTTTTAGTGGTGAGAGGAGAGAGACTACTAGTAATGTGCCCCTTTCATGGAGCTCCGATGCTGGGCTCCTGCCTGATCTGTGACATCTAATGTGGTTGT
>CM053026.1:1841897-1956897 GCA_028564925.1 Lithobates sylvaticus | reverse complement strand
ACTCAGCACAGGAATGGTGGGAACCCCTCATAATGGGCACAGCGGGTCTACAGACCCGGGAACTCAGCACAGGGATGGTGGGAACCCCTCATAATGGGCACAGCGGGTGTACAGACCCGGGAACTCAGCACAGGGATGGTGGGAACCTCTCATAATGGGCACAGCGGGTGTACAGACCCGGGAACTCAGCACAGGGATGGTGGGAACCCCTCATAATGGGCACAGCGGGTGTACAGACCCGGGAACTCAGCACAGGGATGGTGGGAACCCCTCATAATGGGCACAGCGGGTGTACAGACCCGGGAACTCGGCACAGGGATGGTGGGAACCCCTCATAATGGGCACAGTGGGTGTACAGACCCGAGAACTCAGCACAGGGATGGTGGGAACCCCTCATAATGGGCACAGCGGGTGTACAGACCCGGGAACTCAGCACAGGGATGGTGGGAACCCCTCATAATGGGCACAGCGGGTGTACAGACCCGGTAAATCAGCACATGGATGGTGGGAACCCCTCATAATGGGCACAGCGGGTGTACAGACCCGGGAAATCAGCACAGGGATGGTGGGAACCCCTCATAATGGGCACAGCGGGTGTACAGACCCGGGAACTCAGCACAGGGATGGTGGGAACCCCTCATAATGGGCACAGCGGGGTGTACAGACCCGGGAAATCAGCACAGGGATGGTGGGAACCCCTCATAATGGGCACAGCGGGTGTACAGACCCGGGAACTCAGCTCAGGGATGGTGGGACCCCTCATAATGGGCACAGCGGGTGTACAGACCCGGGAACTCGGCACAGGGATGGTGGGAACCCCTCATAATGGGCACAGCGGGTGTTCAGACCTGGGAACTCAGCACAGGGATGGTGGGAACCCCTCATAATGGGCACAGCGGGTGTACAGACCCGGAACTCGGCACAGGGATGGTGGGAACCCCTCATAATGGGCACAGTGGGTGTACAGACCCGGGAACTCGGCACAGGATGGTGGGAACCCCTCATAATGGGCACAGCGGGTGTACAGACCCGGGAACTCAGCACAGGGATGGTGGAACCCCTCATAATGGGCACAGCGGGTGTACAGACCCGGGAACTCAGCACAGGATGGTGGGAACCCCTCATAATGGGCACAGCGGGTGTACAGACCCGGGAACTCAGCACAGGGATGGTGGGAACTCCTCATAATGGGCACAGCGGGTGTACAGACCCAGGAACTTGGCACAGGGAGCTCTGTAAGGCTGCTATTGGAGGTTCAGGTTAAATCAGTTTGGAATTTGGGTTTATGGTCCGGAGTCCTGTCAGGAATAATTCATTATCTTGTGATAATTGTAGGAAAGGCACTTCTGATGGTGTTGCCCTCTGTACTGCCCTCAGTGACTGATGTGAGGAGGATAATGATGAGTGAGATCCGGTGATACACCCAATGAGGACCACAATGATCTATGAAGACATTGAGCAGCGCTGAGTGTCTGTGTTCAGCTCCTGTCTACTCAGGATGGTAGGAGGTCCCCTGCAAAGCTTCTTATGTTCTGTTGAATAATGACACAAAGGATGATGGGAAGGGAGTAGGAGGAGCCATTGAAGAGTTGGGTGTGCTAGACAGTTGTCATGATCTTCTGCATTTATGAGCATTCAGTCTGAATCTGTGTGAATCAATTGGCCCCTCCCAGTTACCTCACATACCGCCATTGCTCTTTGTCCGGCCTTCGTAAGTAAACCAGGAAAACCTCAAAGTTTGAAACACAGTGGCGTGTCTGAGAACTCAGCCCGGCTCCAGAACTTCTCTAGAACAACGTTAAAGTTGGTCAGAGAGTCACTACGAACCCTTCTACATCTAGGTACTAGGTGGAACCTGGAACTTGGTCTTGGGTGGCCTCTAGGGGTCATTCCTGGATCTACATGTAGCCTCTGTTCATCTCTGGAGGTAATTCCTGGATCAACATGTAGACCTGGGTGGCCTCTGGGGGTCATTCCTGGATCAACATGTAGGTCCAGGTGGTCTCTGGGGGTCATTCCTGAATCTACATGTAGACCTGGGTGGCCTCTGGGGGTTATTCCTGGATCAACATGTAGGTCCAGGAGGTCTCTGGGGATCAGTTCTGGATCTACATCAAGCCCTGGGTGGTATCAGGGGTCCTTCCTGGATCTGCATGCAAACCCTGTTGGTCTCTGTGGGTCATTCCTGGATCTACATGTAGATCTGGGTGGCCTCTGGGGGTCATTCCTGGATCAACATGTAGACCTGGGTGGCCTCTGGGGGTCATTCCTGGATCTACATGTAGACCTGGGTGGCCTCTGGGGGTCATTCCTGGATCAACATGTAGGTCCAGGTGGTCTCTGGGGATCAGTCCTGGATCTACATCAAGCCCTGAGTGGTATCAGGGGTCCTTCCTGGATCTGCAAGCAAACCCTGTTGGTCTCTGTGGGTCATTCCTGGATCTACATGTAGGTAGAGTTGCCACCTCATCCCTTTAAACCCGAACACATATGAATTACACGGGTTCTGAGGCTAATTTAATGAAGATAAGGCACCACAGTGAGTTTAATTACCACCTTAATCAGCCACAGAACCCGTGTAGTTAATATGTGTTTGGTTTTAAAGGGATGAGGTGTCAACCCTATGTAGAGCCCACCACCTTTAGGTGGGTGCTAGTAGGTAAGTGTTAGGTAAATTTCCAGTGCCTTACTCTTTTTGTTTAAGCCTGGTTGTTAATTTGGTTTGGGAGGAGTGTTAGAATAGAGGGGGTGTGGCCACCTGTCCTCTGCCCTGAAAGACCTCCCTTGTGTAGCGCTGACATCCTCGCTTATTAATGTGTGTTTCATGCTATAATCAAAAGTCTGTAAACATTTTCTTTGGTTTAGTATTTGGCGCCATCTAGTGGTCAAATACTGGTATTGAACTTAAGTGATTATTACTTTAGAAAAAGTACAAAAGACTGATACAGGAAGTGACTGTTGTTTTGGTCAGAGGGTTGACTCCTTTTACCCAGGAGGCTTGGTGACCTACCCATGAACACTCTCCCTAGCAGTGCATGCTGGGTAGGACATAAAAGGAACCCCGGAGTGGCCATTTTAGGTCTCTTGGGATCGCATGGCTTGCCTGTGAGGATCTGTGTGGAAAGCCTCCTAGAGACAGCGGCCTACAGCCATTGCGGAGCGCAACCCCGCTTGTTTGTGCAAGTGACCTGACGGTGCCAGAGAGACAGTGACCGGATTGGAGAAATCCAGAGACACTGGTTTGAGCATCGGAGGACCGGACTCACCCATTGGTGCTGAATGAATCGACGGGGCCAGCTGATGGCAAAGCAAGCTGCAGTTCCCGGACCAAAGCTACTACACAGAGCTCCAATCCAGTTGGGGAGCGGGTTACGGCCCACAGTTTGTTAACTTTCATATGCAGTTAGACTCATACACAGGCCATACTGGGATTTCTAGTTCCACAGAGGAGGAGCAGAGCAACTGACACTGAGCAGGCTTGAGCCCTACCTACTCTGATATCCCAAGCCTTGTAGTATATGTATTGAAGTCACACCAGGAGCACCTTTACCTCAACTTAATATACTTTAACCTGTGGATTACAAATCACAAAGAATTATTTTAGCTAGCGAAGACAGGAAGATCAAAGACCAAGTACTTTAAGTGAGATCTCACGCATAGCTTATAAAGTAGGGGGAGCTCCCGGGTATATACAGGTCCTTCTCAAAAAATTAGCATATTGTGATAAAGTTCATTATTTTCTGTAATGTACTGATAAACATTAGACTTTCATATATTTTAGATTCATTACACACAACTGAAGTAGTTCAAGCCTTTTCTTGTTTTAATATTGATGATTTTGGCATACAGCTCATGAAAACCCAAAATTCCTATCTCAAAAAATTAGCATATCATGAAAAGGTTCTCTAAACGAGCTATTAACCTAATCATCTGAATCAACTAATTAACTCTAAACACCTGCAAAAGATTCCTGAGGCTTTTAAAAACTCCCAGCCTGGTTCATTACTCAAAACCGCAATCATGGGTAAGACTGCCGACCTGACTGCTGTCCAGAAGGCCATCATTGACACCCTCAAGCAAGAGGGTAAGACACAGAAAGAAATTTCTGAACGAATAGGCTGTTCCCAGAGTGCTGTATCAAGGCACCTCAGTGGGAAGTCTGTGGGAAGGAAAAAGTGTGGCAGAAAACGCTGCACAACGAGAAGAGGTGACCGGAACCCCGAGGAAGATTGTGGAGAAGGACCGATTCCAGACCTTGGAGGACCTGCGGAAGCAGTGGACTGAGTCTGGAGTAGAAACATCCAGAGCCACCGTGAACAGGCGTGTGCAGGAAATGGGCTACAGGTGCCGCATTCCCCAGGTCAAGCCACTTTTGAACCAGAAACAGCGGCAGAAGCGCCTGACCTGGGCTACAGAGAAGCAGCACTGGACTGTTGCTCAGTGGTCCAAAGTACTTTTTTCGGATGAAAGCAAATTTTGCATGTCATTCGGAAATCAAGGTGCCAGAGTCTGGAGGAAGACTGGGGAGAGGGAAATGCCAAAATGCCTGAAGTCCAGTGTCAAGTACCCACAGTCAGTGATGGTCTGGGGTGCCACGTCAGCTGCTGGTGTTGGTCCACTGTGTTTTATCAAGGGCAGGGTCAATGCAGCTATCAGGAGATTTTGGAGCACTTCATGCTTCCATCTGCTGAAAAGCTTTATGGAGATGAAGATTTCATTTTTCAGCACGACCTGCACCTGCTCACAGTGCCAAAACCACTGCTAAATGGTTTACTGACCATGGTATTACTGTGCTCAATTGGCCTGCCAACTCTCCTGACCTGAACCCCATAGAGAATCTGCGGGATATTGGGAAGAGAAAGTTGAGAGACGCAACACCCAACACTCTGGATGAGCTTAAGGCCGCTATCGAAGCATCCTGGGCCTCCATAACACCTCAGCAGTGCCACAGGCTGATTGCCTCCATGCCACGCCGCATTGAAGCAGTCATTTCTGCAAAAGGATTCCCGACCAAGTATTGAGTGCAGAACTGAACATAATTATTTGAAGGTTGACTTTTTTTGTATTAAAAACACTTTTCTTTTATTGGTCGGATGAAATATGCTAATTTTTTGAGATAGGAATTTGGGGTTTTCATGAGCTGTATGCCAAAATCATCAATATTAAAACAAGAAAAGGCTTGAACTACTTCAGTTGTGTGTAATGAATCTAAAATATATGAAAGTCTAATGTTTATCAGTACATTACAGAAAATAATGAACTTTATCACAATATGCTAATTTTTTGAGAAGGACCTGTACATATATATATTGTTTGAAATTGTTTATATTGAAATCCATTGTGCTGTCGTCCTATGTTGGGATGACAGCACATTGGCTGTAATCACCTCTTTGAATATTTTGACAGTAAAATATCTTTGGTTAAAGTGGTTGTATACCCTAAAAATTAACTTGCACCTACAGGTAAGCCTAGATTAAGGCTTACCTGTAGGTACAAGAAATATCTCCTAAACCTGTACGGTTTAGGAGATATTTGAAAATAACGTTTTACAACGTTGTCTACGGCGCATGCGCGCCGTAGACAACGGTGCAATTACAGGGTTAATCCCCATCTTCAACTGCGGCTCACCGCAGTTGAAGTGCCCCGCGCGCATGCGCGGAGCGACGTCCTCGCCGCTCTGGCCAATCACAGCGCCGCAGCGGCGCTGTGATTGGCCGGAGCGGCGATACCCGGAAGGGTATCTGTTTTGAGATGGATGCGGCCGGAGGGGGAGAAGAACACGGCGTCGGGGCCCCGATCTAAGGTAAGTGATGCATAATGAGCTAGTATGCTAGTCATACTAGCTCATTATGACTTTCTCTTGCAGGTAGTTACTAAAAAAAAAAAATGTTTAAGAGGGTATACAACCGCTTTAAGTATCCAGTTGTGTGGCGTACTGTTTTCCCAGCAGGTGGAGCCAGTGGATCCTGAGGTTACAATACAAGTACTTTGCATTATATTATATTGTATTGTATTGCATTGCACCACAGCTGTGCCAAGGGGATTGAGCCAAGTTAGTGGGGTTTATTGGTAGAGCTCAGGCCCAAAATCAAACCAGCAGCTCCTTCGGGGGTCAGTGCTACACTTGATTTCCAGGGGAAATGTTCTGGAAAGACGTCGGGCTGGGGACTGGGGTGCAGGCAGTTTGTATTGTAATCATTAATTTGTATTGGTAGGGGCAGGACTGATATATAAACTGAGGTCACATGCTTCCTGGGGAGATGGGAAGAAACTAAGTCCAGAGAAACACCCAAAATGTGACTCTAAGGAGCAGGCTTGAAGGCCTGGGGGTTCAGAGACCCCAGCGCTGGATAGCAGGGACCAAACCTGAAGGCCTGGGGGTTCAGAGACCCCAGCGCTGGATAGCAGGGACCAAACCTGAAGGCCTGGGGGTTCAGAGACCCCAGCGCTGGATAGCAGGGACCAAACCTGAAGGCCTGGGGGTTCAGAGACCCCAGCGCTGGATAGCAGGGACCAAACCTGAAGGCCTGAGGGTTCAGAGACCCCAGCGCTGGATAGCAGGGACCAAACCTGAAGGCCTGAGGGTTCAGAGACCACAGTGCTGGATGGTTCTACCTCAAATCATCAAAGAAACCCTGGGAGAAGTAAACCGGGCATCCCGGCTGGGATGGTTCTAACCATGAGGAGCGGGAAGTAGCTGCAAAGAGGATGGAGTAGACCGGGATATCATCCGGGACTTTCCTGAACTGACCTGGGAGGATCGCAGGAGCCAAGATAGGCAGGTGAGGCCTGGGGCTTCCAGCATCCACATACCAAGATGCTTTTCAGAGGGGCATTGGTCAGTTCACTATGGGAAAGGGACTTTAACTTCTCTCAAGAACTAGACGGAAGAGGCAGCTCGTATTTCCTTGAAAACATTTGTAATGGACTGCAACTAAGAAAATAAAGTTACCTTTTCAACACGATTGACTGTATGCTGAAGTGATTCGTGCGGGGGTGGAAGAACGGAGGGATGTTAACAGTAAGGTAAGAACACACTAAGCAGCTCCCAAGGGAGTAGTGCGCTACACCTACATGTAGGTACGGGTGGTCTCTGGGGATCAGTCCTGGATCTACATGTAGACCCGGGTGATCTCTAGGGGTCATTCCTTGAATCTACAAGTAGACCCAGGTGGTCTCTGGGGGTCATTCCTAGATCTACATGTAGACCCGGGTGGTCTTTAGGGGTCATTCCTAGATCAACATGTAGACCAGGGTGGTCTCTGGGGGTCATTCCTAGATCTACATGTAGACTCGGGTGGTCTCTGGGGGTCATTCCTGGATCTACATGTAGGCCCAGGTGGTCTCAGGGGTCATTCCTGAATCTACATGTAAGACATGTTGGTCTCTGGAGGTCATTCCTAGATCAACATGTAGACCTGGGTGGTCTTTAGGGGTCATCCCTAGATCAACATGTAGACCCGGGTGGTCTCTGGGGGTCATTCCTAGATCTACATGTAGACCAGGGTGGTCTCTGGGGGTCATTCCTGGATCTACATGTAGACCAGGGTGGTCTCTTAGGGTCATTCCTGGATCTACATGTAGACCAGGGTGGTCTCTGGGGGTGATTCCTGGATCAACATGTAGACCCAGGTGGTCTCTAGGGGTCATTCCTAGATCTACATGTAGACCCAGGTGGTCTTTAGGGGCCATTCCTAGATCTACATATAGACCAGGGTGGTCTCTTAGGGTCATTCCTGGATCAACATGTAGACCCGGGTGGTCTCTGGGGGTCATTCCTAGATCTACATGTAGACCCAGGTGGTCTCTGGGGGTCATTCCTAGATCAACATGTAGACCCAGGTGGTCTCTAGGGGTCATTCCTGGATCCACATGTAGACCAGGGTGGTCTCTAGGGGTCATTCCTGGATCCACATGTAGACCAGGGTGGTCTTTGGGGGTGATTCCTGGATCTACATGTAGACCAGGGTGGTCTCCGGGGGTGATTCCTAGATCAACATGTAGACGCTGGTGGTCTCTAGGGGTCATTCCTGGATCCACATGTAGACCAGGGTGGTCTCTAGGGGTCATTCCTGGATCTACATGTAGACCAGGGTGGTCTCTTAGGGTCATTCCTGGATCTACATGTAGACCAGGGTGGTCTCTAGGGGTCACTCCTGGATCCACATGTAGACCAGGGTGGTCTCTAGGGGTCATTCCTGGATCTACATGTAGACCAGGGTGATCTCTAGGGGTCATTCCTGGATCTACATGTAGACCAGGGTGGTCTCCAGGGGTCATTCCTGGATCTACATGTAGACCAGGGTGGTCTCTTAGGGTCATTCCTGGATCTACATGTAGACCAGGGTGGTCTCTAGGGGTCACTCCTGGATCCACATGTAGACCAGGGTGGTCCCCTAGGGTCATTCCTGGATCCACATGTAGACCAGGGTGGTCTCTTAGGGTCATTCCTGGATCTACCTGTAGGCCTGGGTGGTCTCTTAGGGTCATTCCTGGATCTACATGTAGACCAGGGTGGTCTCTAGGGGTCACTCCTGGATCCACATGTAGACCAGGGTGGTCCCCTAGGGTCATTCCTGGATCCACATGTAGACCAGGGTGGTCTCTTAGGGTCATTCCTGGATCTACCTGTAGGCCTGGGTGGTCTCTAAGGATCTGGCAGATGCCACGGATAGAGAGGAGGGAGACCAGAAAACGTACGTTCGCTGATCTCCCCTACCCAGTATGAACCTGGAAGTGACAGTATTATGCCACTTTCCGCAGCTACCATGGCCTGACGAAGAAGCTGGAGAGCACGATCTGCACTCTCACCTTCTAGAACCTCTTAGGGAGCCGCTCCAAGCACAGATCAAACGCTCCTCTGGTGATCCTCACTGCTGGCAAAGCCCATCCCAGAGTGCTGAAAGCTACGTAAAACACAAGGACGCCGCACACCCTAACAGCCCAGATACGAGATAATATCAAAAGGTTTCAAGACTAGACTTGTAAGACGCCAACAGATGGCAGCACAGGGCCGGTCACAGGGAGCACCGACCTTCATAAGTCAGTGCAACAAAAGACATCGTCCTGTGTACATCGGGAGCTGCGCACCAGGTGCTATTCTGACCACGCCTGCGATTTCATCGTGGACAACAAGTTCGAAAACAGAGCAAACGTGAAACTGGGCAACTCTGCCCCAGAGACGTGTGACATGATTCGGCAAGTTTATGGTGATGCTGCAATAAGTCGTTCGAGGTGTTTTGAGTTGCAGGCGCAATTGTTCTCCGACGATCATCATGCACAACAAGTTGCTGAATGGTTTCGACATTTTCGGGGGGGTTGGGCTCGTTGAAGGGCTTCCTTATCTCTTGTTGCTTCCAGTGATGTTCTTCCGCTCTTGAAGCGAGCGCGCCACTCAAAACACCTCGAACGACTCATTGCGGCATCGCCGTAAACTTGCCGAATCGGGTCACATGTCTCTGTGTCATGTTTGCCCAGTTTGTTCTCACTCGCTCTCCATGATGAAATAGCAGACGTGGTAACGCATGTGGTCAGACTAGCACCAGCTGCGCAGCTCCCATTGTACACAGGACGATGTCTTATGGCCCACTGACTTATGAAGGTCGGCGCTCCCGGTGACTGTCTGTGTGGCCTTGTGGCGCCATCTGTTGGCGTGTTACAAAACTAGTCTCAAAACCTTTTTTCATACCACCCCGTAATGAATGAGATGCGCCTTCAGCCTGGCTCCTCCAAGGCCACACCCCCTGATGTGGTTCACCCTGCCCACGTGGCTTAGTCATAAACCTCTATGACCAAGCCCAGGGGCGGGAGGTGGAACATATCAGTGGGCGTGTCCTGGGAGGACCAAGGCTGAAGCCGCATGACATTCATTATCTGGGCAGTTAAGAAGTGCGGAGTCCTTGTTGTTTACATAACGATCTTCACTTTACCTTCAGGTGAGACATCAACTAATAGACCCCTGATGTCTCATTAACCTCTAGCCGACCGCCCACTGTCTATTGACGGCGGAGCGGTGCGGCTCTTGTGGCGGGACGCCGTCATATGACGTCATCTACATTTTGGCCACTAGGGGGCGCGCATGCCCGCCGCGTCGCTGGGGACCCGATGCGCGTGCCCGGCAGCCGCGATGTCCGCCGGGCACCCGTGATTGCCCAGTAACTGAGAAGGACGTGGATCTGTGTATGTAAACACACAGATCCACGTCCTGTCACTGGAGAGGAGACCAATGGTGTGTCCCTTGTACATAGGGACACCGATCGGTCCCCTCCCCAGTCAGTCCCCTCCCCCCACAGTTAGAATCACTCATATAGGGAACACATTAACCCCTGCAGCACCCCCTAGTGTTAACCCCTTTCCTGCCAGTCACATTTATACAGTAATCACTGCATTTTTATAGCACGGATCGCTGTATAAATGTGAATGGTCCCAAAAATGTGTCAAAAGTGTCCGATATGTCGCAGTCATGATAAAAATCGCAGATCGCCACCATTACTAGTAAAAAAAATAATAATAATAAAAATGCTATAAATCTATCCCCTATTTTGTAGACGCTATAACTTTTGCGCAAACCAATCAATAATCGCTTATTGCGATTTTTTTTTAAACCAAAAATATGTAGAAGAATATGTATCGGCCTAAACTGAGTAAACAATTTGTTTATAAAAAAAAAAAAAATTGGATATTTATTATAATAAAAAGTAAAAAATATTATGTTTTTTCAAACTTGTTGCTCTTCTTTTGTTTATAGCGCAAGAAATAAAAACCGCAGAGATGATCAAATACCACCAAAATAAAGCTCTATCTGTGGGGAAAAAATGATAAAAATTTTATTTGGGTACAGCGTTGCGTGACCACGCAATTGTCATTCAAAATGCGACAGCGCTGAAAGCTGAAAAATGGCCTGGTCAGGAAGGAGGTGTTCGTGCGCCGGTAGGCAAGTGGTTAAAGAGAACCTGTCACAGTATATGTGGCATGACATAGGGGGGCTATTGGTCATGTAATAGCAATAAAGTTATATGGTACACCCAAGCATGTAATCCCCCCCCTCCCCAAAAGATGTTGAGCCCCCCCACACATGTACATACATACATGACCGGTGAAAATGTTGTGCTACATATCGCCGGGCACACCGTAGTGATAATTCTAGGCCCGTCTTTCATTGCCAACTCTAAGCTGATGACTCGTAGGGGCTTTTAACGTGTCGTCTATGAAATATTTTTGGGTGACGAAGTTCGCCTCGGTTTCCTGGGCACACACTATTTAGAAGTTTGACGTGTTGGGTGTCCGTTGACTCGGCACAAACTCATCTCTTACATTTTACCCAAAAATTGTGACTTGACCATTGTATTCTTCAGGGCCTCTGCTTGAGGGGTTGAATCACTCTTAAGGCCTAAAAAGTGCGTTTTAACACAGAAATGACCCCGATGGTTAAAGGGGATCTGTGTAGCCAAAATTCCTTTATCCTCAGTTTGGGGGTGGAGCAAGGAAGGATTAGAATCCCTATCCGGTTAAATTATATTTTTAAGTGTTTATATGCTAATGAGGTTCTTTAAAAAAAAAAGGTTCTCTGTCTAGAACGACTTTACAGAAAGATGTTATTAGAACAAATTGTTGTTCTCCGGATCCTTGGAAGGTCTTGTTGGGGAACATGGAGACAGTTGGTCTCCTACAATGAGGGATTTGGGAGTCTGGTCAAGTAGATTTCTTCTGTAAAATGTTGATGTTTGGGATGGTCCTCCATGACAACTGTCCACCATTGGTCACCTGTCACAACACCTCACCTGGCAAGTATTTTGTTTACAACAGAAGTTCATCATCAGTGTGACGGACTCCAGACACCCTGTTGGGTATTTCTGCCAAGAAGCTGCTTCCCAAGTCCTGGAACACGAAACCAATGGCTCTGGCTATAGTAACCCCCCCCCCCCCCCCCCCCCCCCCCCCCCCAAGAACCAGACAGCACCAGTCTTGGAGTACACCAGAAATAGAACGGTTTATTAGAACACGAATACAGGCTTTTATACACTTGAGTAGGAGGTCCCCCCCTTCCTGATCATATTACGCCAATACACTGCAACCAGAAACATAAATTAACATGAGCCAATTAACTAGTCCTTTAACCAGCCTAGGCAACTTAGAGCTATGACCTTGCAGGTCAGCCTCGTCATCTCCTCTAATGAGATATAGACCCTATACAGGGTTCCCAGAGTCTGCGTGTCTTGGGGAGGGGGACATGGACTTCAATCCCAAGTAACACTACTTCCAGGGTCCCCAGGAATACACCTCACAAAGAGTGGTGTCCCCTTAAAATACAGGGCCCAGAGCAGGTAGGCAAAAGGCTAGAATTCAGTCCTCTCCAAAAACCTGAGTATCGCAATCAGCAATACCATTCACCCTTATTAAAGAGGAGTTGCCCAAAAAAAAATTAAAAGTCAGCAGCTACAAATACTGCAGCTGCTGATTTTTAATAATCGGACACTTACCTGTACCAGCGATGCCCTGCTTGTCCCCCCCCCCCTCGGCAGTGCCGGCATTGCAACTGTGGGCACCCAGCTGTGGCTTCACAGCCGGGCACCCACTGCGCATGAGTCGTGCAGTCATCTGGGACGTGTCACCAGCCCAGGCACTGACGGAGGCAGACTACGAGGCACCCCTAGCAACAGGTATTTAAAGGAGAGTTAAAAAAAAAAAAAGTCCAAATTTTTGTGCAACCCCACCTTTAAAAGGCACCTGCAGGGTGGGGGGGCCACAGTGACCAATATTCTGACATCTTCTGCACCAAAAAAAACGCACAACTGGTTTATGTTTACATATAATAAAAGCACACCACAATGCTGTGTTCACCCGATCGGAATTCCAACCAGAAAAAAAAAAAAAAGACAGATGAAAGCTTTTCATCTGAAAAAGCTGGCCAAATTTCCGACAGCAAAAAATTGAGCGCATGTTCTCAATTTTTCAGACGGAAAAGGTTTCTATCAGAAATTCCGATCGTCTGTAGCAATTCTGACACGCAAAATTCCTACGCATTCTCGGAAGCATTGAACTCAGCTCACTGTAGTTGTACGTCACCCCGTTCTTGACGGTCGGAATTTGGTATGACTGTGTGTAGGCAAGACAGTTGGAGCGGAATTCCGTCAGGAAAACCATCAGATCTTCTTTCTGACGAGAATTCCGATCGTGTGTACGCGGCATTACTATAATCAGGGGAGAGGGAGAGTTTTTTCCTCAGAACAGTAATGGGGTTCTGGGGGTCAATTGTGAAGGTTAACTTTGGCATCAGTTTGGCTGGGCTGTGTTGGGGTTCTGCCTGGTCATGTGTGCAGTGAGGTACCCATGACAGGCTCAGAACCAGGCCTGGTTGGACATTGAGTATCCAAATTCCCTGTAACCAATCAGTGGGTGTGTCTGGCCCCGCTGGGGAGTCTGGGGGACTGTACTGAAAATTTTTTTTTTTTTTTTAAAAGCCAGCAGCTACAAATACTGCAGCTGCTGACTTTTAAAAAAATGGACACTTACCTGTTCCAGGGTCCAGCGGTGTCGGCAGCAGAGGCCGATCGCTCGGCTCTCTGCTGTACCCAGTGCCATTCTCGGTGAGGCAATCAGGAAGTGGCTTCACTTCCCGATTCCCTACTGTGCGAGTCGCGCGGCGCAATGAGAATGTTCAGCGCTGTCTGCCAGGACGTGTCCCGGCAGACAGCGCGCCGGGACAGGAAGTGACGTAAACTCCCGTGGGAGTTTATGCCCGGAAGTGGGTGCAGATAACTGTCTTAGACAGGCATCTGCACCCCCCCCCCGAAAGGTGCCAAATGTGACACCGGAGGGGGGGGGGGTTCCGAAAAGCGGGAGTTCCACTTTAGGGTGGAATCCCCCTTTAAGATGCTGGAGTCACGTGTTCGGGGTTAGTTTGGCCAGAGCTGCCTGGACCGGGGTAGCCCCGCGAGGGGTCCCTGTCATGGGAGCGGGTGCCATCCCACGACATGGTCAGCTTGGCTAACCCCATTAGACCCACTTGGTCTAGGGCAGGGCTCCGTCTGTTCGAGTCTCAGAAACAGCTGGCCCGAGGCGCAGTAACTGAGGGAGGATTCAAGGCGCCCGGGTGCGCTCTCAGGGGCACCGCAGCTCGTGTAAGCGACCGGGGAGGACTCTGAAGGAGGAGGGCCAACAAGCTGGCATCTTAAGTGCCTGGTTGTCTTCCTAATAGTCTGCAGTTCAAGGTGTTTGAGTTTCTTCACCCTTGCCCTCTGTTCCCACATCAGACTGTTTGTTGGATGTTACCCCTGCAAATAAAAACCTTTCTAAAGGACTTTTATGGTGTCAGCATCCAAAGTCGTTGGGTACTAACCCTGGGAACCCTTAGACATGGAACAAGCCAAGCGGAGGTAACCGGTAAGCCCAAAAGTCAAGGCCGCCCCATCGAGGGTTATGGCCGCTACACATGCAATGAATTAAAAAAAAAAAAAAAAAGTAAAAAAAATTAATATAATATATATATATATAATATATATATATATATATATATATATATATATATATATATATATATATATATATATATATATATATATTTTGAGGGGGCCCTTGCTCTGGAGTTGCCCACATCTTCCCACCATGCCAATCCTGTGGCTTTGATACAGACCAAGCAGTCAGCAAAGTCAAACACAGGTATTTCTCAAGAGCAACCCCCCAGAGAGCATATGATGTGTAAACCCAAAACCACCGAAGGGTCACACTTTGATATCAGCACACCAACCTAAAACCTTGGCCTGAATCGGTCAGCCCCCACCATCTTATTTGCTCCTCTAGCAGGCCTCCTTCAGGAGAACATTCTCAGGTCAGGGAAAAAAAAACTAGCCATGGGAACATAAACCACATGGAGAAATGGTCTATGGGAGCTTCCATATTCAACTGGAACATTAATTATGGACAATCTGATTGTCTAAAGGGCCTTTTATGTAATAGAAGACCGGCACCATGAATGTTCTTGTAGCCATCTTCATAGAAATGCGGACAATTGGTTTGAATACTTTTTTTATTAGGTCATGTGTAGCATTAACACTTTCATTACTGCAGCTACTCCTAGGAGGACAATAAAGACAACCCTAGAGCACTCTGTCCAGGGTCATTAGCAGCACATTGTATAGTTGGGAGGACCTTGGCTCGAGACAGATCCAGTCCAGGATGTTCTGCCAGCAGAAAGTGATCAGAGGCTTCATGACTGTATGAAGTGACAGGAAATGAAGGATTCACAAGCGAGGCCTCCCCACAGATTACAGCGTTCCACTGGACATCACACCTTCTCAGCCTCCTCTTCAGCACAACGATGGAAGGACTTGGCCAGGAGGGGTTCCCTTTCATTCCTCCGGTTCCTTCTGTGGATGGCACACCAGGTAACGGCACAGATCACAGCCACAAGAACCACGACTGCTATGACTGCTATGACCCCAATGTCTTCATTTCTTAATGGACGACCTAAACAGAAAAAGAAGTTTACCAATCCTCATTTTTACATTGAAAATCACAAGTCATAACACCGAGGTTTGGAGAGAATGTTCGCTCAGCCAAGACTGTCTCTCCCTCCACCATTTTGGATGTAGTAAGTGTAGCGGGGTCGTACCCCTTTTAGGGGAAAAGACTACATCCCCCATAATCCCCCAGGCTGCTTGTTTCCGCCCGAGAGGCTGCTGGGGGAGGTTATAAAAAGGAAGAGCGGAGACCGCCTCTTCCTCTTGGGACACTTCCTCTTCTGAGGCCTGACAGGACTGGCCTGCCTCTGCTGACAGAGCTTGTGACGCGGAGACTGCAGCCAGCAGAGACACCTGTGCGGACCGGAGCTGAAGGCCTGAAGCCTGGGCCTTGCAGCCGATGGAGTGAGACTCTCACCCCTCAGAGTCCACAGCAGCGGAGCGGAGACTTCCCCTTACTGTCGGTCGGACGGAGCTGATGACCGGAGTTCAGGGCTGTGACTGAGGAGACCGGACGCCGCCATTGAAGAGACCAGAGCCACCATTGGAGGGACCGGATCGGAGGACGGTACCCAAGGATTGGTGAGAGAGCCGGAAGGCTCATCCTGCATTTACACACACGTTTTATGCCTATTGAACTGCCTAGGCGCAATTTACCTCAGAGCAGCAATGTTACTTTTTGTGGATTACAAATGACACCATTTAAAGCTACATGTGCACCACCTCTACAGATTTATTGCCGGTGAAGAACACTGTACTAGTACAAGGACTGAGCTCTATTACTAGGGATCAGGCCTGGTCCATTAGGTAGGCGCAGATAGATTTATTGCACCTCAGGGGTGCATAGCAGACGGTCGCCACACTGGGCGCTCCGTTTCCCCACTGTCAGTTGTTACATATGTGTGTACATGTTAAAGTGCATATTGCAGGGACCTGCTAAAGTATTGTAAGTCATATGTTCAAACGCATGTTGCTATTTCTTTTCCTTACTGACAAAAGTAAAGCCAGTTATTCTTATTTCAGCAGTCTGCTTGTGAGTTCATACCAATTACACTTAGAGTATAAGCTAAGTTTTATGTGCATAGGGACGTACCCCTTTACTAACTGTGCCAGAGCGGGTAGAGCCAAATTGCCGGGGGTTGGTGGAGCTGTACTCAGGGACCCAAAACAAACCAGCGGCTCTCTTAACTGGGGGTAGCGCTACATAAGAAATGACAAAGAAACCCAGATTGTAAAAAAATGGCCAACAGGAAGCCAAGAATCTCAAATGGAGGGCGATCACCATTAGTTGTCACCAGAGCAAGCAACTCCAGTGAAGGTTTTTATGGTCACCAGGAAAAATTGCATCTCTCCAGTTGGGTTACAATAAAATGGACAGGGGTTTCTAATCCTTCCCTACCATAGCCAAGCAAAGAATAACCAAAAAGGTTCTGGCATTAGAAGCCCCTTAACTGCATGGCGGCTATGGATCATATGGACCAGTTTTTCCACATCAAGGAGTGTTGGGTATGTTAAACCCAATAGATAAACTATAGCAGAAGACCACGGGCAGGGCTGACGCCAGTCTACAAAAATGCTGCGTTCTCAGCCCAACAGAACCAGGAACAAAGGCAACTGTATAAAGTAATAAAGTGGAGAAGTGTGCATGCATAATTTGCTTTAACATTTGCCAAGACATTAGAAGAGAATAATATATATATATATATATATATATATATATATATATATATATATATATATATATATATATATATATATATAGGCATTTGCAGTATCTTCTCTGCTGCAGGTGGCACTTGGCCACAGCAGCAATGCAGTTGGGGGGGGGGGGGATTCTTCTGTGATTTTCTTAGTAACAGGGGAGCATCTGATTACATGTGGGCACCTCATGCAACCAGTGGGCCATCTTGGGTCAGGCATAGTCTATTTAAGACTCCGGGTTTGGTGATTGGCCAGTGTAGGTTTAGGATCCCCATGTCAGCAATGATGCTTAGATGCAGGGAAAGGGGAACAATGCAGGGCCTACCTCCACCAGTCAAGGAAGCATTCTTTTTGGGTGTGGACTGGCCAGGCCACATTCCACTCCTTGTGGCAGATTTCAGCATCTTCTATTCTGCCTCTCCATTGCTGCCAGGGTTGTAAGTGACCCTAGTTGGGTGTACTTCCCCTCTGGGCTGGTTCGTAATTGAACTGTTATATTACTATTGCCAAACTTGGACCTACCACACCATGCTGCACTTACCCACAAGTGTACATGTATAGTCTTCACTAACCTGGAGAAAATCTCAGAGGCTCAGTGACAGATCTGTTCATTGCCATGAGTCCAATGTACCCCTACATATACAGTAGTCCTCCATGACACAAGGCCACACCTGACTGGATGGATAGAGGTGCCCCACTATCTTCATCCAGACTCTAGATGTGGCTACACCTGCTTGCAACCCCAATTTTATAAGCGCCATTGTGGCACAAGTGGCCATCATCTTCTGGGCCAACACCTCCCTGTATTTGCTGGTTCTCTTGCCAAAAAAAGCCTTTCAGGATCTAGATTTTAGGCCAGTCCTCAAATTTCCCCACATACCTACTCGCATTTGGCAAGTGGAGAAGAGGAAGAGGAATCTGTCAAAACTAGGCACCCCATGCCAAAAAATAAAAAATCCTGAAAGGAGCAGGGAAGGTGGCCTGCAAGACTTTTGTACAGACTAATGCTGCGTACACGCGATTGAATTCTCGTCGGAAAAAGCTGCTGGTTTGCAATGGAATTCTGCTCAAACTGTCTTGCCTACATACAGTCACACCAAAGTCCGACCGTCAAGAACGGGGTGATGTATAACACGACGAGCTGAGAAAAAAAAAAAAAAAAAATTAAGTTTAATGCTTCTGAGCATGCGTAGTAATTTTGCGTGTCGGAATTGCTACAAGCGAAACCTTTTCCGTCGGAAAAATTGAGAACATGCTCTTAAAATTTTTGCTGGTGGGAATGCGGCCAGCAAAATTCTGATGGAGCCTACACACAGTTGCATTTTCCGATGAAAAGCTCTCATCGGTCTTTTGCTGGCCGAAATTCCGATCGTGTGTACGCGGCATAAGAGAAATCAGATTTGAGGGGGAAACAGGGACAGGCTACAGAGTGAAGGGTCATAATGAGGATCTAGAGGTGGTTCTGGTTCCCGATGGTTAGGAGACCCAGAGCCGTCACCAACTGGGAATGCGCTTCCGGCATAGACCGGGAACACTTACTCAGCACCCTAAGATTAAAGCCCATTTCATGGATGTCATGATCATAAAGTAGTTAACCTGCAGCACATAAGTCGATCATCAAGGCTAGACTTCTACAAAATAAAAGCCATTATATATAATTCTCAGACACGATACTTACTAGGCCACTGAATGTCGTAGGAATATCCCAGGTTTTCTGGTGCAGTTGCAAACATCTCACTGTTGGGCACTGGGGGCCAGAAGGGAACCATATTGTGTCGTCTATTATGGCCTATAGGAGCATTTTCCTGTGGATACTGTGTGAAATCTAGAACAAAAATAGGCCATGGTTAGAGAACCATTGACTTAGACAAAATTATTCTAATTGTAGGAGACGTGGAAATTCCAGTATACGCTGCACGTAATCCATGTCTACTGTGCTAATAGAGCACCTTTTCCGCTTCTTGGTATAATGCATCTTAGAACCCCCTCTCCCTCCTTATCTTCCCAAGTAAACAGAAATGACCAAACTCACATCCTTATCTCCGTCCGAGAGCCTGTCTTGTTAATTTAGAGTACTTAATAGAGCTTGATGGTTTCTGTGACAGACCTAGCCGGGAAAGAGGCTGTTGAGGGGACTGAACGCGAGCCTATTACCTTGCAATTACGGGCCCTGGCATTTGGGGGGGGGGGGGGCGGTGCTCTTTGAGCTGCAAGCCTGGGACCCCTGAGCTGGTGTTCCTTGGATTCAGGTCCATGCTGGCCCCCCAGGACACAGACTCTGTATATGTATTTGACATATTAGCAATACACTGAATGACACTGTTGGGACACAAGCTGTCAGATGCTAATGTCATGAACTTCAGCCAGCCTGTCTGTTGTGTAAATGAGTATAGTCTGGCTTGTAGGAGTGTTTCACCTATTGTGCGTGCTAATTAACCCTGCAATTGAACGAAGGAGTCCAGTGTTGATTAAGATAATTAGCTCCTGCTAATTAAGTTAGGTCTTAGTCATCTGGCTGTATATATGTGTGACATGTCAAATAAAAGATCATTCCTGATGTACCCCACACTGGTGTTGTCTGGTGACTGGGTGGCTAAAGTGTCTTGGATTGTGTGGTACCGGACAGAGCAAGCATTTACGGGGTCCGTCACAGTTTCATAATCAGCCAATCAAGCACAGGCATTCCTTCAAACAGGAGGTGTTATACAAATCTCAATCAATGACTAGGGTAGTCTTATGGGCGTGTCTGGGCAGGGGCAGCATGTACGATTTCCCACCCTTTGTACCTGCAAGCCATGCTCTCCAGAAAGACAAAAGGAAGCCGCATGGCTGGCCTAGAAATCATAGACGCCGTCGCCGACCATAATTCAAAGACCGCCATTTTCACCGTTGGTGTGAATCCTTATGCCTTGTTCAGAGAACGCATACCCAGATTATACTACCATTCCTGAGGATGGGAGATTATCTGCAGGAACATGCCATAGCCTCTTACGTGTGGATCAGACAGACACAAGCATACATCCCCCATAACTTTGCAGAGCGACCACATCGCCCCCACCAGACAATGGTCTGAATTGCACAGGGGCCCTTCACTTGTGGACAAAGCCCTGTTCTGCAAACACTTCTCTGCATCCTCAAGCAGCTTTCCACTACCAAAATGGGTCTCAACCAGAGTCAGTCAGCTCTTTAGAGCGGGCTGCAGGAGAACCAACACATTAAATACATCCCAATTCAATTTCCACAACATATGTTATCTGCCTACCTTCATAAAATTAGATGTGTGACCCATCCTGGCTCTAAACCCAAGAATGGACACTAGGAGCAGTCCATGTACACAGATAATGCAGCCACTATTAAAAAAGCCAGCAGAACCGACCAAGAACCAGAATTGTTCAGCTTACAATAGTTAAACATTCCATAGCATTAAGGCAAGGATTTCAAATCAATGTGCAATACTCGTAGTAACCAAGCTGTGGTTACTACAAGTAAGAATAGCTCATCAAGACCCATACCTGCACCGTGTCTCCTCAGCCATTCGTCAAACACGGCATCTGTGAACGTATGCAGCAGCACAAAGATCGGGTCATTTGGAGATATGTGGGTTTGTCCTCCTGTACCATTGAGGAACAGGTGAGCAAGGTTATGGAGGCTTCGAACTGTTGGGTTGTACTGGCCAGATGGCTCGCTGTACCCTGTGGAATAAGAAGTTCACCATTAATACATGAAGACAAAAAACCTTCCTCAGTGACCTCATAGTAAAGGCCTACAGGACTATTGTAGGATACTCCCACCCTATAGAATCCAGGTGGACCTGTCCTTTCAGTTATGGATTTATATATATATTTTTTATATGGACAACACAATACCTTCAATGGCAGCAACAGCCTCATCAGATCTGGGTTGTCCAAATTTTAAACAAAGGCCACATTTACTGTCCTTCAGACTTGGTCCAGAGGGAGTAGAAAAGGCCTTGGTGATCAGTGGGGGGGGGGGGGGGGGGGGGGGGGGGAGTAAAATTTTAAACAAATTACATAACGCCTGTCAGTAGGAGGAATTGTTCCCCATCATTGGGGGTCAGTGGCAAGAATCATCCTCCATTGTGGCCCAGTGGAAGGAAGGAATAGGGTCCCACCATTGTCATCAATGAAACAAATTATGCTCCACTGTTGGTTTAGGTGGAAAGGAGGTCTTAAATCAATGAGAATAGTGCCCCAAGGGCATGCAAATGTCCACATATGGCCCACTAGCCAGTTGGAGACAACTGTATGAGAGCATCAGCTCAGCCTCCCATTAGAAAGTCATCCCAGAGTTTTTGGGGGTCCTGTACCTTCAATTGCGTTTCGGAAGCTTTCAGAAGAGTTTGAAAAGAACGGCGCCGTGTCAAACAAATTTACTTCCAGACAAAGCAAAACCTCTTCCATTTCGGGTAGTCTTTGCACCATGGGCCGTGCCACATTTCCTGCAGGATTCCTCTGGATTGGACCTCCAGCTGTACCTGAAGATTGTGAAATTAAGGATTTAAGCTTAACACACACTAGACATGTGCAATTCATTCCGAATTGAAATTCAAAAGAAATTTGATTCAGATGGATCTAAAAAATTTCCAAAATCACAATAGTAACAAATTGCAACAGGAAACATTACAATAAATACAGTAAGGGATAAAAGTGAAAGGTGGCAGAGGAGTCCTTCAGCTGCTGAATAGATAGAATATAGCAGTTGTGACGGGAGGGCCATGGAACCCAGAATCCCTTGGAGAGGTTGGGAAACCCTTGTTTCAGCTCCCCATGCACCTCCCATGTCCAAGTCACCCTGTGTCCATTAGGTGCACAGGGTGACTGAGAAAGTGTGGCTTGGATTACTTAACCACTTAAGCCCCGGACCAATTTGCAGCTAAAAGACCAGGCCCTTTTTGCAATTCGGCACTGCATCACTTTAACTGACAATTGAACGGTTGTGAGTTGTGGCTCCCACAAAGAGCTTTTGGTGGCATGTGATCACCTCTGCGGTTTATTTTTTGCGCTAGAATAGAGCAAAAATTGTGAAAAAAAGGATACAAGGATACAAGGATACAAGGATACAAGGATACAAGGATACAAGGATACAAGGATACAAGGATACAAGGATACAAGGATACAAGGATACAAGGATACAAGGATACAAGGATACAAGGATACATACATACCTCTCCCCCAAAGATATATAAAAAAAAATTCTCCTCAGTTTAGGCCGATACGTATTCTACATTTTTGTTACTAAAAATATCGCCATAAGCGTTTGATAGGTTTGCGCATTTTTATAAATTTTTTTACTAATAATGGTGGTGATCAGCAATTTTTATTGTAACTGCAACATTATGGCAGACACGGACAATTTTAGGACCATTGGCATTAATACAGCAATCAGTGCGATTAAAAATGCATTGATTACTGTAAAAAAAAAAAAAAAAAAAAAGTGCGTGACCCACTGCTGGGCTCTTACAGGGCAACGTACTGGTACGCGCTTGTGCCCAGCCATGCCATTCTGCCGATGTATATCGGCGTGAGGCGGTCCTTAAGTGGTTAAAATGGGACAGTAATATTTATCCACAATATCTCCCAGGATATAGAATGTATACACACTATTCTTGGTTTGATTCTGAACGCGGCATGTTAATTGAAAGAGCTGATCACATTGGCCTCTGTACAATGTAGAAGTCGGACCGTCTCCTACTGGAGCTCCCGCCATTGTGAGAAGGTGTCCTGTGTTTATACTTATGATAATGTACAGTGGAACCTTGGATTACAAGCATAATCCGTTCCAGGAGAATGCTTGTAATCCAAAGCACTTGCATATCAAAGCGAGTTTCCCCATAGAAGTCAAGGGAAACCCGGATAATGTGTTCCACATTGACTTCTATTGTATGCAGTACCACATGTGGCCAGAGGTGGGGGCACCAGAGAGACTCGGAGAATGTGCGTAAACTGACACCCCCACACCTCTGGCCAAATGTGGTACTGCACATCGCAGAGGCTTGAATCCTGCTCGTGTTGCAAGACTTTTTTTAAAAAGCTTGTATTGTGAAACGCTTGTTAAAATCTACAGTGTGAAGCTCGGTGACAAGTCTGACCTGTAGTGAAATCCTGAATAATCACAATGGCCAGGTGGGCACAGAGTCACATCAGCTGCTTTAAGGGACTAGTTAATTAGCTCAAGTTTAAAATTTCTGGTTACAGGTGTATTGTTGGAGTAATATGAGCTGGAGGGGGGGGGGGGCTCTTCAAATGTATACAAGAGCTGTATTCTTGTTCTAATAAACAGTTCATGTTCAGCAACCAAATGAGTATTGCCTTGTTTGTGGTGGTCAGCAGTTGGAGTGTCCGATATCTATATTCAGACTGGAAGGAAGCGGTGTGTGACAAACACTCAAACGGAGTGCGACAGGGATCCGTTACAGCAGTCTTCCGAAACACTAATTTCAAATTGAATACAAAAACAGAACTATAGCCATCTTCTGAAATTCAAATATGGATTTTAAAGTTGCATTTGAATATTCCCCATTCATTGAAAAAATTGCAAATCTGGTCAAAAACCAAACAAAAAAAATGCCTAACAAAAAAAATTATACTAATGTATAACAGTTTAATGTGGTGTCATTTCAGGTCATGCTGCTTAAAAGGTAGTGTGACTAAACGTCCCTACACTCCGCTTGAGTGCTTTCGTCATATACCACTTCCTCCCGGACTGAATATAGACATCAGATATTCCAACCGCTCACAAGCACAAAATAAGACACTTGCTTAGCTGCTCAACATGGACTGATTTATTAGAACCAAAATGGCAAGTATTTATAATACAGTAGAAGGAGGTCCCCCCTCCTGCTTATTACTCTAACAATACACCTGTAACAAACTAACATGAGCCAACTAATCCCTTTAAGCAGCCGATGCGACTCTGTGCCCATCAGGATTTCACTTAAGGTCAGACTTGTTGTCACCGAGCTTCACACAGTAGATTATACGTACAACAAGACATTTTGTCCTAATAGCAGGAGCTTCACTAGGAGTCGGCCCGTCTCCTACATTGTACAGAGGACAGTGTGATCAGCTCTCAATGAACATCTTGAGTTCAGAATCAAACCAAGAATTGTCTTTACATATATCCTGGGAAATAGTGCATAAATATTACTTATCTTTTAAGTAATCCAAGATATATTTTCTCACTCACCCTGTACCAGGATGGCACAGGGTGACTTAAACATAAGAGGTGCATGGGGAGCTGAAACATGGGTTTCCCCAACCTTTCCAAGGGATGCTGGGTTCCATGTGCCCTCCCGTCACAGGTAGGTTCTCATTTCCCCATCAGAGCCAACCTTGCTCATGAGCGTGCCCAGTTGCATTTGTGACAATAACCCCATTTACTCACTGTTGCAGATTGTTCCGAGGCTCTCGTAGTCTTCTACATCTTCACAAACAACTCTCCATTGAGAGAAGACCGAATTTGGGCTCAGCAGATTTTCTCCAAAATTGCTCCTCGCACCCATCAGGTCATCAGTGCAGATATCACACCTGTTTCCACCAATGGCAAAATTCCAGTAAGGCAAGGAAAATGATGGGTCTTTAAGAAGGTTCTGCAAAAGAAGAAAATGGGGAAAGAGCAAGCATTAGAGCCACCGATTGAATCATCTAGTTCTACACCAACAAATCAGCAAAATAGGCCAATTTTAGTAAGACATTGCCACCAAAGGCAAGTTAAGCTAATGGGGTATTTGCACCATGGACTAAATTCAGTTTTGGATGGACTTTTGGATAGTTGGTGCAAAATCATATTTAAAGACCTACTTCAACCAAAATGTAACATTTTATGGTTTTTATAGGGAAAGGTCTTACCCAGACTCTAATAGGGTTCCATGAAACCTTATGGTTCCTCAAGCAATGAGAAGCTTCTGCCTCACATGAGTAATCAATGACACCACTTTTAAGATTCTGTGGAGGGGGGGGGGGATTATTCCCAATGACCATGAATGCAAAGGAGCATTATGACCAGTGACCATTGGGAGTAAGCTACTGTGAGCTGTAGATAATTGGCAAGCATCCCTGAGCCCATAAAGATTAAGGGTTCCACCATGAAGTTAAGGCTGGTCCAAACCAAGTTTGCTCTCCCTGTCATGGATTGACCTACATTTTCTCTTGATGAGGAAATAGGCAAGTCTTCCCAGTAGTAGACAGTGCCTTAGCTAGCCACATCCATTGGCATCACTTGTTCTGTATTCTGGTTGTGGTCCCAGCAGATATCTTACAATGCATTTCAATACCCACTTTTATCAGATATCTGAGGACACCATAGCCCTTAGCAGAGAGCAATTGGAATGAACTCATGTGATAAACCCATCCATGGCAGAAAATTGCAAAGCAATCCCATCTTTCACCCTCCGTCAGGACCACCAATGTTGAGCTTTTGATCCAAGTAGCTGGTGAAAAACAAGCTCACCCACCTTACACCTACAGGTGACTCCTACATACACAATACTTTCTGCCCATCCCATATGACATCAAAGTGTATAATGAGCGATAGCCAATGGAGAGGGGGCCTCCTTCCTTGCTGCTCAAATGCAGAAATATATCCCACAAGTTTAACATTTCCCTGCTCCTTCCAGAAAGTTTTAAAGTTTACCTGAATGTCTCTTTCCAGCTGCAGCAAATGGAACCTGTGCCATGTGAGGAAGGCCGGACCTTCATGAGAGAAGTCAATACCTCCAGCACTGCCCCGATCCAGGCCCAGGAAGGTTTTGCTGACACTGTAGTAGTGAGTCCAGACGAAGTAGTCATAAATGGAGATGTTCTCGAAATTAGTCACGTTACTCTCCGGATTAACCAGCTGATTGTAGTGTCTGGTGGCGATGACGTAATCTGGGTGGACAGTGTTCTTCGCAAGGTTGAGGGCATCAATGAAATTCTGGCGCTCTGTATCATTCAAGGCCATAATATTCCTTCTTTCTAAACAAGAATTGAAAGCCGAATTGTCACAGGAGTTTATTGGAAGACACACAAGTCTTTTGGGTTAAGCATTTATGGCTACATGGCAAACCTGCCATGACAGATAGGTCATGTTTGATGTAAACCTGTGCAGTTCATAATGGGGGGGGGGGGGTACACGTTCTAGCCTTAACCAGCTACTAGTGGACTGTCAAAACCTTCAGCACTACTTGATTCTTTGTGGAAACCCTCCTGAAGCAGCCATTTAAAAAGGTGGCCCATCACCACAAAAAAGGTCAGAAGTAATAAGTTTAAGCTATGAAGGTCCCCAACTGTTTCAGGTATTAACCTGGTCATAGATGGTAGAATGTCAAATAAAAAAAAAAAGCTAATAGAACTTGCTAATTTTTCTAAAGAGTGGGTCAAATCAATGGCGATTTTCAACTACAGTGGTGGGAAAATGTGAAGGTGCAGAATAGAAAAGGTTTCCGCAAACCAACATCAAAGGGTGTATGATTTTTTTTGGTAAAGTTCATTCATTCCAAAACTAAAATGTTAAAAAAAAAAAAAAAAAAAAGCAAAACAATCTTGAATCTCAAAAACGTATTTTCTGAGAAGGTTGAGAATTTGTACAAATTTTCCAAAGAATTTTTTGATTGTTGAATTCAACAATCTATAGCCAGCTTTAGACAGGTCTAGGCATGTCCCAGTTCTTACCTCCCCATGCCACATTCTGGTTCCCCCTGTTGGCTTACATCTTACAGTGACATAGGGGGTCCATAAATGAACTAGCGTGTAGTGGAGGGGGCATGTATTGGACAAACTCAAAAGCCATGGAATACCAGGAAAGAATAGATGGCCGTCACTTTAAACTAAAGGCTATGAGGATTTACATTTTCCATCCACAAAATAGAGGTAGCAAGAGCTGCAAATGCTTCAAGAAAACCACTTGAAGAGTAAAAAAAATGATTGTGCGTTGTATCAATATAATATATATATATATATATATATATATACACACACACACACACACACACACACACACATTTATCTCATACAAGTGAAAGCCTGTTATGTACCAGGATTGTCCAAGAATGAAACTCATGGGCAGATACCAGCAGTCCCTGCTGAACTGGCATGCTTTTGATGCAAGTGTAGTGCCAGTCAGGGAGCTCCTCACCAAATTCCTCGTCAGGAGTAGCTACTGTAGTTAATAGGGATCCATTGACTTCTCCCCAAGTTGTACTTTCCTCTTCTGCCAGGCACTTGGAGGCATTAGGTTGAGAAGGACAAGGTCAGGTTATGGGGGTATCTCAGACAATGGGCAGGGGTTTTGTGGAAACCCTTGGCCTGCTGGGAGAGCCTATATACATTTTGGGTGAGGTTAGGTGATCCAAGTTCTTGTGTGCCACCCAGACCACCGTCTGGGTGGACTTGTCTGCCCTGGGCTGCTAGGCCAGAGATTGTGCCTTTCCCTGGGGCATTAGGCTGTGTGAGGGCCGATCCAGAAGTGAGAGCAGCAGCTTGCAGACCAACCAAAAGTGATGGTTCTGCCAGCCGAAGAACCTGTCATGGTCAAAGGAAGAAGGGAAGTTGTCGCCACTAAAGGCACCAACCACCTTTACCAGGGACCACAGTGAGTAACTGAAGCAAGTACCGGAGCAGTATTCTCACAGAACGGGCACAGTGGAGAATCTGGAAACTTCAGGCGGTGATCAAGCCAGGGACCCAACCAGCGGAGGCGACCCTTGCAGAGCAGCCTTGTGTGTCAAGCTAGGGACTGAGTGGTCAGGTGTGAAGGTAACCGAAGTGCCAAGCTAGGAACCCAGCAGGGAAGCATGGGTGACGCTTGAGGGGAGATACCACCACAAAAGCCTTGAGGAGCTCATGGGATTTAGATTCAGTGACTCAAAGGGTCCAGTGAGATCAGGAGCTCAAGGGGCTGAAAAAATACAATGAGAAGTTGTAGTACAGCGGAGAGAACTGTTACTTTGAGTAAGGCCCCTTTCACACTGGGGCGGTGAGCCGCGGGGACGGTAAAGCAGCGCTATATTTAGCGCTGCTTTACCGTCGTTTTCACCGCGGTTTTCGGCCGCTCGCGGTGCGGTTTTACCCCCGCGAGCGGCCGAAAAAAAGGGTTAAACACCCCCCGCAGAGCGCCGCCGTATTGCCGCGGTCTCCCATTGTAATCAATGGGAAGGAGCGGTATAGGGAGCGGTGAACACACCGCTCCTATCCCGCTCCAAAATGCTGCTAGCAGGACTTTTTTTGTCATCCTGCTAGCGCACCGCTCCAGTGTGAGAGCCCGCCGGCTTTCACACTGGAGTTAAAGGGGCCGGATTTTTTTCATGCGGTGAACAGGCGCTATTTTTAGCGCTGCACCGCATGAAAAACGCCCCGGTGTGAAAGGGGCCTTAGGAACCGTTTCAGTACTGTTGCCATAGGAGACCCCAATCCTGCACGTGCAGAAGTGGTGCCTTTCCCTGTACTGCTGTCCTCCTATTGAAGTCTTGAGTCTGCCCTTTGAAATTGCAACTATACAAGGGTGTCCTGGCCCTCACCCCCTTTCTCTTTCAAAAAAAAGTCAAAGAAATACAATTTTACATCCAAGTAGTGTCTGGTGCCCAATGGCTTACCACCTTTGCACCCACCATGCCTCACAACCCACCACATATTGAAGGAGGTCAGCCATTTTTGGCCTTGAAGGTCCCCATTAGACTGGAAGAGGTCAGAGATTCTGCTACACATGTTTGTCAAATCCCGTACTACAGCAAGCCAGACAATTTCTTGTATTTTGAGATTCTGTAGAAGTATTGGGCTACAGTCGGCTCATCAATGCCTAAAAAGCAGTGATCTCCAAGCACAGAGCATTTTCTCTGCCACTCTAAACCTGCCTGTGAAGCTTTGCATCCAATTTATGGTATATAACCTACTGCCAACACGGACATTTCAAAAATCTAAAATGCTGTTTAAATGACAGCTCCCTGCCAGCTTAACAGCATGGAACTTCCACAGAAAAAAGTGAAATGTTTACTGGCAGTTTCAAAAGGCCTCTCATTCTGTCTGTAGAGGTACTACAGGAAAACACCCAAAACGATTGTGGGGAATCCATACTAAACCCTTAATCTGCATGGCCTGGCTTGGGGGTGGGTAAAAGCTTCCACCAGTCCTCTCGAACACCACATGCCCTTAGCATGGGGCAATACCTGGCCAGGGAGGTGAATGGACCCAGGTGATGTCAGGGGTCGCCAAACATGTGGTGGGTGATCAGCTTCCTTAGCAGCCATCTTGTTCCTCCATGACAAACACCTTAAACATTTGGTCAAACATTCATTTGAACCAAACACTCAGCTCGTCATTCCTGTTGGAGCTTGCCCTGGCAGGGGGTGCTAGTGATGCAGCGTTCTTGGTTACGAATGATAGGGAATCAGGATGGTCTAGGGTGGTGACATCTCACATGGTGAAAGCCCTGTGAGATATCACCAACCTTGGTGGGACCTGCCTTCACAGGGCTTGGTCTTGGAATATAGAGATACCACTTGAACCTCCATTGCCACGGAGCCAGAGCTCTGCACATGTCCAGCCAGCAAAATCTTGATTAAAGATTTACAAAGACTTCTGAGATCGGGAGAGATGAAAGTCTAGTCTGAATTATGAGATCAACCATGTCTGGAGAAGTCCTGATCTACACCCATCCAAGCGAGTGGTGTCCATTGTTATACCATCCTGGACAAAGAGCCACATCTGAGATCCTCTAGCCACGCACATGACATCCAATGTATCCATTGACCAGCTCAAGAACCGGAATTACTAGAAACAAATGAAATGGCGATACAAAAGTTTAGTATTTTAATTCTACTCACCCACAACAATGGACTGATCACAGTTGTCACCGGTCCATCCAGGTTTGCAGCTGCCACAGTTGTGCCCATAGAACCGGTCATTGCACAGACAAGCCTTTTTGAAGAAGCGAATGGGCCAGTATTCCCGGTCGTCCAGTCCCTCCATCTTATACTGGGGTCCATGAGGCCTGGTGTCCACTGTGATCGGCATGCAGAGGCCACGGCTCACGGTGTGGCCACAGAGGTCGCTGGGATCTGGAGACTGTTGAGGGTAGAGGCCGGGACAACACTCTCCAGTAGCCAAGGCCTCTGGGGTGGCACACTGGCGGGGAAACTGGGCAGAAGCAAAGTCACAAAGAAGGATAACCACCAACACTACAGCATGGGGACCCCATGATTTACAGAGCAACATGGTTCCGGGACAGTCGTGGTTCTAGAACAGATACAAGAATATGAGGTCATCATTATAACCATGGGGACAAAAATACAGCCAAATAAATGCGGCCTACAAGGAGAAACTCCGGCTTTCTATTCATAACTAGGAGAAAAAAACTGAACCTGAGACACCATTAATTTAAGTATTTCTGCCCGTCCCATCCGGAGTTTCTCAGCTTTGCCACACAGCACCGCCCCATCAGTAGGGTAAGGGACTTGCTTTTATGCCAGGCTCCTGTCTGACCCAGGACTGAGTTGTGTGGAGAGAGGATGGATTACTAGTAATGTCCCCCTTTCATGGTGCTCCGATACTGGGACATATAATGTGGTTGTTTGGTGGGAGGACGGGCTACCATAACTCCCAGTCCCAACACATTCTATAAATATCTCAATGATGTTCAAACAGCACCAGGGTTTGCACGTTACCATCCCCCTCACCACCCTACAATCCCAACACCCCCCTTTCAGATACCCCAAAATCTGAACTCAACCCTCCTGATCACCACCACCCTACAATCCCAGAACCCCCCCCCCCCCCCCCAGCTTCACACTACCTCCTAATCCCCCAGCTCTTCACCACCCTACAATCCCAACAACCCATCCCCTCCTTCAGATCCCGACCACCCTACAATCCCAACAACCCATCCCCTCCTTCAGATCCCAACCACCCTACAATCCCAACAACCCATCCCCTCCTTCAGATCCCAACCACCCTACAATCCCAACAACCCATCCTTCAGATCCCAACCACCCTACAATCCCAGAACCCCCCCCCCCCCAGCTTCACACTACCTCCTAATCCCCCAGCTCTTCACCACCCTACAAGAACAACAACCCATCCCCTCCTTCAGATCCCAACCACCCTACAAGACCAACAACCCATCCCCTCCTTCAGATCCCAACCACCCTACAATCCCAACAACCCATCCCCTCCTTCAGATCCCGACCACCCTACAAGACCAACAACCCATCCCCTCCTTCAGATCCCGACCACCCTACAATCCCAACAACCCATCCCCTCCTTCAGATCCCGACCACCCTACAAGACCAACAACCCATCCCCTCCTTCAGATCCCGACCACCCTACAAGACCAACAACCCATCCCCTCCTTCAGATCCCGACCACCCTACAAGACCAACAACCCATCCCCTCCTTCAGATCCCGACCACCCTACAATCCCAACAACCCATCCCCTCCTTCAGATCCCGACCACCCTACAAGACCAACAACCCATCCCCTCCTTCAGATCCCGACCACCCTACAAGACCAACAACCCATCCCCTCCTTCAGATCCCGACCACCCTACAAGACCAACAACCCATCCCCTCCTTCAGATCCCGACCACCCTACAAGACCAACAACCCATCCCCTCCTTCAGATCCCGACCACCCTACAATCCCAACAACCCATCCCCTCCTTCAGATCCCGACCACCCTACAATCCCAACAACCCATCCCCTCCTTCAGATGCCAACCACCCTACAATCCCAACAACCCATCCTCCTTCAGATCCCAACAACCCATCCCCTCCTTAAGATCCCGACCACCCTACAATCCCAACAACCCATCCCCTCCTTCAGATGCCAACCACCCTACAATCCCAACAACCCATCCTCCTTCAGATCCCAACAACCCATCCCCTCCTTCAGATCCCAACCACCCTACAATCCCAACAACCCATCCCCTCCTTCAGATGCCAACCACCCTACAATCCCAACAACCCATCACCCTCCTTCAGATCCCAACCACCCTACAATCCCAGAACCCCCCCCCCCCCCAAGCTTCACACTACCTCCTAATCCCCCAGCTCTTCACCACCCTACAATCCCAACAACCCATCCCCTCCTTCAGATCCCAACCACCCTACAAATCCAACCCCTCCCGCCTCCAGATCCCAACCACCCTACAATCCCAGAACCCCCCCCCCCAGCTTCACACTACCTCCTAATCCCCCAGCTCTTCACCACCCTACAATCCCAACAGCCTATCCCCTCCTTCAGATCCCAACCACCCTACAAGCCTAACAGCTCACCACCACCCTACAAATCCAACCCCTCCCGCCACCAGATCCCAACCACACTACAATCGCAAACAACTTCAACCCCCACCTTACAATCCCAACCCAACAAATTCAACCCCCCTCCAGATCCCCACAATACCTTCTAATCCTCCAGCTCGCCACCACCTCAAATAGCATCAACATTTGCATGTTACCATCCCCCTACAATCCCAACACCCCCCCCCCCCCACATTCCCAACAACTCCACCCCCCCAGATACCCAAACCCTACCAATCCCAGAACCCCCCCCCCCCCCCCCCCCCCCACCACCCTACCATCCCAAAAACCACCACCACCCACTCCTCCAATCCCTCCCTCCTCCAGATCCCCACCACCCTACCATCCCCCCCCCCCCCCCCCAACAAACCCCACACCAATCCCAACCCACCCAACAACCCCCCCCCCCACTCGAGATCCCCACCACCTTACAATCCTAACTACCCACCACCACCCTTCAAATTCAACCCCCTCCAGATCCCTACAATACCTTCTAATCCTCCAGCTCGCCACCACCTCAAACAGCACCAGTGTTTGCATGTTACCATCCCCCTACCACCCTACAATCCCAACAACTCACCCAGATCCCCACCACCATACAGCCCTACAGTCATAATCCCCCAGAGTCCCCACCATTTAAAATCCAATCCCTCAGATCCCCTCCATTCCTCACAATCTGCTCACCTCACCCAGCAGGACACACAGTACATTCCCCCCTCACCCTCCTATTTATCACACCCGCCAACCAATGAGCTCAATCAGGCCATTAACCCTTCCTGGGCTGGGCCTTCTATATCTCTCTCTAGTCTCTAATGATGGATATAAAGGGGTCACAGATAGAAGTCTCACCCCACATTCCCCATATTCCACAATGCTCAAAGTAAGACATAGACTCATATAGATAGGACTGACTTCACTGGCTGCATGCTTGTTTCTGGCCTCTGACCCAGACCTACTGAACCCAGATGCAGCCAGGAAGCTGGCATTTTCAAGATGATAGCAATGACAACCTTTAACCTATTAGACATCTGACTTTATTAAAAGATTATTGTACACAGAGTTACAGATCTGTTAGTTTTAGGCTTAGAATAGGGATGGTGGGAACCCCCCATAACGGGCACAGCGGGTGTACAGATCCGGGAACTCAGCACAGGGATGGTGGGAACCCCTCATAATGGGCACAGCGGGTGTACAGACCCGAGAACTCAGCACAGGGATGGTGAGAACCCCTCATAATGGGCACAGCGGGTGTACAGACCCGGGAACTCAGCACAGGGATGGTGGGAACCCCTCATAATGGGCACAGCGGGTGTACAGACCCGGGAACTCAGCACAGGGATGGTGGGAACCCCTCATAATGGGCACAGCGGGTGTACAGACCCAGGAACTCAGCACAGGGATGGTGGGAACCCTCACAATGGGCACAGCGGGTGTACAGAACCCGGAACTCAGCACAGGGATGGTGGGAACCCCTCATAATGGGCACAGCGGGTGTACAGACCCGGGAACTCAGCACAGGGATGGTGGGAACCCCTCATAATGGGCACAGCAGGGTGTACAGACCCGGGAACTCAGCACAGGGATGGTGGGAACCCCTCATAATGGGCACAGCGGGTGTACAGACCCGGGAACTCAGCACAGGGATGGTGGGAACCCCTCATAATGGGCACAGCGGGTGTACAGACCCGGGAACTCAGCACAGGGATGGTGGGAACCCCTCATAATGGGCACAGCGGGTGTACAGACCCGGGAACTCAGCACAGGGATGGTGGGAACCCCTCATAATGGGCACAGCGGGTGTACAGACCCGGGAACTCAGCACAGGGATGGTGGGAACCCCTCATAATGGGCACAGCGGGTGTACAGACCCGGGAACTCAGCACAGGGATGGTGGGAACCCCTCATAATGGGCACAGCGGGTGTACAGACCCGGGAACTCGGCACAGGGATGGTGGGAACCCCTCATAATGGGCACAGCGGGTGTACAGACCCGAGAACTCGGCACAGGGATGGTGGGAACCCCTCATAATGGGCACAGTGGGTGTACAGACCCGGGAACTCAGCACAGGGATGATGGGAACCCCTCATAATGGGCACAGCGGGTGTACAGACCCGGGAACTCAGCACAGGGATGGTGAGAACCCCTCATAATGGGCACAGCGGGTGTACAGACCCGGGAACTCAGCACAGGGATGGTGGGAACCCCTCATAATGGGCACAGCGGGTGTACAGACCCAGGAACTCAGCACAGGGATGGTGGGAACCCCTCATAATGGGCACAGCGGGTGTACAGACCCGGGAACTTGGCACAGGGATGGTGGGAACCCCTCATAATGGGCACAGCGGGTGTACAGACCCGGGAACTCAGCACAGGGATGGTGTGAACCCCTCATAATGGGCACAGCGGGTGTACAGACCCGGGAACTCTGCACAGGGATGGTGGGAACCCCTCATAATGGGCACAGCAGGGTGTACAGACCCGGGAACTCAGCACAAGGGATGGTGGGAACCCCTCATAATGGGCACAGTGGGTGTACAGACCCGGGAACTTAGCACAGGGATGGTGGGAACCCCTCATAATGGGCACAGCGGGTGTAGAGACCCGGGGAACTCAGCACAGGGATGGTGGGAACTCCTCATAATGGGCACAGCGGGTGTACAGACCCGGGAACTCAGCACAGGGATGGTGGGAACCCCTCATAATGGGCACATCGGGTGTACAGACCCGGGAACACAGCACAGGGATGGTGGGAACCCCTCATAATGGGCACATCGGGTGTACAGACCCGGGAACACAGCACAGGGATGGTGGGAACCCCTCATAATGGGCACAGCGGGTGTACAGACCCAGGAACTTGGCACAGGGATGGTGGGAACCCCTCATAATGGGCACAGCGGGTGTACAGACCCGGGAACTCGGCACAGGGAGCTCTGTAAGGCTGCTATTGGAGGTTCAGGTTAAATCAGTTTGGAATTTGGGTTTATGGTCCGGAGTCCTGTCAGGAATAATTCATTATCTTGTGATAATTGTAGGAAAGGCACTTCTGATGGTGTTGCCCTCTGTACCGCCCTCAGTGACTGATGTGAGGAGGATAATGATGAGTGAGATCCGGTGATACACCCAATGAGGACCACAATGATCGATGAAGACATTGAGCAGCGCTGAGTGTCTGTGTTCAGCTCCTGTCTACTCAGGATGGTAGGAGGTCCCCTGCAAAGCTTCATATGTTCTGTTGAATAATGACACAAAGGATGATGGGAAGGGAGTAGGAGGAGCCATTGAAGAGTTGGGTGTGCTAGACAGTTGTCATGATCTTCTGAGTTTATGAGCATTCAGTCTGAATCTGTGTGAATCAATTGGCCCCTCCCAGTTACCTCACATACCGTCATTCAGACCAGTGCGGTGCGAATTGAAGGCCCTGCGTGAATGCGCAGTGAAACGTCGGCTTGTGACAGACCTAGCCAGGACACGGGCTTTTTGAGAGGACTAACTACGAGCCTCCTGCCCACCGATCATGGGCCCTGGATTTTAAGGGCACAGGGTGAAGGAGAACATTCAATGCTGTATATATGTGTATATATATAATGTGTGTGGTCTTATGCTGTTGGGACATACACATGCTAGTGTCATGAACTCAAGATGTTAATTGAGTTAGTTGATCCCATTGTCCTCTGCACAATGCAGGAGACGCTCCGTCTGTTACTGGTGGTCTCCTGCTATTGTGATGAAATGTCTTGTGGTGGTAATTATGATAATTTATAATCAACTGTGTTTATCTCGGTGACCAGAAGTCTGACTTGTAGTGAAATCCTGAGTCACATCAGCTGCTTAAAGGAATTAGTTAATTAGTTTATGTTAAGTTGTTACAAGTGTATTGTTAGAATAATATGAGCAGGAGGGGGGATCTCCTCTTCCACTGTATATAAATGTCATCTTTGTAATAAATCTTCAGTCCATGTTTGAGCAACTAAGCAAGTGTCGCCTCGTTTGGTGCTTGGGAGCGGTTGGAATATCTGATATCCATATCCAGACTGGAAGCAAGTGATATATGACGAACGCACTCAAGAGGAGTGTAGGGACGTTCCGTCACATTGGTGGCAAGCGGTGGGATGCTTCCTGCAGTTTGGGACATCCAAACCTCCACCTGGATCCAAGGTCCGGATAGCAGGAGAGGAGGAGAGGTACAGATACCAGCCGCCATGGAAGAGGAATTCAGAAGGAGGTTGCGAGAGATGCAGATACAGCACAGAGGATCAGTATCAGAGCAGGTCCTGCTGGGATGGTTTGATTCTATTCGCTGCGAACTCTGGAAGGAAGCGCTAGCCCGTGAGCGGCGTCACCAGGGAAAAGTTCTCCCCTCCATCCAGGAAAGGTACTGGTCGCAGTATGGATTGCGGGTGCTGTTTTTGGGAGAAAAACCGCACAAGGAGCAGACAGCTGAATTAAGCAGGCTGATCTGGGCAGAGATGAAGCTGGATGAGAGTTACAGAGCCCTCCGGTGGCATGTATCCCAAGCATGCCCTTGGATAGCAGATGACAGCCCAACGGAAGGCTTAAGCTACGGCGGCCTGGGACTGTTGTATGTGAAGCTGACAGGGGACTCTAACTTTGGGAGTGATTTGGAGTGGCGGTTGGATGAAATCATGGATTTCAGAAAAGGGCTACTGAACGTCTCGGAAGTGCACTGGGCACTGGAAGATTTGGAGTTTCTGGCCGATCAGGAATGGGAGCTGGAGATCGCCTACAGACGTCTCCTAGACTCTGCTCAGTGCCAGGGCTGGGCTCCCTTTGCCTGGGACTATCAGGAAATACCAGTGGACAACTCTGGTCTGGCTGAAGAGTCGGCAATGTGGCAGAGTAACAGTGTGCTTTGCCAACCTGCCCCTGCAGCTATGGATGCGGAGGTCTTATGGCGGATGCAGCAAGTGCTGACTGACCTTGATGATCCTGTTTCTGCATGGGATGATCTTGGATGGAGGAATGTGCCTGTCCAGGAGCATGCCAGAGAATCTGCAGTGGAAAATCTGGAAATTGCCACCCCAGAAACTGAAGTGCTGACAACCGGCCAGAGCTCTGCCAACCTCTGCTCAGCACTGATAGCATCTTCTGGGTTCCGTGGACAGGAGATGGTGAACCTTTATCCCCAGACACCAGTTGCAGAGACAGGGGATTTGATAGACTTTTCTGCTGAGGAAAAACAGCCTGATGAGCCTCCATCAGAAGAGCTGGTATTAGGGCCAAACTCCACTGTGCTCTGCCCAGCACCAACAGCAGTATCTGTGGAGTTCCAGGAAGCCGGGGTAGTTGGCCCCTCTCTCTGGCGACAAGCTGATGTAGTGAAGCTGCTACTCCCAGCTGAATCACTGGCAACATGGCAGAGCACCGCTGGCCTCTGCCTAGCACCTACAGTGTCTCTACAGCTTCAAGAAGCTGGGGCAATCGGTCACACTGTCCAGCAGCAGACGGCGCCCCAGAATGATGACACCAACCCAGCTAAAGTGCTGGCAACCGGACAGAGGGTCCAAGACCTCTGCCCCACACTTGTGGCAGTTCTGGAGGCCCAGGGTGAGGAGGTGGTGGTCACTCCCGAGCAGCAGCTCAGGACCCAAGGAGAGGATGCAATCTGCACTTCACAACTGCAGCTTGAGCTGATATCGGTGGATGGGACTTCAGTCCCCACTTGTATACCCCAGGGATGCAGGGCGGTCGGCCCAGATCCCCAACAGTATGATGGAGTGAGCCCAGTCACCCTGTCTTCTCTCCAGCGGCTGAAAAGACTCCAGGGAGAAGGGCCAGTCCAGGCCTCTCCCCAGCGGCGGATATGTTCTATGAGAGAGGCAGAGGTTGGCTGGGTGAGTAGTGCTCTGTTTGAAACAATTTGTTTGGGGTACTGTGTGGGTACCGGCATTAGAGGACTGGAACTATGGGCTAACTTCGGAGTCAACCCGTCTGGGGTCTCCTCCTGTGTTAGTCTCCTGCCGAAAGGGGAGAAATGTGACAGACCTAGCCAGGACACGGGCTTTTTGAGAGGACTAACTACGAGCCTCCTGCCCACCGATCATGGGCCCTGGATTTTAAGGGGCACAGGGTGAAGGAGAACATTCAATGCTGTATATATGTGTATATATATAATGTGTGTGGTCTCATGCTGTTGGGACATACACATGCTAGTGTCATGAACTCAAGATGTTAATTGAGTTAGTTGATCCCATTGTCCTCTGCACAATGCAGGAGACGCTCCGTCTGTTACTGGTGGTCTCCTGCTATTGTGATGAGATGTCTTGTGGTGGTAATTATGATAATTTATAATCAACTGTGTTTAGCTCGGTGACCACAAGTCTGACTTGTAGTGAAATCCTGAGTCACATCAGCTGCTTAAAGGAATTAGCTAATTAGTTTATGTTAAGTTGTTACAAGTGTATTGTTAGAATAATATGAGCAGGAGGGGGGATCTCCTCTTCTACTGTATATAAATGTCATCTTTGTAATAAATCTTCAGTCCATGTTTGAGCAACTAAGCAAGTGTCGTCTCGTTTGGTGCTTGGGAGCGGTTGGAATATCTGATATCCATATCCAGACTGGAAGCAAGTGATATATGACGAACGCACTCAAGAGGAGTGTAGGGACGTTCCGTCACATTGTTCTGCGGTTTGTCCGCGTTTTAGGTCCGAATCAGCTGCTGACATAAACTCGCAACTCATTGTACTACTTCTGAGGGGGAAATCCACGCCAATTTTTTATTAAAAAACGGCATGGGTTCCCCTCCAGGGGCATACCAGGCCCTTAGGTCTGGTATGGATTTTAAGGGTACCCCCTACGCCGAAAAAACAGCGTGGGGGTCCCCCAAAAAATCCACACCAGACCCTTATCCGAGCACGCAGCCTGACAGGTCAGGAAAGGGGGTGGGGACGAGCGAGCGCCCCCCCCCCCTCCTGAACCGTACCAGGCCGCATGCCCTCAACATGGGGGGTGGGTGACATCATATGTGGGCGGGGTCACCATGTGACATGAGCATGTGACCCTGCCCCCTTGTCCCTATATAAGTCCCAGCACAGCGCGGCTCTGCCATTCCGACCAGAGAGAGCGACGGGTCAACATCGGAAGAAGAAGAAGAAGACGAAAAGAGGGCTCCCGGATTCCGATAAGCCCCCCACTAAGGATGAGCCCGGTGTTCGATTCGAACCCATGTTCGAATCGAGCACCGGGCGTTCGCTCGCTCGGCGAGCCCAGAACTATTGGGGCCGCTCGCATCAAATTCGTGTGATGCGAGCGGCCCCGCAATGCATTGCGGCCCGCGCAGTGCAATGCTGGCTGATGATTGGCCAAGCATGCACTGTGACCCCGCATGCTTGGCCAATCACAGCGCCGGCAGTGAGGAGAGCCATAATTGGCTACAGGCAGGATGCCTGTAGCCAATTATAGCTCAGGGGCTTTAGTACACGCCCCACGGTATAAGAGGCCGCCGCGCCGGCGGCCTCGCATATTATGTTTCAGACAGTGTCAGCGTGTCAGTGTGTTGCTGACTGCTGACAACAATATGTTCTTTATTTCTGGGGATATGTGTGTGCGTGCTGTTAGTACAGCATTGCAGTATCACATCTGGGGGGTGTCTATAGGTGGCCTGTGAAGGGGGCAGGTTTCCTGTGCTTAGAACTTTCCCTGCAAAAAAGTGTAATTTTTGCAGGAAGAAAAGCTATTTAAAATCACTCGCGGCTAATGAATTGATGGCTCCTGTAACACAGAGAGCTGTCATTCATTAATAAAAAACAAAAAAAAAGCGTGGGGGTCCCCCCAAATTCAATAACCAGGCCCTTCAGGTCTGGGATGGATATTAAGGGGAACCCCAGCCAAAAAAAAAAAAAAAATGGCGTAGGGTCCCCTCAAAATCCATACCAGACCCTTATCCGAGCACGCAACCTGGCAGGCCGCAGGAAAAGAGGGGGGGACGAGAGCGGCCCCCCTCTCGCCTGAACCGTACCAGGCCACATGCCCTCAACATTGGGAGGATGCTTTGGGGGTCTAAGACCCTAAAGCACCTTGTCCCCATGTTGATGAGGACAGGGCCTCTTCCCCACAACCCTGGCCGGTGGTTGTGGGGGTCTGCGGGCGGGGCTTATCGGAATCTGGAAGCCCCTTTAACAAGGGGACCCCAGATCCCGCCCCCCCCCTGTGTGAAATGGTAAGGGGGTACAAAAGTACCCCTACCATTTCACCAAAAAAGTGGCAAAAATGGTAAAAATGACAGGAGACGGTCTTTGACAATTCCTTTATTAAAATCTTCTTTCTTCTTTCTTCATCCTTCGGTTTCTTCATCTTCTCCTTCCTTCATCTTCTTCCATCTTCTTCCATCTTCTTCTTCCATTTTCTTCTTCCTCCGATCCACTTCTTCTTGCGCTGGTCTTCTCGTCCTTCTCGTCCGGCATCTTCTTCCGTCGGCGTCGGCGTCGGTGTCGGTGTCTCTGTCTCTTCTTGGGCCGCTCCGCGCAATGGGAGGCTCCCGCTGTGTGAGGCTCCGCTCCGTCTGACAGGTCTTTTATAATGGAGGGCACCTGGTGACCCCGCCCCCTCTGACGCACAGGGACGTCATGGGGAATTCCATGATGGCTTTCCCCATGACGTCAGAGGGGGGCGGGGTCACCAGGTGCCCTCCGTTTTAAAAGACCTGTCAGATGGAGCGGAGCCTCACACAGCGGGAGCCTCCCATTGCGCGGAGCGGCCCAAGAAGACACCGACACCGACGCCGACGGAAGAAGATGCCGGACGAGAAGGACGAGAAGACCAGCGCAAGAAGAAGCGGATCGGAGGAAGAAGAAAATGGAAGAAGAAGATGGAAGAAGATGAAGGAAGGAGAAGATGAAGAATCCGAAGGATGAAGAAAGAAGAAAGAAGATTTTAATAAAGGAATTGTCAAAGACCGTCTCCTGTCATTTTTACCATTTTTGCCACTTTTTTGGTGAAATGGTAGGGGTACTTTTGTACCCCCTTACCATTTCACACAGGGGGGGGGCGGGATCTGGGGGTCCCCTTGTTAAAGGGGCTTCCAGATTCCGATAAGCCCCCCGCCCGCAGACCCCCACAACCACCGGGCACGGTTGTGGGGAAGAGGCCCTTGTCCTCATCAACATGGGGACAAGGTGCTTTAGGGGTCTTAGACCCCCAAAGCATCCTCCCCAATGTTGAGGGCATGTGGCCTGGTACGGTTCAGGCGAGAGGGGGGGCCGCTCTCGTCCCCCCCTCTTTTCCTGCGGCCTGCCAGGTTGCGTGCTCGGATAAAGGGTCTGGTATGGATTTTGAGGGGGACCCCACGCCATTTTTTTTGGCTAGGGTTCCCTTAAAATCCATACCAGACCTCAAGGGTCTGGTATGGATTTTTGAGGGGGACCCTACGCCATTTTTTTTTTTTTTTTTTGGCTGGGGTTCCCCTTAATTATCCATCCCAGACCTGAAGGGCCTGGTTATTGAATTTGGGGGACCCCTACGCTTTTTTTTTTTTTCATTTTTTTTTATTTTTTTTATTTTTTATCAATGACTTTTTTTTATGAATGAGTTTCAATGAATCACTATTCTCTGTGTTACGGGAGCCGTGAATTAACATTAGCCGCGAGTGATTTTAAATAGCTTTTTTACTTTCAAAAATGACACTTTGCGCAGAGACAGTTCTAAACACGGGAAACATGCGCCCCTTTACAGGCATACTATAGACACCCCCAGGTACGAAATTTAAAGGAATATTACACTTTTATTTGTTTCAATTTAAGCATTATTAAAATCACTGCTCCTGAAAAAACGGCCGTTTTTAAAAAAAAATTTGCATTGATACATGTCCCCTGGGGCAGGACCCGGGTCCCCAAACACTTTTTATGACAATAACATGCATATTAGCCTTTAAAATGAGCACTTTTAATTTCGAACGTTCGCATCCATTATAACTAATAGGGTTCTAAAGCTCGCACAGACTTTAGGTCCGTTCGCGGGTTCTGGTGCGAGCCGAACGGGGGGGTGTTCGGCTCATCCCTACCCCCCACCCGCAGACCCCGACAACCAACGGCCAGGGTTGTCGGGAAGAGGCCCTTGTCCTCATCAACATGGGGACAAGGTGCTTTGGGGTGGGGGGGGCCGCAGGGCGCCCCCCTTCCCCAAAGCACCCACCCCCCCATGTTGAGGGCATGCGGCCTGGTACAGTTCAGGAGGGGGGGGGGGGGTGCGCGCTCGTCCCCACCCCCTTTCCTGACCTGCCAGGCTGTGTGCTCGGATAAGGGTCTGGTATGGATTTTGGGGGGACCCCACGCCGTTTTTTTTTTCGGCGTAGGGGATACCCTTAAAATCCATACCAGACCTAAGGGCCTGGTATGCCCCTGGATTTTTAAATACTTATATATTTTTTATACACACATATAATTAAATTTTATGTATTATTATTTATTTTTTTGGCACCGATTACTGTTTTTCACTTTTTTAGCATATGGCTTGCTTCCCTGTATTGCCGCATGTGTCGCCTCAGCTCCCGTGCCAGATCGTGTCCGCTGCCACTGTCCATACCCCACTGCCACGCCCTTTCCACTGCCTCACCTGTGAGTGTGGGTGGTTGATTTTAGGCAATTGCGTCTATTTTTACGTCCAATATACAAGATTCACTTACTGTCTGATATAATATTTTTGTTCTATAGACATCCAATTTACATCAGCTCCTGATGAGTGGCAAGCTAGCCACGAAACGCGTCGAGCTTCAGATGCCACAAATTCCATAATCATGCAGTTTTGCAACATAATTTGTATATACTGTTTTATCTAATCTACTTGAATATCATCGTCAATGTGCAATATGCCAATGTATGAATTAATTAATTATAATGGAAGATGCAATATGTACCACTGCCTTTGATGTATTTTACTGTGCAATATTCAATAAAGTCAACATTATCAGACCCATCAGCTCATTTTTTGCTTCTAAATCTGCATGCTTCATATAAAGTCCTAATTTCTTCTTCTCATCCCCCTGGAGGGGAATCCATGCCGTTTTTTTTTTTTTCAAAAATTGGGCGTGGACTTCCCCCTCAGAGGTAGTACAATGACTTGCGAATTTCTGTTCAGGACGCAAGTCAGGTGCGAATCAGATGCGTGCCCATAGAAGATAATGGGCCTGAATTCGCACCTGATCCGTCCCGCACCGCACCAAAGTCGGTTGCGTTTTTTCTGCAATGCGCAGTGCGCATGCACCGGACCTATGTGAACGTGCCCCATTGAAAACAATGGGTTTTGAAATGTCCTGCGGATTCGCAGTGTTTTCCCCCGCTGCGAATTCGCAATAGTGTGAACCCAGGCTCAAAGTTTGAAAGAACCCTGACAGTGGCGTGTCTGAGAACTCAGCCCGGCTCCAGAACTTCTCTAGAACAAGGCTAAAGGTGGTCAGTGAGTCACTATGAACTCTTCTACATCTAGGTACTAGGTGGAATCTGGAACTTGGTCTTGGTGGCCTCTAGGGGTCATTTCTGGATCTACATGTAGCCTCTGTTCATCTCTGTGCATCATTCCTGGATCTACATGTAGACCTGGGTGGCCTCTGGGGGTCATTCCTGGATCTACATGTAGGTCCAGGTGGTCTCTGGGAATCAGTCCTGGATCTACATCAAGCCCTGAGTGGTATCAGGGGTCCTTCCTGGATCTGCATGCAAACCCTGTTGGTCTCTGGGGGTCATTCCTGGATCTACATGTAGGTAGAGTTGCCACCTCATCCCTTTAAACCCGAACACATATGAATTACACGGGTTCTGAGGCTAATTTAATGAAGATAAGGCACCAAAGTGAGTTTACTTACCGAAAAAATGTAAAAAATTACATTTGATTGATCCTGTGATTATTACTTTAGAAAAAGTACAAAAGACTGATACAGGAAGTGACTGTTGTGTTGGTCAGAGGGTTGACCCTTTTGACCCAGGAGGCTTGGTGACCTACCCATTAACACTCCCCCTAGCAGTGCATGCTGGGTAGGACATAAAAGGAACCCGAGTGGCCATTTTAGGTCTCTTGGGATCGCATGGCTTGCCTGTGAGGATCTGTGTGGAAGGCCTCCTAGAGACAGCGGCCTACAGCCATTGCGGAGCGCAACCCCGCTTGTTTGTGCCCCTAGAGACCACCCTGGTCTACATGTAGATCCAGGAATGACCCCTAGAGACCACCCTGGTCTACATGTAGATCCAGGAATGACCCTAAGAGACCACCCTGGTCTACATGTAGATCCAGGAATGACCCTAAGAGACCACCCTGGTCTACATGTGGATCCAGGAATGACCCTAAGAGACCACCCTGGTCTACATGTGGATCCAGGAATGACCCCTAGAGACCACCCTGGTCTACATGTGGATCCAGGAATGACCCCTAGAGACCACCCTGGTCTACATGTGGATCCAGGAATGACCCCTAGAGACCACCCGGTTCTACATGTTGATCTAGGAATGACCCCTAGAGACCACCCTGGTCTACATGTGGATCCAGGAATGACCCCTAGAGACCACCCGGTTCTACATGTTGATCTAGGAATGACCCCTAGAGACCACTCTGCCCCTTAGAGTCACATTTTGTCTGTTTCTCTGGACTTAGTTTCTTCCCATCTCCCCAGGAAGCATATGACCTCAGTTTACATATGAGTCCTGCCCCTACCAATACAAATTAATGATTGGACCAGGGCTATCCATACAAACTGTATCCCCAGCCCGCCTTCTTTCCAGAACATTTCCCCTGGTAAACAAGTGTAGCACTGACCCCCCCGAAGGAGCTGCTGGTTTGATTTTGGGCCTGAGTTCTACCAATAAACCCCACTAACTTGGCTCAATCCCCTTGGCACAGCTGTGGTGCAATGCAATACAATACAATACATGAATACAATATAATATAATGCAAGGTACCTGTATTGTAACCTCAGGATCCACTGACTCCACCTGCTGGGAAAACAGTACGCCACACAACTGGATACTTAACCAAAGATATTTTACTGTCAAAATATTCAAAGAGGTGATTACAGCCATTGTGCTGTCATCCCAACATAGGACGACAGCACAATGGATTTCAATATAAACAATTTCAAACAATATATATATGTATATACCCCGGGAGCTCCCCCTACTTTATAAGCTATGCGTGAGATCTCACTTAAAGTACTTGGTCTTCGCAAAGCTAAAGTAATTCTTTGTGATTTGTAATCCACAGGTTACAGTATATTAGGTTGAGGCAAAGGTGCTCCTGGTGTGACTTCAATACTGATACTACAAGGCTTGGGATGTCAGAGTAGGTAGGCCTCAAGCCTGCTCAGTGTCAGTTGCTCTGCTCCTCCTCCGTGGAACTATAAATCCCAGTGAGGCCTGTATGTGAGTCTAACTGCGTGTGAAAGTTAACAAACTGTGGGCCGTAACCCGCTCACCAACTGGATCGGAGCTCTGTGTAGTAGCTTTGGTCCGGTGACTGCAGCTTGCTTTGCCGTCAGCTGTCCCCGTCGATTCATTCAGCACCGATGGGTGAGTCCGGTCCTCCGATGCTCAAACCAGTGTCTCTGGATTTCTCAGGTCACTTGCACAAACAAGCGGGGTTGCGCTCCGCAATGGCTGTAGGCCGCTGTCACTAGGAGGCCTTCCACACAGATCCCCCCTCTATTCTAACACTCCTCCCAAACCAAATTAACAACCAGGCCTAAACAAAAAGAGTAAGGCACTGGAAATTTACCTAACACTTACCTACTAGCACCCACCTAAAGGTGGTGGGCTCTACATAGGGTTGCCGCCTCATCCCTTTAAAACCAAACACATATTAACTACACGGGTTCTGTGGCTGATTAAGGTGGGAACTCACTTTGGTGCCTTATCTTCATTAAATTAGCCTCAGAACCCGTGTAATTCATATGTGTTCGGGTTTTAAAGGGATGAGGTGGCAACTCTACCTACATGTAGATCCAGGAATGACCCCCAGAGACCAACAGGGTTTGCATGCACGATCCAGGAAGGACCCCTGATACCACCCAGGGCTTGATATAGATCCAGGACTGATCCCCAGAGACCACCTGGACCTACATGTTGATCCAGGAATGACCCCCAGAGGCCACCCAGGTCTACATGTAGATCCAGGAATAACCCCCAGAGGCCACCCAGGTCTACATGTTGATCCAGGAATGACCCCCAGAGGCCACCCAGGTCTACATGTTGATCCAGGAATGACCCCCAGAGATGAACAGAAGCTACATGTAGATCCAGGAATGACCCCTAGAGGCCACCCAAGACCAAGTTCCAGGTTCCACCTAATACCTAGATGTAGAAGAGTTCACAGTGACTCTCTGACCATCTTTAACATTGTTCTAGAGAAGTTCTGGAGCCAGGCTGAGTTCTCAGACACGCCACTCTCAGGGTTCTTTCAAACTTTGAGGTTTTCCTGGTTTACTTACTAAGGCCGGACAAAGCGCAATGACGGTAAGTGAGGTAACTGGGAGGGGCCAATTGATTCACACAGATTCAGACTGAATGCTCATAAACTCAGAAGATCATGACAACTGTCTAGCACACCCAACTCTTCAATGGCTCCTCCTACTCCCTTCCCATCATCCTTTGTGTCATTATTCAACAGAACATATGAAGCTTTGCAGGGGACCTCCTACCATCCTGAGTAGACAGGAGCTGAACACAGACACTCAGCGCTGCTCAATGTCTTCATCGATCATTGTGGTCCTCATTGGGTGTATCACCGGATCTCACTCATCATTATCCTCCTCACATCAGTCACTGAGGGCGGTACAGAGGGTAACACCATCAGAAGTGCCTTTCCTACAATTATCACAAGATAATGAATTATTCCTGACAGGACTCCGGACCACAAACCCAAATTCCAAACTGATTTAACCTGAACCTCCAATAGCAGCCTTACAGAGCTCCCTGTGCCAAGTTCCTGGGTCTGTACACCCGCTGTGCCCATTATGAGGGGTTCTCACCATCCCTGTGCTGAGTTCCCGGGTCTGTACACCCGCTGTGCCCATTATGAGGGGTTCCCACCATCCCTGTGCTGAGTTCCCGGGTCTGTACACCCGCTGTGCCCATTATGAGGGGTTCTCACCATCCCTGTGCTGAGTTCCCTGGGTCTGTACACCCGCTGTGCCCATTTATGAGGGGTTCCCACCATCCCTGTGCTGAGTTCCCGGGTCTATACACCCTCTGTGCCCATTATGAGGGGTTCCCACCATCCCTGTGCTGAGTTCCCGGGTCTGTACACCCGCTGTACCCATTATGAGGGGTTCCCACCATCCCTGTGCTGAGTTCCCGGGTTCTGTACACCCGCTGTGCCCATTATGGGGGGTTCCTACCATCCCTGTGCTGAGTTCCCGGGTCTGTACACCCGCTGTGCCCATTATGAGGGGTTCCCACCATCCCTGTGCTGAGTTCCCGGGTCTGTACACCTGCTGTGCCCATTATGAGGGGTTCCCACCATCCCTGTGCTGAGTTCCTGGGTCTGTACACCCGCTGTGCCCATTATGAGGGGTTCCCACCATCCCTGTGCTGAGTTCCTGGGTCTGTACACCCGCTGTGCCCATTATGAGGGGTTCCCACCATCCCTGTGCTGAGTTCCCGGGTCTGTACACCCGCTGTGCCCATTATGAGGGGTTCCCACCATCCCTGTGCCGAGTTCCCGGGTCTGTACACCCGCTGTGCCCATTATGAGGGGTTCCCACCATCCCTGTGCCGAGTTCCCGGGTCTGTACACCCGCTGTGCCCATTATGAGGGGTTCCCACCATCCCTGTGCCGAGTTCCCGGGTCTGTATACCCGCTGTGCCCATTATGAGGGGTTCCCACCATCCCTGTGCTGAGTTCCCGGGTCTGTACACCCGCTGTGCCCATTATGAGGGGTTCCCACCATCCCTATGCTAAGCCTAAAACTAACAGATCTGTAACTCTGTGAACAATAATCTTCTAATGAAGTCAGATATCTGATAGGTTAAAGGTTGTCATTGCTATCATCTTGAAAATGCCAGCTTCCTGGCTGCATCCGGGTTCAGTAGGTCTGGGTCAGAAGCCAGAAACAAGCATGCAGCCAGTGAAGTCAGTCCTATCTATATGAGTCTATGTCTTACTTTGAGCATTGTGGAATATGGGGAATGTGGGGTGAGACTTCTATCTGTGACCCCTTTATATCCATCATTAGAGACTAGAGAGAGATATAGAAGGCCCAGCCCAGGAAGGGTTAATGGCCTGATTGAGCTCATTGGTTGGCGGGTGTGATAAATAGGAGGGTGAGGGGGGAATGTATTTTGTGTCCTGCTGGGTGAGGTGAGCAGATTGTATGGCTTAGTGGCAATAATGGAGTAAAGTGGTGGGGATTGGGTATTGGATGAGCGATTGGATTGGATTGGGAGAGCTATGGGATGGGATGGGATGGTATTGGATTGTAAATGGTGGGGATCTGGGGGATTATAAGGTAGTGCAGAGCTGGGGGATTGGCACTGTAGGCTGGTGGGGATCTGGGGGACTGGATTGGAGAGGTTAGAGATTGGAGGATTGGATTGTAGATGGGGGTTAAGACTGTAAGGTTGTGGGGTTCAGAGGGGGGATGGCTTGGGTTTTTGGGGTGATGAATTGGGATTGTAGGGTAGTGGGGATTAGAGGAGGGGGTGTTTTGGGATTGTAGGGTGGTGTGGAGATGGAAGGGGGGGGGGGTGTTGGGATTGTAGGGTGGTGTGGAGCTGGAAGGGGGGGGGGGTGTGTTGGGATTGTAGGGTGGTGTGGAGCTGGAAGGGGGGGGGGGGTTGTTGGGATTGTAGGGTGGTGTGGAGCTGGAAGGGGGGGGGGTGGGGTGTTGGGATTGTAGGGTGGTGTGGAGCTGGAAGGGGGGGGGGGGTGGGGATTTAGGGGTGGTGTGGAGCTGAGAAGGGGGGGGGGGGGAGTGGGGGGGATTGTAGGGTTGGTGTGTGCTGGGGGGGGGGGGGGGGGGGGAACTGTAACATTCAAACACAGCAGTTATAGAATATGGTGGACATCTGGGGAATAATGATGTAGCGCAGGGGGGGGGGGGGGGGGTGGTGGGATTGTAGGGTGGTGTGGAGCTGGAAGGGGGGGGTGTTGGGATTGTAGGGTGGTGTGGAGCTGGAGGGGGGGGGCGATTGTAGGGTGGTGTGGAGCTGGAAGGGGGGGGGGGGGGGATTGGAGGGGGGGGGTGTTGGGATTGTAGGGTGGTGTGGAGCTGGAAGGGGGGGGGGGGGTGTTGGGATTGTAGGGTGGTGTGGAGCTGGAAGGGGGAATAGTAACCTGCAAACACTGGTGCGGTTTGAATACCATTAATGAGACATTTTATAACGTGTGTTGGGATGGGGGGGTCCTTAGTTAGTGGTGTATGTATCCTTAGTTGTGGTCTGTATTGGTTTTTTGAAGTCAAGCAACTACAGAAAATGCTGATCAATCCTGCCAGAATCCCCATGTTACTGTAACGGAACGTCCCACACTCCGCTTGAGTGCTTCCATCATATAGCGCTTCCTCCAGTCTGAATATTAGTATATTATAGTTGCATATTACAACCAAGAACTAGGCAGGACTTGTTTGGCTGCAAAGCTGGAACATAAGCTGTTTGAAGAGGCACTCAGATATACACAACAAATGCATAGCAACCTCAAACTAGCAATGGTGAAGCGTGAACTTTTTATCTTAATATTTTCTTGAGGGACACTGTTCAGAAATGCCAATGTCCCAAGTGAAAGAGCCCCTTCCATCCTCCAACACAAACCAACATATAAGACCCTGGACAACGGGTAAAAGAAGTGCGGAGTCCGGTGTGGTTGTACGGTGAGGCCGATTAGTGAAGATCAGACTGGGGTTCTTGGTCACCCTGTGCCCCTAATAGACACAGGATAACTTGCACATAGGAGGGGCCAGGGGAGCTGAGTTTCCAGAGCTCTTCAAGGTATGCTGCGTTCCACAAGCCCCCCGCCCAAAGTTACTCCCGTCAGTCACTTCCTGCAAGAAACTGCCTTCTCAGTTATCCTTTTTTTTTTTTTTTTGTTTTTTGTTTTTTGTGGAAGGGTTTGCTTGGTAAAGACATGATGTTCTATTTCAAGTAGTGGTCTATACAATAGCATACCCTTTATGGACCGTATGTGTGGCCTGTAGGGCTGCTTGCTGAGTTTTCAGAATCCACAGGCAGCTTGACTCTTCACAAAGACACACGTTTAAATCCAGCGTAGCGTTACTTCAGCTAAGTTCAGAGAAGTATAAGAAGGCAATGACTATCCTAAGCCCTGTCTATGGTGGAAAGTGAAGCTAAGCTGCATAGTAGAGAGGCCAGGGGGTGTCTAGCTATGGAATTTTCCACCTAATGCCAACAAGATGGGAACAGAAGGACCTACCAAAGGCATCAGTAGATATTACATTGCAACAAACGCAAGACGCATTATAGTCTGTGAAGGTGGGCGATGTGTCCCCTAGACCTGCAAACGCGTGTGTGTCTTCTGACTCAATGTTATGGTAGCCCATCCTCCCACCACACAACCACATTAGATGTCTCAGATCAGGCAGGAGCCCAGCATCGGAGCTCCATGAAAGGGGGACATTACTAGTAGTCTCTCTCCTCTCACCACTAAAAATGGCCTGGATCACATCACCATAAAAGGGGGGGGGGGGAGCACCACTAGTATTCCATCCTCTCACCACACAACGCAAAGTCCTGGGTCAGACAGGAGCCTGGCATAAATGCAAGTCCCTTACCCTACCGATGGGGCGTTGTGGCAAAGCTGAGAAGCTCGGGATGGGCAGAAATACAAACCCTTTGGCAGGTATGGACTACCATATTCATATTTCATGTGTGTTTAATAGTTTGCCTCCAGGTTCTGTTTTTTTCCTAGTTCTGAATAGAAAGCCGGAGTTTCTCCTTGTAGGCAGCATTTATTTGGATGTATTTTAGAGTTTTGTCCCCATGGTTATAATGAAGATGACCTTGTATTCTTCTATTTGTTCTAGAGCCACGACTGTCCCGGAACCATGTTGCTCTGTAAATCATGGGGTCCCCTTGCTGTTGTGTCGGTGGTTATCCTTCTTTGTGACTTGGCTTCTGCCCAGTTTCCCCGCCAGTGTGCCACCCCAGATGCCTTGGCTACCGGAGAGTGTTGTCCCGGCGTCTACCCTCAACAGTCTCCAAATCCCAGCGACCTTTGCGGCTTTACCGTGGGCCGTGGCCGCTGCATGCCGATCACAGTGGACGCCAGGCCTCATGGACCCCAGTATAAAATGGAGGGACTGGACGACCGGGAATACTGGCCCATTCGCTTCTTCACAAAGGCTTGTCTGTGCAATGACCGGTTCTATGGGCACAACTGTGGCAGCTGCAAACCTGGATGGACCGGTGACAACTGTGATCAGCCCATTGTTGTGGGTGAGTAGAAGTAAGACTAGACTTGTGTATCGCTATTTCAATGGTATCCAATAATTATGGTTCATCTGATCAATGCATATATCCAGGGCCGCTGATATAAATCATGGGGCCCTGTACAGCCTACCTGACGGGGGGGGGGGGGGGGGGGGGGGCCTTCAGCTGCACCCCTGGTCGCTCCTTCAGCCCCACCCCTGGCCCCTCCCCAGGCCCTGTCTTGAATTAAAGTGCAGGTTTGTCTACAAGTGATGGGCATAGTTGAGTCGGACGGACTCTAATTGGCCATGTCCGAAGGATTTTTTTTTTTTTTTTTACATTATCTGTTCAGCTTGCCTGGACCCCCTGCTGGCTGGGCCCAGTACAACAGGGCCAGTTGTATGCAGGGCCGCTGATAGGCCAGTACATCAGATGTCATGTGCATGGCTAAAGGATCCCAGGCACTCAATCTCAGGTGTGGCTGTTTGTCCAGGATGGTATAACAATGGACACCAGTTACTTGGATGGATGTAGATCAGGACTTCTCCAGACATGGTTGATCTCATAATTCAGACTAGACTTTCATCTTTCCTGGTCTCGTAAGTCTTTGTAAATCCTTAATCCAGACTTTGCTGGCTGGACTCGTGCACAGCTCTGGCTCCTTGGCAATGGGGGTTCAAGTAGTATCTCTATTTATGTTCCAGAACATGAAAAGGTTCCTGTGTATACTCCCCCTCATCCAGTCACACAAAACCTCCCCTATGGAGGAGACACAGCTGATTTCCTCTTGGCCTAAATCTTCAGAAATACCTCATAAGGAGGGGAGTTCTGCTTCCTTACAACCCCTAGGAATCATTGTAACCTGTAGACCCCAAAGACCTGTAAAGGCAGTGTAGAAACCAATATAATAATTATATCATCTATGTATGTATTTGTCTAGTCCCTATAGATTAGTTAATCTATTAAAACTCTGAGCGCATGCTATTGTTAATATCACAATAATACAAAGTTAGCTATGAAACCAAACACACGGTTTGAGTAATCCAGTCTCATTTATTTCCCAAGGTAATAAGAAAGCTTATACAATGTATTAGAAATTACCAGATTACATGGCGTACAATCAGAACACAATACAATAGTATACGTGGCACGTCCTCGTAGCTGAGCCACATGATGGAATAAGACCGCTCTGTGTGCAACATTCCTTTTTGACAAACACACCGCATCCCATTGCCTGCCCAACTTTGCTTTTGGGACGTATCAGTGTCTCTGGGGCGTCTCCTGCACCAGGTTATTTTTCTGACCGTCTTGACACCATTGGCCTCTGGGGGGCAGTGTCTGTCCATGAATTGCAATTACTCCGACTGGGGTCAAATCTTGGGTTTGATCTCTTTTGCCTCACCTCCATTATCTGTCAGTTAGGCTCGTCTTTGATTCTCGTAGACAGATCGCAGTCAGCATTATCATGCAGAGTAACTCTCCTAGATAGATGGGAGCCTCTAGCCACATTCCAACCGGGGGAGGGCATACTGTTCTCCAGGACACTGCACCATTGGGAATGAGAGCCGAAGCACGGATCCCAGAAATATTACATGAGTTCATATTGAATCCAACAGGCAGGCCCCACCATGGTTGGTCACCTCTCGCGGGGTGAAAGCTCTGTAAGATTTCACCAACCTAGACCATCCTGATTACCCAGCAAACGTAACCAAGAATGATGCTTCACTAGCACACCCTGCCAGAGCAAGCTCAAACAAATGATGAGCTGAGCATTTGGTTCAAATGCAAGTTTGACCAAATGTTTAGGGTGTTTGTCATGGAGGAACAAGATGGCGTCCTGCTGTCAATGGCTGCTAAGGAAGCTGTGCACCCACCCCATGCTTGGCAACCCCTGGCCCATTCGCCTCCTTGGCCAGGTATTGCCCCATGCTGAGAGCATGTGGTATTCGAGAGGAGTGGTTGAAGTGTAATCACTCCCAGGCCATGCAGAGATAAAGGGTCTAGTATGGATTCCCCGTGATGGTTTGGGTGTTTTCCTGTAGTGCATCTACAGACAGAATGACATTTCACTGCCAGCTTGTTTTTGTTTACAAACTGAATTTGGAACCCCCAAAAGTTCCGTATATATCCTTCTGTTTAGGCATTGATGAGCAGACTAGCCCAATGCTTCCTACAGAATCTCAAAATACAAGAAATTTTCAAATGCTATATTAAAGCGGAAGTAAACCCATCGATTTAACAGTTTTAAAAAAAAAAAAGGCATGCCGGGAATGCTAACTGCACATTGGCTGTGCTCTCAACCAAACAGTCAAACCATCCAATGGCTGGTGTCATAACGGATCACATGTGCAGCACCGTGGCAGTTGAAGATTAAACGGAGGCAAAGATGGCAGCTTCCTTGGCTGAAAACGATAGGAGGGTTTACTTCCACTTTAAGCCGGCCATGCATGCCTCAAGCATGCCAGTTCAGCAGAGACTGCTGGGATCTGCCCATGAGGTTCATTCTTGGCCTGGAAATTCTGTTACATAACGGGCTTTCACTTGTATGAGATCAGCAGGTAATTGTTTTTTTTCACACTCAAAGTGGTTTTCTTGAAGCCTTTACAGCTCTCACTGTGGCTGGAAAATGTAAATCCTCATAGCTTTTCTTGGTTTCCTGGTGGCCCATGTCTTTGGGTATTCCATAGCTTTTGAGTGTCTAATACCTGCCCCCCTCCACTAAACACTGGTTTATTTATGGACCCCCCCCTATGTCACTATAGGATGTAGGCCAACAGGAGGAACCAGAATGTGACATGGAGAAGCTAGAATTGGGACATGTCTAACGCAGACCATAGAATTTCAAACAAATTCTTAGAAAAATGTGTACAAATGCTCAACCGTCTTAGAAAAAATGTTTCGAGGTTCAAAAGATTGTTTGTTTTGCTTTTTAACATCTCATTTTGGCATGGATGTTGCCAAACAAAAACCATAGACCCTAAGAGTCCATTCACACAGGGTCAACATGACTTCCAGCGTGAATTTGGGAGGCAACTTGGACACGACTTGAGTATGAATCACAGCACGACTTGAGGCAACTTGCAAGGCAACTTGACGTTGCCTCCAGGACAGGGGACTTTGCCAGTGGCCAATCACATAATAATCAGCTCTGTGGGAGGGAGGGGTTTGCCTAGAAAACTATTTTTACTTCCTGGAAAGTTGCTTCAGTTAACACAGGGGATCCGACTTGGAGGCGACTTCCATTGAAATCAATGGGTAGAAGTCGGATTGAAGTAGTACAGGAACCTTTTCTGAAGTCGGAGTGACTCCAGTAGTGGTGCATTAAGACGGCTCTCATTCACTTACTTTGCTTTTATCATGTCGTGTGACTTGAGGCGACTTGGGGCGACTTCAAGACGGACCCAAAGTTTCCCCTGTGTGAATGGACTCTTAGAAGTTTGAGGAAATTTTCCCACCACTGTGGTTGACAATCACCATTGATTTGACCCACTAATTGGCAAACTTAAATTCTTTTCCCAAGAATTTTTGTTTGACTTTCTACAATCTATGGCCAGCTTAATACCTGTAACAGTTGGAATCCTCATGGATTAAACTTTTTACTTCTGACCTTTTAAAAGATTTTCCACAAAGCATCAAGCGCTGACGTTTTTGACAGTCCACTTGTAGCTGGTTAAAGTGAAGGCTAGAACCCCCCCCCCCCCCCCCATTACCTGCACAGGTGTACATTAAACATGACCTATCTGATGTCATGGCAGGCTTATGTAGCCATAAATGCTTAACCCACAAATGTGGCTTCCAATAAACTCCTGTGACAATTCGGCTTTCAATTCTTATCTAGAAAGAAGAAATATTATGGCCTTGAATGATGCAGAGCGCCAGAATTTCATTGATGCCCTCAACCTTGCGAAGAACACTGTCCACCCGGATTACGTCATCGCCACCAGACACTACAATCAGCTGGTTAATCCGGAGAGCAACGTGACTAATTTCGAGAACATCTCCATTTATGACTACTTCGTCTGGACTCACTACTACAGTGTCAGCAAAACCTTCCTGGGCCTGGATCGGGGCAGTGCTGGAGGTATTGACTTCTCTCATGAAGGTCCGGCCTTCCTCACATGGCACAGGTTCCATTTGCTGCAGCTGGAAAGAGACATTCAGGTAAACTTTAAAACTTTCTGGAAGGAGCAGGGAAATGTTAAACTTGTTGGATCTGTTTCTGCATTCGAGAAGCAAGGAAGGAGGCCCCCTCTCCATTGGGTATCGCTCATTATACACTTTGCTGTGATATGGGACGGGCACAAAGTATTATTTATTGTATCTGTAGGAGTTTTAAGGTGGGGTCAAAAGCTCAACATTGGTGGTCCTGACGGTGGGTGAAAGATATGATTGCCTTGCAATTATCCTCCATGGGTTTATCACATGAATTCATTCCAATTGCTCTCTAAGGGGTATGGTGTCCTCAGATATCTGATAACATTGGTTATTGAAATCCACAAAATGCATTGTAAGATATCTGCTGGGACCAGAATACAGAATAAGTGACACCAATGGTTGTGGTCTATGGATGTGACTAGCTAAGGCACTATCCGTTTTTTGTTTTTTTTTTAATGGTTTGTGTCCCCCCTACTGGGAAAACTTGCCTATTTTCTCACCAACAGAAAATGTAGGTCAATCCATGACAGGGAGAGCAAACTTAGTTTGGACCAGCCTTAACTTTTCATAGTGGAACCCTTAATCTTTATGGGCTCAGGGAATGCTTGTCATTTATCTACAGCTCATAGTAGCTTACTCCCAATGGTCACTGGTTAGAATGCTCTTTGCATTCATGGTAATTGGGAGTAATCCCCCCCCCCCCCCCCCTCCACAGAATCTTAAGGGGTGTCATTGATTACTCATGTTGGGCAGAAGCTGTTCATTGCTTGAGGAGCCACAGTACCCTATTTGAGTCTGGGTTGGACATTTCACTATTCAAAGCTAAAATGTTATTTTGGTTGACGTAGGTCTTTAATGGGATTTTACACAAAGTCCACCCAAAATTGAATTTGGTCCATGGTGCATATACCCCATTAGAATTGGAGGTATGGCTAGAAAGTCCTCTGATACAGCACCTCATCCCAATATATTGGAAAAGTTTTTTGGAATGGGTTAGGGGATTATAGCAGCGCCAATATTTAATAAATTTGTCAATGTTTTAGAAAAAAGTACGAAGTTTATTAATTTTGTTTACATAGAGATTAAAACATATCAAATATATTCAAATGGGTGTGGCATAACATTTGTTACAATACAGGAGCACACAAGCCTACTGATGATATAAAGGACAATAAATTGGTGCTGGTAGTCACATTCCAACATGTTTCGCTATAGAGTGGTTTCCTCAGGGAAATGACAGGGACCTGTCCAGGTTTATGAATTTCTAAACTGAAAAAACAAGATATAAAAGACCTAATACACATTTCAATAAAGTACCCCAAATGGATACTTGAGCAGCTTTAGTTGTTGACTGCAGGGAATGGTCAGGTGTTACAGCCTATGTCATACATCAATCATGCACACAGAAGGGTGAACCTACCAATTGGCTCCTAGAGAAGATGACATAGATCAGAGGCATAGACAGCCGGAGCCCCAGCAGGGTCACCAGAGATCCACGCCAACAAAAACCTATATATATATATATATATATATATATATTTTCATATATTCCATTAGCCTAACTTGTATTGGGGTGCCAATGTCTTAGCAAAAATAGGCCAAGTTTGCTAATTTTAATGATTTGTTGGTGTAGAACTAGATGATTCAATCGGTGGCGCTAATGCTTGCTCTTTCCCCATTTTCTTGTTTTGTAGAACCTTCTTAAAGATCCATCATTTTCCTTGCCCTACTGGAATTTTGCCATTGGTGGAAACAGATGTGATATCTGCACTGATGACCTGATGGGTGCAAGGAGCCATTTTGGAGAAAATCTGCTGAGCCAAAATTCGGTCTTCTCTCAATGGAGAGTTGTTTGTGAAGATGTAGAAGACTACGAGAGCCTCGGAACAATCTGCAACAGTGAGTAAATGGGGGGGGGGGGTTATTGTCACAAATGCAACTGGGCACGCTCATGAGAAAGGTTGGCTCTGATGTGGAGGGGGGGGGGTTGAAGACCTGAAATTACTCTGCATTAAACTGGTCATACGTTAGTAGACTTTTGTTTGGAATTTTTTTTTTTAACAAGAAATTGTTAAGAATTTTTAGTTTGGTTTACGACCGGATTTGAACAATTTTCAATGGATGCAGAATTTTCAAATGCAACTTTTTAAAATCCATATTTGAACTTCAGAAGATGGCTATATTTCTATTTTTTTATGCTATTCAAATCCATTTTATTTTCTATTTGAAATTTTTGAATTTCGGAAGACTGCTATATTCTATCTGTGACGGGAGGGCAGGTGGAACCCAAATTCCCTTGGCAAGGTTGAGGGAACCCATGTTTCAGCTCCCCATGCACCTATTATGTCTGTCACCCTGTGCCATCCTGGCACAGGGTGAGTGAGAAAATATATCTGGGATTACTTAAAATGTAAGTAATATTTATCCACAATATCTCCCAGGATATATGTAAAGACTATTCTTAGTTTGATGCACTCAAGATCTTAATTGAGAGAGCTGATCTGGAGACGGACTGTCTGGTCACCTAGGCTGCCTTAAGTGCTGGGTTAATTAACATGTTAATTATGTGATTTGTCTTTTAAGTTGTTGCTATAGGGGAGGGGGGGTATCCATGAGCAGCCCTACCTCATTATCTAACCCCTTGTGTTAAATGTGTATAAAGGCTGTATTCTGTCCAATCAGTCCACATTAGCACTAAACAAGTGTCGCCTTGTTTTATGTTTGGGAGCTGTTGGAATATCTGATATCTATATTCAGACTGGGAGGAAGTGGTTTATGATCGCTCTCAATCAGAATGTAGGGATGTTTCGTCACACTATCTACCGTGTTTCCCCGATAGTAAGACACCCCCGATTGTAAGACGTATCGGGAGTTTCAGAGGGGTCAGCTAATATAAGCCGTACCCCGAAAGTAAGACATATGTCTTACTTTCGGGGAAACACGGGGATTTGCCTCCAGTGATGGAAGGGAACAAAGAGTGGGGCTGGGGGTGCGGGCCGCACCCTGGGGGGGGGGGGGGGGGGGGGGGGGGGGGGGGGGGGGGGGGGGGCGGGGGGGGGGGGGGGGGGGGGGGGGGGGGGGGGGGGGGGGGGTGCCAGGCCAGTGCCCTCCCCCTCCGACTGAAGAGACAGCGCCGTTTTCAGGGCTCGAGTCCAGGGGGAACGCCGTTCCCTTTGCAGGACCAGAGCCGCCGCCAGAGCCGAATGAGATGCATGCAGAGTAGCGCAGGAAGCGTCTATCTGTCATACGTTTTCTCTCATGTCACTCAGCGCTGCTCGCTCCCCGGCAGCCCCTCTCTTCTCGTCAATCCCCATTGGCTTGAGACATCATCTGGGATAGACGAGAAGAGAGGAGGGGCCGCCAGGGAGCGAGCAGCGTGACATGAGAGAAAACGTATGACAGACAGACGCTTCCTGCGCTACTCTGCATGCTCGCAAGTAAGATCCCCAGATGTGCCCTGTAATGTGCCCCGTGCCCCATAATGTGCCCAGATGTGCTATGTGCCCCATAATGTGCCCAGATGTGCTATGTGCCCCATAATGTGCCCAGATGTGCTATGTGCCCAGATGTGCTATGTGCCCCATAATGTGCCCAGATGTGCTATGTGCCCCATAATATGCCCAGATGTGCCCCATAATATGCCCAGATGTGCCCCGAGCCGACAATTTTTTCCCAATATAAGACATACCCCGAAAGTAAGACATAGTGGGGCTTTTAGGGATAAAAACAAAGTAAGACACTGTCTTTCGGGGAAACACGGTATTCAGCAGCTGGAGGACTCCTCTGCCATCTTTCACACCTTACTGTATTTATTGTATTGTTTACTGTTGCAATTTGTTGCCATTGTGATTCAGAAATTCAGATCCTCCTGAATCACAATTTTCTTTAAAATTGAAATTCAGAAAGTGCACATGTCTAGTGTATGGTAAGCTAAAATCTTAACTTCACAATCTTCAGGTACAGCTGGAGGTCCAATCCAGAGGAATCCTGCGGGAAATGTGGCACGGCCCATGGTGCAAAGACTACCTGAAATGGAAGAGGTTTTGCTTTGTCTGGAAGTAAATTTGTTTGACACGGCACCGTTCTTTTCAAACTCTACTGAAAGCTTCCGAAACACAATCGAAGGTACAGTACCCCCAAAGCTCTGGGATGACTTTCTAATATGAGGTTGAGCTGATGCTCTCTAATACAGTGGTCTTCAACTGTGGCCAGTGGGCCAGATGTGGCCATTCGCATGCTTTTTTTTTTTTTTTTTTTTTAATGTGGCCCTTGGGGCACTATTCTCATTGATGCAAGACCTTTTCCTCTGACGGACATGAATGGTGGGGCACCATACTTTACACCTACACCAACAGTGGAGCATAATTCTTCTCATTGATGACAATGGTGGGACCCTATTAATTCCACTGGCACCAATGATGGGGTGGAACAATTCCTTCTACTGATGAAAGGCATTATTATTTTATATATATTATATATATATATATATATATATATATATATATATATATATAATTACACTGACCACCAAGGCCTTTTCTACTCACAATGGCCCTAAAGTATGACGGACAGTAAACTTGGCCAATGTTTGCAATTTGGACAACCCTGATCTAATATGGGGCTGTTGCTGCCAGTGAAGGCAATGTGTCCATATAAAAAAAAAAAAGAATCATTGATTTGTATAACTGAAAGGGTAGGTTCACCTGGATGTTATGGGAGCATCCTACAATAGTCATGTAGGCCTTTACCATGAAGTCACTGAGGAAGGTTTTTTTTATGAATTAATGGTGAACTTCTTATTCCACAGGGTACAGCGAGCCATCTGGCCAGTACAACCCAACAGTTCGAAGCCTCCATAACCTTGCTCACTTGTTCCTCAATGGTACCGGAGGACAAACCCACATATCTCCAAATGACCCGATCTTTGTGCTGCTGCATACGTTCACAGATGCCGTGTTTGACGAATGGCTGAGGAGACACAGTGCAGGTACGATCTGTAGGGTTAGGAGTCTTGATGAGCTCTTCCATACTTGTAGTAACCAAGCTGTGGTGGTACACATTGATTTGAAATCCTTGCCCAAATTCTAAAGTTATGGATTTTTAACTGTTGTATGCTGCACAATTATGGTTCTTGTAGTCGGTTCTGCTGGCTTTTTATAGTAGCTGTATAATCTGTGTACATGGACTGCTCCTAGTGTCCATTCTTGGGTTTGGCGCCAGGCTGGGTCACTTCTAATTTTTATGAAGGTACACAGATGACCTACAATTGGAATCATTTTGTCTAAGTCAATGGTTCCATAACTAAGGACTTTTTTTTTTTTATTTATTTTTTTTTTTTTTGTTCTAGATTTCACACAGTATCCACTGGAAAATGCTCCTATAGGCCATAACAGACGACACAATATGGTTCCCTTCTGGCCCCCAGTGCCCAACAGTGAGATGTTTGCAACTGCACCAGAAAACCTGGGATATTCCTACGACATTCAGTGGCCTAGTAAGTATCGTGTCTGAGGATTATATTATGGCTTTTATTTTGTAGAAGTCTAGCCTTTCCTATACCCAACCAAGGCCACTTACAACCCTGATAGCAATGGAAAGGCAGAATGGAAGATGCAGACATCTGCCACAAGGAGTGGAATGTGGCCTGACCAGTCCACACCAATAAATGAATGCTTCCTTGACTGTTGGGGGGGTAGGCCCTGCATTCCCCTCTTCCCGCATCTAAGCATTGTTGCTGACAGATGGGGATCCTATCCCTACACTAGCCACTCGCCAAACCCAGAGTCCTAAATAGACTGTTTGACCCAAGATGGCCCACCAGTCACATGGGGCACCCACATGCAATCAGCTGTTCCCCCTGTGACTAAGAAAATCACAGAATTTCCTCCCCCCAACTGAATTGCTGTTGTGTTCAAGTGCCACCTGCAGTGGAGAATAGACTGCAAATGCCTACACACACTAACTGCTCAAAGTCTTGAGAAACGCCTCAGTTGAAGTACATATCTTATGTCTTGGCAAAATATGCATATACAATGCATGCACACTTTCCCCTTTTTTTTTTTTTTTTTTATCGCTTTATCCCTTCAAGTACAGAATTGCCTGGTGAAGAAAAGCACTTTGTTCCTGGTTCTGTTGGGCTGATTCTGTTGGGCTGAGAACACAGCATTTTTGTGGACTGGTGTCAGCCCTGCCCATGGTCTTCTGCTATACTGCTGAGGTCTAGCTAATGGTCTAGTTAAAATGCCCAACACTCCTTGATGTTGAAAAAAATTGGTCCATATCCACCATGCAGTTAAAAGGCTTCTAATGCCAGAACTTTTTGGATATGCTTTGCTATGGAAGGGAAGGATTGGCAACCCCTGTCACTTTTATTGTAACCCAACTGGAGAGATGCCCGTTTTCCTGGTGACCATAGTCGTGGGACAGTGGGTAATCTAAATTTTTTTTTTTTTTTTTTGCGGAAGTAAACCCATCAATTTAACAGTCTAAAAAAAAGGCATGCCGTGAATGCTAACTGCACATTGGCTGTGCTCTCAACCAAACAGTCAAACCATCCAATGGCTGGTGTCATAACGGATCACATGTGCAGCACTGTGGCAGTTGAAGATTAAACAGAGGCCAAGATGGCAGCTTCCTTGGCTGAAAAAGATAGGGGGGGGTTTACTTCCACTTTAAGAATAGTGATCATCCTCATTTTGAGATTCATAATTAGTAAGGTTGAATAAAGACATCAGTCCATCCAGTTCAACCTGAGTGTCTACAATTGTCCCCATCCCTGTACATTGCACACTCACATCGGTCCCTACCCTCAAGGAGCCCACAATCCAAGGTCCCCATTCATATACTAGGGCCAATTTTTGGACAGAAGCCAATTAACCTACCTGCATGTCTTTGGAGTGTGGGAGGAAACCCATGCAGGCACAGGGAGAACATGCAAACTCCAGGCAGGTAGTGTTGTGGTTGGGATTTGAACCAGTGACCCTTCCTACTGCTAGGTGAGTGCTAACCACTACACCACTGTGTCGCCCAGATTCTTTGCTTCCTGTTGACAAAGGAACACAGATGGCAAAATCCTGACTGGTTTTTACCATTTTCTACTACATCCAAGATGGCGGCTTGGCTGTGAGGAACATTCTCTCCAAACCTCGGTGTGATGACTTGTGATTTGCAATGTATTGTAAAAATGAGGATTGGTAAACTTCTTCATTTTTTTATTTTAGGTCGTCCATTAAGAAATGAAGACATTGTTGTAATGACAACAGTCATAGCAGTCGTGGTTCTTGTGGTTGTGATCTGTGCTGTTATCTGGCGTACCATCCAGAGAAGGAACCGGAGGAATGAATCTCTGGAGCCCCTCCTGGCAAAGTCCTTCCATCGTTATGCTGAAGAGGATGCTGAGAAGGTGTGATGTCCAGTGGAACGCTGTAATCTGTATCTCCCAGCTGGGGGAGGCCTCGATTGTGAATCCTTAAGTTCCTATTCTGCTGGACTGGATCTGCAGTGTCTCCAGCCAAGGTCCTCCCAATAATACAATGTGCTGCTAATGACCCTGGACAAGGAAAAGTTCTCTAGGGTTGTTTCTTCGTTGTACTCCTCGGAGTTGCTGCAGTAATGAAAGTGTTTAATGCTACACATGACCTAATAAAAAAAGTATTTAAATCAATTTATCCTGATTTTCTATGATTGTATTGTATACAAGCCCTATAGGCAATCGGATTGTCCATAATGTTCCAGTTGACTATGGAAGCTCCCATAGACCATTTCTCCATGTGGCCCATGGCTGCAGCTTTCATTCTACAGGTTTTCCCTGATCTGTGCTAAGAATGTTCTCCTAAAGCCTGCTAGAGGAGCAAATGAGATGATATAAATTTACCCCCCCCCTCCCCCAAACGTCTTTCAGGACAGCCACCTTTTGAGACCTCGGCTCCTCCCTTCACAGGAAACGCCACCTTGGCTTCAAGATTTAAGCCCCTCCTGCCCCACTGGGCTCTCAGTTTTGGTGTTTCCTCCTCCGGTGAGACATTGCTGGGAACCAGGGCTGATCAACTGGGGAGGTTGAAGCCAGATTTTTTTTTTTTTTTTTTTTTACTGTGGAGAGAAGCTCTCCCTCCACATATAGAGTGGAACCTCGGAATTGCGAGTAATACGGTTAACGAGAGTTTCGCAATACGAGCGCTGTATTTAAAAAAAAATCATAACTCTGTTTGCAGGTGTCTCGCAAAACGAGCACAATTCAGGCCAAAGCTGTGTGCAGTACCACATTTGGCCTGAGGTGGGGGGGGTGCCGGAGCTGATCAGGGCCGTTCGCAAAGGCCCAAGGACAGCTCTGCTGACCTCGGGAACAAAGTCTTTCTGAGGTGTCCTTGGGCCTTTTTTGGCAGTTTCCGAGGCTCTCCAGCTCCTCCTTTCTATACAGTAGGTGGAAAGTGGTTGAGTTTAAACCGCTTCTCCTCCAGTCTCATTGTGTGACCTCCTAATACACTCCCTGAGACTGAATAGTTTTTTTTTTTCCTATGTTGGGATCCCCATTGAGATTTGTAGATCGTTCATGTCACCTCTCATACACTTTTTATGACAATAACTTTCATATAAGCCTTTAAAATACGCACTTTTGATTATTCATGTTTTGTGTCCCATAGACTTAGACAAGGTTCTGGCAGCTTTCGAATTTCCTGTGAACACCGCATATTATTCGCTGTTCGGCAAACATCAGGCTCATCCCTACTAAAATGCAATTTATAAATAAATGCAATATTTGAAAAAAATATATAAAAAAATTCCCCTTTTTTAAGAGCTATGGGCGGAAGTGGTGTTTGCTGTCGCTTCCGTCATCCCATGGTTTGGAGCCAAGCGGGGGGGGGCCATCCCCCCCCCCCCCCCTCACTCATCAGCCAGGCTCTACTGGATCATCTCCGGTAAGCGCCAGAGCGCGGCGGGAGGGGTGACCCTCACTAAAAGTGATTTTTATGGCAAATTCGCCACTGAGACCACCTTTATCCTAAAGAGGAGAGTCCAGCCGTTTTAGAAAAAAAACCTGGGATTATGGCAGCTAGCCGCTGCCAAAACAACGGTATTTAACGTCAAAGTAGCCGCTTATAACAGCGGCGGCTGGTCCTTTAAAGTGGTTAATTGCAAACAGGAACTTCTTTAAATAGAAAAGACATGGAGTTTATCATAGCTGCAACTACAAACTTAAAAACCAGGCATGTCCAAAGACCGGCCTGTGGGCCAATCGCAGCCCGCATTCCAATCGGCCCCTTTGGAAATTTTGGCTATATATCTTTTTTGTGGCCCCCAATGAATCCCTGAATGCCGCAGGGGTCACTAAAGATATATACCCATGTTTGTGTGTGTGTCTCAGAGGATAGGGAGGGGGAGGCGGGACGAATGCCGACAGATTACATAGTGAGAATTCCCTGTATACAATCGGCAGCCTCTGTAATGGGAAGTCCCATCTCCTGGGCTGCCATTGGACGACTGTTCTGCCTATCATAGGAGGCAAAACTTTGTATCAACGAGGCCACTGAAAAAACAGGAGATTCTCCTGGATGTAATCTGTTGGCGCTCGTCCTGCCCCCTCTGAGGCTGCAGATGGGCATCGATCAGGCTGCGTTCATGGCAATGGTGAGGCTGAGGTTGTGGAATTGTCTCCTCCTACCTTCCACTGACGTTGGAATTTTTTTCCTCCTACCTTCTGAAGGGTTAAATAATTCTTTAATAGAATGATGAATATTATTTCAGGCTGTAGAGTGCTACTTATAGTCTGTGTGAAACTTAATAAAGGAACTTATAAATTCAAGAATGGCTTAGCAGCCAGACAGCTAAAGTAAATTGTCTGATGGAAATGTTTAATTCAATGTATTCTAATAAGTATATTTTAGGATTGGACAATGAATATGGGATCTTCCTCATTATAAGGGATAAAGGGAAATATGTCCTCCAAACATGTACTACTTTTTGGTGGAAAATAATATCATCTCCTCCTGTGTACTTAAGATGAAACCCAAGCCAAAATAAACAAGTCTTTGCTCTTCAGTCAGTGTCTGTCTGGGTGGGTTGGACTTCCGAGCCCTGTAGCCAAGGCTAAAAGGTAAGAGGGAGACCAATGGTAGAATTAAACCCCTACATCTTCCACTGACATTGGGGAATCTTCTCCACCTGCCTTCCACTGACATTGGGGAATTATTCCTCCTACCTTTCACTTACTGTGACGAAATGTCCCTACACTCCGCTTGAGTGATTTCATCATATACCACTTCCTCCCAGTCTGAATATAGATATTCCAACCGCTCCCAAGCACAAAACACGACAAAACTTGTTTCAGCTGCTGACATGGACTCTTTATTAGAACCAGAAACCAGTCTTTTTATACAGTAGAAGAGGAGGTCCCCTTCCTGCTCATATTACTCTAACAATACACCTGTAACAAATTAACATGAGCTATTAACATGAGCTAATTAACTAATCCTTTTAAGCAGCCGATGTGACTCTGTGCCCATCAGGATTTCACTACAGGTCAGACTTGTTGTCACCGAGCTTCACACAGTAGATTATAAATTATCATAAGTACAACCACAAGACATTTTGTCACAATAGCAGGAGCTTCACTAGGAGTCGGCCCGTCTCCTACATTGTACAGAGGACAATGTGATCAGCTCTCTCAATTAACATGAGTTCAGAATCAACAACCAAGAATAGTCTTTGGGCATATACATGGTTCTCAGTCTGTGTCTTGGGGGACATGGACCTGAATCTAAAGTAACACCTCAATGGTACCCAGGCATACAGCTCACACAGGGCACCATTCCACCAAATGCCAGGGCCCATAATCACAAGGCAATAGGCTAGCATTCAGTCCCCTTCAAAAGCCTCTGTCCCAGCTAGGTCTGTCTCACTGACGTTGGGGAATTTTTTTTCGTCTACCTTCCACTGACAATGGGGAATCTTCTCCTACCTTCTACTGATGTTGGGGAATATTTTCCTCCTACCTTCTACTGGCATTAGGGAATCTTCTCCACCGTCCTTCCACTGACATTGGGGATTTTTTTTCCTCCTGCCTTCCACTGACTTTGGGGAATTTCTTCCTCCTACTGTACCTTCCACTGACATTGGGGAAATTCTTCCTCGTACCTTCCACTGACGTTGGGAAATCATCTTCTCCTTCTACCTTCCACTGACGTTGGGAAATCATCTTCTCCTCCTACCTTCCACTGACGTTGGGAAATCATCTTCTCCTCCTACCTTCCACTGACGTTGGGAAATCATCTTCTCCTCCTACCTTCCACTGACGTTGGGAAATCATCTTCTCCTCCTACCTTCCACTGACGTTGGGAAATCATCTTCTCCTCCTACCTTCCACTGACGTTGGGAAATCTTCTTCTCCTCCTACCTTCCACTGACGTTGGGAAATCTTCTTCTCCTCCTACCTTCCACTGACGTTGGGAAATCATCTTCTCCTCCTACCTTCCACTGACGTTGGGAAATCATCTTCTCCTCCTACCTTCCACTGACGTTGGGAAATCATCTTCTCCTCCTACCTTCCACTGACGTTGGGAAATCATCTTCTCCTCCTACCTTCCACTGACGTTGGGAAATCTTCTTCTCCTCCTACCTTCCACTGACGTTGGGAAATCTTCTTCTCCTCCTACCTTCCACTGACGTTGGGAAATCTTCTTCTCCTCCTACCTTCCACTGACGTTGGGAAATCATCTTCTCCTCCTACCTTCCACTGACGTTGGGAAATCATCTTCTCCTCCTACCTTCCACTGACGTGGGGCATAATATTCCTCCCACTGGCCACTGTTATCAGAATTTTTTCCCCCCATAGACAGCAGATGTCAGAGCATTTTTTTTTTTGCTCTCGGAAATTGTGCCTAAATCATGTTGAAGGCATTATAGTTTGTTTTCTCATACTCTGTCACATTCTTTTCAATGTAACTTGGTATGTTAGAAACTTATTCAAATAAAACAGTTTATAACAAATATACATTCCCTCCCCAGTCCACATCACTGGTATAAAGCCCCCAGTGATTGGTCGGGGTGAAATAGATACCTGTTTGGAGAATGCAGAAAGTTAAGATCTTCTGTTTGTTCATGGTTGCCTCTACATCTGAAATGTCACCATTCTGGTGAATGGACCTGGAACATGCATAACTCTATGCAATGCTTCAATATTAGGGATGAGCCGAACACCCCCGGGTTCAGTTCGCACCAGAACCCGCGAACGGACCGAAAGTTTGCGCGAACATTAGAACCCTATTAATTACAATGGACGCGAACGTTCGAAATCAAAAGTGCTAATTTTAAAGGCTAATATGCATGTTTATTGTCATAAAAAGTGTTTGGGGACCCGGGTCCTGCCCCAGGGGACATGTATCAATGCAAATTTTTTTTTTTAAAAACAGACTTTTTTCAGGAGCAGTGATTTTAATAATGCTTAATGTGAAACAATAAAAGTGTAATATTCCTTTAAATTTCGTACCTGGGGAATGTGTATAGTATGCCTGTGAAGGGGCGCATGGTTCCCGTGCTTAGAACTGTCCCTGCACAAAGTGTCATTTTTGCAGGAAAAAAAGTTATTTAAAATCACTCGCGGCTAATGAATTGCCGGCTCCCGTAACACAGAGAACAGTCATTCATTGATAAAAAAAAAAAAAGTAATTGATAGAAAAAAAAAAAAAAAAAAGTGTGGGGTTTTCCCCAAATTCAATAACCAGGCCCTTCAGGTCTGCTATGGATATTAAGGGGAACCCCGCTTCAAATTAAAAAAAAAAGACGTAGGGGCCCCCTTCGAACGTCGTGGGGAAAGTGATAGGGAAGTCCCCGTGCGTCAGAGGGGGCGGGGTCACCAGGTGGCCCTGCCCTCCGTTATAAAAGAGCTGTCAGACGCAGCGAAGCCTCACACAGAGGGAGCCTCCCATTTCGCGGAGCAGCCCAAGAAGAGACACCGACGCCATGGTAGAAGATGCCGGACGAGAAGACCAGAGCAAGAAGAAGCGGATCGGAGGAAGAAGAAGATGGTAGAAGATGGAAGATGAAGAAAGGAAGAAGGAAGACCAGAAGAAAGAAGATTTTAATAAAGGAATTGTCAAAGACCGTCTCCTGTCATTTTTAACATTTTTGTCACTTTTTTGGTGAAATGGTAGGAGTACTTTTGTACCCCCTTACCATTTCACAAAGGGGGGGGGGGGGCTGGGATCTGGTGGTCCTTTTTTTTTTATCAATGACTTTCAATGAATGACTGTTCTCTGTGTTATGGGAGCCGGCAATTCATTAGCCGCAGATGGCTGCCTTAGATGACACAACAGGCCAGAAGGGTAAAGGTGGTTTAATGTGCTACTGCAGTGCTATACTAACACAGCATGCACACACACTAACTACTCCTGCAGGTGGCTACATTGGTAGAGATTTAGATTTGAGAACAGCACTGAGAAGAATAAACTACCCTGCCTAATTTTTCTCTTTCCCTACACTAATCCCCAGAATCCACAAGCAGATAATGTAGATGAATCACAAGGAGATAATGAGATAATGCAGATGAATCAACACAGCAGATAATGCACAAGCAGACACTGTACAGAACAGTCTCTCACTGTTCCTAACGCCGGAACACACTACATGAGGCCGCCGGCGTGGCGGCCTTATATAGTGTGGGGCGTGTACTAAACCCCCTGAGCTATAATTGGCCACAGGCATCCTGCCTGTGGACAATTATTGCTCTCCTCGCTGCTGGCTCTATGATTGGCCAAGCATGCAGGGTCACAGTGCATGCTTGGCCAATCATCAGCCAGCAATGCACTGCGACTGGTTCAGTGCATTGTGGACCGTTCGCATCACACGAATTCGATGCGAACGGTCCTGAGAAGTCGGGTTTCGACGAGCGGTCGAACGGCCGATGTTCGATTCGAACATGGGTTTGAATCGAACACCGGGCCCATCCCTATTCAATATCATTGTAATCCCCTTTATTCTACATGTGTCATGTCTGTATATAATATAACAGGATAGGAGACTCCATTACTGGAGGAATGCCGTTCATGTAGAGGGCCGTTCTTGTTGGATTCCGAAATGGGAATTTATGAGGTGGACGGTGTGACGGAACGTCCCTACACTCCTCTTGAGTGCGTTCATCATATATCACTTCCTCCCTGTCTGGATATAGATATCAGATATTCCAACCGCTCCCAAGCACCAAACGAGACGAGACTTGCTTAGTGCCAACATGGACTATTTTATTACAAAACCAAACTGACATTTATATACAATAGGAGAGGAGGTCCCCCCTCCTGCTCATATTACTCTAACAATACACCTGTAACAACTTAACATAAACGAATTAACTAATCCCTTTAAGCAGCCGATGTGACTCAGGATTTCACTACAGGCCAGACTTGTTGTCACCGAGCTAAACACAGTTGATTATAAATTATCATAATTACCACCACAAGACATTTCATCACAATAGCAGGAGACCACCAGTAACAGATGGACCGTCTCCTTCATTGTACAGAGGACAAGGTGATCAGCTCTCTCAATTAACATCTTGAGTTCATGACACTAACATCTGACAGTGTGTGTCCCAACAGCATGAGACAGCACACATTATATATACACATATATACAGCATTGAATCTGACTGGGGTTGGGGTTCTCCTTCACCCTGTGCCCCTTAAAATCCAGGGCCCATAATCGGTTGGCAGGAGGCTCGCATTTAGTCCTCTCAAAAAGCCTGTGTCCCGGCTAGGTCTGTCACAGACTGTCCATGTATTTCATCCCCTATAGAGAAGATTTGATAGATATGAATATATGGGAATAATGTGACTTGTATGTGCATCTATGTGGTATAGGGGGCAAGCATGAATTGTAATGGGATGTGGTCACCATGGTGTGTTAGGAATGTGATTGGGTAATAAAGATCTATACAAGAGCAACGGGTTTATGAATATTTTAATATATTTGAATAGGAAGAATTTTTACAGCATGTTTTTCTCTCAAACAGGTTTTTATAGTTCTCCATGTATGGTATTCTTCGGGGGACTCCGGACTTTGTGAAGGATTTAGAGACCATAAAGGAGTCATTTTATATGTTCTGTACAATGAAGGTAAATTCCTCTCGGTCTCTCCCTGGTTTATTAGTGTAATACTTTTTTGAAAGCTTTTTTTATTGCTGTAGAAAAGTAACTTATACCATACCAGTATACAGTACAAAGAAACATATGTACGGTACCCCAATATGGTAAACGCTGCTTAAAAAAAAAGGGATATTAACGAGTGTCCTTAAAACCATCGATGTACATTGACAAGTATTCCACCATGTACTTTAGTGGGTGTCTACATTTATACTTCCTGGCTGTTAGCTACCTGGGACAATTGCTAGTCCCTCATTGGGTCTCTCCCTTATGGATAGAGTTGCTGCAGCACCCTACTTGCACCATTGGGGTTGTCTGACATTGAGGTCCATACAGTAGCTATGGGGTTTGGTACGTTTTTTCCCTAGTCTCTGCTGGCTCCTACTAGTAGTTTCTGAAGTGGTGCATGGTGGGAGAGATTCTAAAAAAAATCTCAGGAAGTGGCCTGGCGAGCTGTCTTGCCTTGGCCCAGGGAGGACCTGTTTTGCGTTCATGCTGTGAAGGCCTGAGCCCTATGAGCCGAACACAGGTTTAGTGGAGCGCCCCTGGTCGAGAAGGATGGTCTACTGTAAGGATGATGGTAGCCACCCTCAGAGAGCCCAGGCCCTTCTTTAGTCCAATGGATATCTGCTGGAGGGGTGACCGTTGCTGCCCTCAGAGAGTCCAGGCACTTCTTTAGTCCAATGGATATCTGCTGGAGGGGTGACGGTTGCCGCCCTCAGAGAGTCCAAGCCCTTCTTTAGTCCAATGGATATCTGCTGGAGGGGTGACGGTTGCCGCCCTCAGAGAGTCCAGGCACTTCTTTAGTCCAATGGATATCTGCTGGAGGGGTGACGGTTGCCGCCCTCAGAGAGTCCAGGCACTTTTTTAGTCCAATGGATATCTGCTAGAGGGGTGACCGTTGCTGCCCTCAGAGAGTCCAAGCCCTTCTTTAGTCCAATGGATATCTGCTGGAGGGGTGACCGTTGCCGCCCTCAGAGAGTCCAGGCACTTCTTTAGTCCAATGGATATCTGCTGGAGGGGTGACCGTTGCTGCCCTCAGAGAGTCCAAGCCCTTCTTTAGTCCAATGGATATCTGCTGGAGGGGTGACCGTTGCCGCCCTCAGAGAGTCCAAGCCCTTCTTTAGTCCAATGGATATCTGCTGGAGGGGTGACGGTTTGCCGCCCTCAGAGAGTCCAAGCCCTTCTTTAGTCCAATGGATATCTGCTGGAGGGGTGACAGTTGCCGCCCTCAGAGAGTCCAGGCACTTCTTTAGTCCAATGGATATCTGCTGGAGGGGTGACGGTTGCCGCCCTCAGAGAGTCCAAGCCCTTCTTTAATCCAATGGATATCTGCTGGAAGGGTGACGGTTGCCGCCCTCAGAGAGTCCAAGCCCTTCTTTAGTCCAATGGATATCTGCTGGAAGGGTGACCGTTGCTGCCCTCAGAGAGTCCAAGCCCTTCTTTAGTCCAATGGATATCTGCTGGAGGGGTGACGGTTGCCGCCCTCAGAGAGTCCAGGCACTTCTTTAGTCCAATGGATATCTGCTGGAGGGGTGACGGTTGCCGCCCTCAGAGAGTCCAGGCACTTCTTTAATCCAATGGATATCTGCTGGAAGGGTGACGGTTGCCGCCCTCAGAGAGTCCAGGCACTTCTTTAGTCCAATGGATATCTGCTGGAGGGGTGACGGTTGCCGCCCTCAGAGAGTCCAAGCCCTTCTTTAGTCCAAGGAAAAGGATTCCAAGACCTGCAGAGTCAAATGTTTGAGGTCACCACATCCCAAGATTGTAGAGAAAACCCGAAACCCCCTTTGGTGGGTGGGACTTTTAAAGTGACCAAAAACACAGCTGCGATAGCTCTGATCACCGGCAGATTCAGCGTGCAACCAAATAGAGGTACAATCTCTATGCTGGATACCCAATGAAAATTTTCCAGCCAAGTCTGTTTTTTTCCTAACATTGGATGGTTCTCTTGTTGTTGGGTGATATTCCTGGTATGCTTTCTTCTTAGATCATCTGATCTTTGGCTGGGGGCTTCTTCTGGACCTTCGCTGATAGAGATCTCTATTGGACTGGTCGAGGCCATTTGGGAGCGGCTTTTATTCATCTATTTTCTTTGATCTATGGGACCTTCTCAGTTCCCATATTGTAATGCCCCGTACACAGGGACATTCCGACCACAAAATCCGTCGGATATTTTCCGACGGATTTTGTACGAAACTGGTGTTGCCCACACACGGTCGGACAAAGTTGTCGGAAAATCTGATCATTCCGAATGAGGGGACGTACAACACGTACGATGGGACTACGTAAAGGCCAGTAGCCAATAGCTTTTGTCTCCAAATTTCTTCTGAGCATGCGTGGCACTTTGTCCGTCGGACTAGGCTACACACATCCAGCTCTCAAACTTTGTGCGTCGGAAATTCCGACGCAGAGTCCGAGTCCTTCCTTAGCCTAATGGATGTCTACTGGAGGGGTGAGGGTTACCACCCTGAGAGTCCGAGTCCTTTTTTAGTCCAACCGATATCTGCTGGAGGGGCGATGGTTACCACCCTAAGAGTCTGAGTCCTTCCTTAGCCTAATGGATGTCTACTGGAAGGGTGACGGTTACCACCCTGAGAGTCCGAGTCCTTTTTTAGTCCAACCGATATCTGCTGGAGGGGCGATGGTTACCACCCTAAGAGTCTGAGTCCTTCTTTAGTCCAATGGATATCTGCTGGAGGGGCGATGGTTACCACCCTAAGAGTCTGAGTCCTTCTTTAGTCCAATGGATATCTGCTGGAGGGGCGATGGTTACCACCCTAAGAGTCTGAGTCCTTCTTTAGTCCAATGGATATCTGCTGGAGGGGCGATGGTTACCACCCTAAGAGTCTGAGTCCTTCTTTAGTGCAATGGATATCTGCTGGAGGGGTGACAGTTGCAACCCTTAGGGAGTCCAGGTCCTTCCTTTGTCCAATGGATGTCTGCTGGTGGGGGGCAGAATGTCTGCTCTCTGAGAATCCTGGCACTGTGGCAGGGCCTTGACTTGAACATGGGACCCTTGCTGTGTCTGGCAACGACTCTTCTTGCTGAGCAACCTGAGATGCTGGACAGCAACCTGTTAAATGAAAAGAGGTAGGCATATATAGAGAGGGGTGATTTAATGGGACTTTCTGGGTGCCTGGTAAACAAAGTAAACTAAAGATACACCAAAGAATATAAAAAAAGGATATCAAAATGTATTAAACAGAAATACAACAAAGGTTTTTGTTAACAGTGATATTGGCTATACAGACATTGCACAGACATGGGTACACATCTAATGAACAGATGAAGCAAGTCTTTCAGCAATGATCTCCCGACATGTTTCACCCGTTGGGGCTTCCTCAGGGGATGAGACAAATATAGATGTGTCACTGCGCACTCATGTTGAGCCAGAGTTAGAAAAACGTTAGTGTGTGCAGGTGCTGACAATGCACATATACAAGAGTAAATGTGTGAAATGTGGTCATATATTGTCCAATTTTCAATACATAAAATAAAAACGAAAGTGACAGGTGCTCTTTAACCACTTCCGGACCGGCTCACGCCGATATATGTCAGTACTTTGAAGGAGGATGTCGTTGTTATGGCAGCAGCTAGCTGCCATAACCCCAATATCCTCGTCTTCAGCGGACGGTCCGGTTTAAGATAAAAGTGGTCTCTGCGGTGGACACGCTGCAAGATCACTTTTATCGGCGCCGTGATCCGGTGCCCTCCGCAGCTTACCGGAGCCGCCGGCATCGGCGGAGGCCATCGCGTCTGTCCCCTGCCTGGGTATGGAGACGAGTAAGGGGAAGATGGCCCCTCCACCCGTCTCCATATCACTGCAGGGCGGAAGCGACATCAAAACATCACTTCCGCCCATAGCTCTTAAAGGGCCTTTTTTTTTTTTTTTTTTTTCTATTGCGTTTTAATGTAAATATGAGATCTGAGGTCTGACCCCAGATCTCATATTGAAGAGGTCCTGTCATGCTTTTTTTCTATTACAGGGGATGTTTACATTCCTTGTAATAGGCAATAGACTCAATTATTAAAAAAAAAGGTAAAATGAAGAAAAACATTTTTTTAACCACTTTCAGACCGACCATTTTGCTGGCTTAAGATCAGACCACTTTTTGCGATTCGGCACTGCGTCGCTTTAACTGACAATTGTGCGGTCGTGTGACGTGGCTCCCAAAACAAATTTTTTTTTTTTATTTTCCCACAAATAGAGCTTTCTTTTAGTGGTATTTGATCATTTTTGGGACCATTGTCATTTATACAGCAATCAGTGCTATTTAAATGCACTGATTCCTGTGTAAATGACACTGGCAGTGAAGGGGTTAACCACTAGGTGGCAGTGTAGGGGTTAAGTGTTCCTATGGGGCGTGTTACTAACTGTGGGGAGCGTGGCTGTGATTTAGTGAACACTGATCTCTGCTCCAATCACAGGTAGCAGAGATCAGTGTCACTAGTTGCTAGGCAGAACGGGGAGATGCTGTTTACTTCTGCATCTCCCCGTTCAGCCATCCCGTGAGACAATCGCGGGTATCCCCGCGGACTCGAGTCCGCGGGACCCGCGACCGGACTCACGGGGGCCCTGACCGGCGTGCGCACGCGATGGCACAGCGGCAATCTTAAAGGGGATGTACCTGTACGCCCTTTTGCCTGCCTGTGCCATTCTGCTGACGTACATCGTCGTGCGCCGGTCGGGAAGGGGTTAAACGCGCCCTGTGCAAACGTGCTCGTGTGCAGAAGCAAACGCATACATGACTAGCACCCGTATATGAAAAACGGTGCTCAAACCACACATGTGAGGTATAGACCTCCTCTGTAACTCCAAACATGCTACCTGTAGAATTTTTTAAACGTCGCCTATGGAGATTTTTAAGGGTAAAAAGTTTGTCGCCATTCCACAAGCGGGCGCAATTTTGAAGCGTGACATGTTGGGTATAAATTTACTCGGCGTAACTCTATCTTTATAAAAAAAATTGGGTTAGCTTTACTGTTTTATTTTTTAATTCAAATAAGTGTATTTTTTACTTTGGTTGCCCAGTCTTAGCCAATCAAAAAGAGGCCAGTGAAAGTCAATGGGGAGTTCAGTGTATGGACATAGTGGGACTTGCAGTTCCAAAAATAAAGTAACAGTCTTTGCTTAGAAAGACTCATGCCAGCACTTGGCTTCACACTCCCCCCCCCCCACTAAAAGTCTTTGGTCCCCAAAAAACAAAGAATACTCATAGACTAATTGCAACAGTTATTTACAAGAGTCACCCAAGCACAAAGGTATAAATAATCACCATACTCTCTCTCACTACTGACAGAAGATCTCCCCACTGTTTAAGAGAAGAGGTGGGATACTTCTGCTGGTGGGCCACCAACTTGGGTATAGCCTAATGGTGCCTGTCAGAGGGCAAGTATGGACCACCTCTTTTACGTTCCACCTCAAGACAAGTTGACTGGCTATTTACCTCTCTGCAACGTGTGTGCAACCTCCTCAGAACTTTGCCCCAGAGTGTCATAGGTCAACTTCTTTGGTGCTCATATGGCCATCTTCTCAATTGACCCGTGACAATCTGCAGGCTCAGGGTCTAGTAGTTGTTCTGTCTGAGTGGGGGTAGTATCAGATTGGGTGTCCTTTGGTTGGGTAGTTGACATGGGTCCCGTGGGGGGTATGTCCCCTCAGCTGCTCTGTTGGTTGGTCAACAAGGAATTGTTTGACCCCATCAGAGTCAGCCATTTCATAAGGTGAATTCCCCTAAATCATTAGGGGTATCAGACTTTGTGGGTGTTGGTGGCCAGAACCAAGCTAGATGAATCTCCTCTTCTTTGCTATCCTCGTATTTCACCTCTGAGACAGCCTGTGGGAAGGGTGGTGTGTAGAGGGCCCCCTAGGTCTCCCCAGTGGAGCATTACTAACAGCTTTCTCTGGTGTACACACTGCATCTGTGATTGCTAAGAGATGGTTTTGATGCTAGACCTTCAAAGGCCTTGCCTTTACCTCTGGCAAGATCTGATGTGCCAGTAACCCTGGTAGTTTCCTGCAAACCACAAATGGTTGAGACTTCCAGCAATCGGCAAGCTTGTGTTTTCCAGGGAGACCTAGGTTTCATAGCAACACCTTGTCTTAGATTTTGACCCTAAGATCATAAAGTCTCTTGTTTCTCAAGCCCTCTGAGGTGCCCAGTTCTTTTTCATAGGGTGCTTTCAGATTGTCTTTCAACCATTCTACGCATCCCCGATGGGTAGCTGCAGATGTCTGATCTACTGAGGTGTTGAACGTTGGGTAAACTGGTAGTCATGCCTCTCTCCCAAACATTAACAATGTTTGGGAGAGACCCTGTGGCATCGCTCTCCATGCTAATGTAGACATGAACTATTGTGGCAATATGCCTACTCCAATGATGTTTATTTCATGCAGAAAGTAAGCATGTCTAACAAGGTTCGATTGAACTGTTCAGGTTGAGGGTCTCCTTGAGGATGGTAGGGGTTAGTTCTTGGTTTTTGGATTCCCAACATTGCCAGCAATTTCTTGATGAGCTTGCTCTCAAAACCTTACCCCTGATCTGAGTGGATGCATTGAGGTAGCCCATAATGGTCAAAGAACTTCTCTACTAGGAACTTGGCTACCATCAACGCTTGCTGATCTTGAGTAGGAAATGCCTGAGCATATCTAGTGAAATGGTCAGTGACTACCAATACATTACTTCTCCCACCTGAGTCAGGCTCCAAGCACAGTAAGTCAATGCACACCAACTCCATTGGTCCTTGACTTTGCAAGTGTCCCAGTGGGGCAACCTTGGCCCGGCAGAGTCTTTCTTTAAATGCTTTTCAGACAGGAGTGGAAAGAGTTCTCCACACTAGTCCTCAGACAAGGCCAGTAAAATCTGTCATGGATGAGATTAAAGGTCCACTGAGGCACTAAATGGCCGTGCTAGTCATGCAATGTCTTGAGTACTGTCTCTTGATGCTTCTTGGGTAGTAGGAGCTGCCAATTGTCTTTGGGACTGAGGGGCCCCTTAACCACCTGAGATCCGCGCTATAGCCTAATGACGGCTACAGCGGGGATCTAAGATGCCGGGACGACGTCTATTGACGTCGTCCCGGTCACGAGCTGCCTGCGCACCCCCTGAAGGGCGCGCGCTCTGTGATCAGCGAGTCTGTGAGACTCGCTGGATCACAGATCCGAGTAAGGGGTCGATCCCGACCCCTTACCACGTGATCAGCTGTCAGCCAATGACAGCTGATCATGTGATAATAACAGAGCCGGTAATCGGCTTTTTTTTTCCTCCTCGCGCTGACAGCGCGAGGAGAAAAAAAAAAAGCCGATCCCCGGCGGCAGAGAGAGGGACATCAGTCCCTCTCACTGCAATGTGCCCATGGTCCATGGTGCCCACCTTTGCCTAATAAAAGTGCAGCCTACCAGTGCCCACTAGCTCCACCTGTCAGTGCCCACAGTGCCATCTGTCAGTGCCCACAGTGCCAGTGCTGCACATCAGTGTCACCTATCAGTGCCATCTATCAGTGCCACCTATCAGTACCATCTATCAGTGCCCATCGGTGCCACCCATCGGTGCCACCCATCTGTGCCACCCATCTGTGCCACCCATCTGTGCCACCCATCCGTGCCGTCCATCCGTGCCCATCAGTGCCATCTTTGCTGTGCCCATCAGTACCGACTTATCTGTCCCCACCAGTGCAGCCTATCAGTGCCCACCAGTGCAGCCTCATCAGCGCATATCAATGAAGCAGAAAAATGACCTGTTTTGCAAAATTTTATAACAAACTATTAAACATGATTTTTTTTTTTTTAATTTTCCATCTTTTTTTGTTTGTTTAGCAAAAAATAAAAAACCCAGCTGTGATTAAATACCACCAAAGGAAAGCTCTATTTGTGGGAAAAAAAATGATAAAAATTTAATTTGGGTACAGTGTTGTATGACCGCGCAATTGTCATTCCAAGTGCGTCAGCGCCAAAAGCTGAAAATTGGTCTGGTCACGAGGGGGGTTTAAGTGCAAAGTAATCAGGTGGTTAAGTAGACCACCTCATCTCTCAGCCTTTGGTGGTCCCACTCTTGGTGGATCACCTTGGCTTCCCTTGGACTGTCCACTAGTAGCATCCCTGCCTGTATTGCTTTCAGCACTGATGGAGGGAGTCCTACTTTTTTGTCTCGCCGTAGGTCTTCCTTTGTTAGTCAGGGTAGGTCATCACTTTTTATTACTCCTTGAGAGGAATGTGCCTGGGACATTTATTGCCCGGTAAGTGGGTCTGGGACATTTGTAATGTTGATATCGGACAGATGAAGGCCATATTCCTTCAAATTATACTAAATTGGTTACCAATAGGGCTACACTCCCAGGGGATCAAATACTGAAGACTTCCCTTATCAGTGGTGTTAGCTACATGGGAGCTAAGGAACATTGGGTACACCGTGCCACCACAGAGGACACATCTGTCAGGTGAGCAGGCGGCAATTTGGCTGGTGAAGGACACACAAGTACCGATCTCAGGACGGATAAGCACATCAGTGGATTGTTTTATACACTGTGATAAATGAACTCACTTTTTTTCAATGATAGATGTTATACACATATAGACTGGTTTCACTTGGATATCGATCATTCTTTTGAATACCGTATATACTCGAGTATAGGTCGACCCGAATATAAGCCGAGGCCCCTAATTTACCACAAGAAAACTGGGAAAAAGTATTGACCCATGTATAAGCCGAGGGTGAGAAATGCAGCAGCTACTGTAAGTGGAAAAGAGGGTCAACAATGCCCATCTGCAGCTGCATACCTCCCTGTGTCCTGTGCATGCCTACCTGTGCAGATCTGCCTACCTCCCTGTGTCCTGTGTACCTCCCTGTGCCCATTGCAGCCTACCTGTGCATTCCTCCGTGTGCCCTTCTGCAGTCTCTGTGCCCTTCTGCAGCCTCCGTATGCCCTTCTGCAGCCTCTGTGTCCGTCTGCAGCCTCCGTATGCCCTTCTGCAGCCTCTGTATGCCCTTCTGCAGCCTCTGTGTCCGTCTGCAGCCTCTGTGTCCGTCTGCAGCCTCTGTGTCCTTCTGCAGCCTCTGTGCCCTTCTGCAGCCTCTGTGTCCTTCTGCAGCCTCTGTGCCCTTCTGCAGCCTCTGTGTCCTTCTGCAGCCTCTGTGTCCTTCTGCAGCCTCTGTGCCCTTCTGCAGCCTCTGTGCCCTTCTGCAGCCTCTGTGCCCTTCTGCAGCCTCTGTGCTCCTCTGCAGCCTCTGTGTCCTTCTGCAGTCTCTGTGCCCTTCTGCAGCCTCTGTGCCCTTCTGCAGCCTCTGTGTCCTTCTGCAGTCTCTGTGCCCTTCTGCAGCCTCTGTGTCCTTCTGCAGCCTCTGTGCTCTTCTGCAGCCTCTGTGTCCTGTGCATTCCTCCGTGTGCCCTTCTGCAGTCTCTGTGCCCTTCTGCAGCCTCTGTGTCCTTCTGCAGCCTCTGTGTCCTTCTGCAGCCTCTGTGCTCCTCTGCAGCCTCTGTGCCCTTCTGCAGCCTCTGTGTCCTTCTGCAGTATCTGTGCCCTTCTGCAGCCTCTGTGCCCTTCTGCAGCCTCTGTGCCCTTCTGCAGCCTCTGTGCCCTTCTGCAGCCTCTGTGCTCTTCTGCAGCCTCTGTGCCCTTCTGCAGCCTCTGTGCCCTTCTGCAGCCTCTGTGTCCTTCTGCAGCCTTTGTGCCCTTCTGCAGCCTCTGTGCCCTTCTGCAGCCTCTGTGCCCTTGTGCAGCCTCTGTGCCCTTGTGCAGCCTCTGTGCCCTTCTGCAGTCTAGGTGCCCATCGCATTTGCACCGATCAGCGTGCAATAATAACATACGGCGGCCATTCCAGTATTGTAAAAGCCGCGCCTCCTCCTTGCCTGTGATAGGCGGAACACTCAATTTCCCAGCAGTCAGTGTTCCTCCTATCACGGACATCCGCTCATCCTCGTCCGTGGTATGAGGATGAGCGGACATCCGTGATAGGCGGAACACTGACTGCTGGGAAATTGAGTGTTCCGCCTATCACAGACGAGGAGGCGCGGCTTTTGAACACTGGAATGGCCGCCGTCTGTCTGCATGACACACTGATCAGGTAGGCAGACGGCGGTGACTCGAGTATAAGCCGAGGGGGTACTTTCAGCCCCCAAAAAAAAGTGGATTATTACATTTTTTTTTTAAAGAAAGGTTTTTTATATAAATATGTAAATGTCATACAGTGCTTCACTATAAGAAATAATTGTGTGGTGAATGACTGGGAGTGTTACAGCGGCTGTAGGGGGGTTTATTTAATATACATTTTCTTCATATTCATTTTGATATAGTTTTATGCACATTGCACTTTAGATAGTTTCTTGGCGCGGATTGTCACTATACACTTCATAGACACAGAACACGACCTTTCTTCTCTCGTATTACTCAGGATTATTCCATAAGGAAGTTCACAACGTAATTACGATCTGCAAAGTGCAGTAAACCCATCAACCAATCACATTTCTCCTCTCCTTACTTTATACCGGTCATAATTATTATTCATTGTCTGGCTGTTATGGGTTCCTTTACTTAGTACATTGCATTTTACTTTATGAGAAAAGACTAAAGGAGCTTCAACTTGCATTTTTCTCTCTTCTGCCGTCAGCGATGACCGATGCTGATCTGATCGAGGAGCTAAAATGTTCCATCTGTCTGAGCATTTATACCGATCCTGTAACCCTGACATGTGGACACAACTTCTGTCGGGTCTGTATTAATCTTGCTCTGGATGAACAGGGGTGGTCTGGAGTGTATTCCTGTCCTCAATGTAGAGCCAACTTCAAGAAATGTCCCGATCTTCAGAAGAACACAAGTTTGGCCAACATAGTGAAGCTTGTACTGTGTGATCCACCAGCTCAGAATGTCCTCTGTACTCAATGTATTCACACTCCTGTACCTGCTGTGATGTCCTGTCTGATGTGTGAAGCTTCTCTGTGTGACGATCACCTGAGAGTCCACAGCAAGTCACCAGAACACATCTTATGTGACCCCACCACTTCCCTGGAGAACAGGAAATGCTCCGTCCATAAGAAGATCCTGGAGTATTACTGCACTGAGGACTCCACCTGTATCTGTATGTCCTGCAGGCTGGATGGAGAACATCGGGGACACCAGGTGGAGACTCTGGAGGAGGCCTTTGAGAAGAAGAAGAAGAAACTGAGGAATGTTCTGCAGAAACTGATGACAGAGAGAGAGGAGACCGAGAGAAGAGTCCAGAGTCTGCAGGAACGCAGGAGGAAAGTACAAGGAAAAGCAGATGGTGAAACAGAGAGAGTCACTGTCCTGTTCAGAGACCTCAGGAGACGTCTGGAGGACCTGGAGAAGAGAGTCCTGAATGAGATCTCCAGGCAGGCAGAGTGGGTCTCCATCTCCATGTCGGATATGATCTGGGAACTGGAAATAAAGAAGGAGGCGCTGTCCAGGAAGATGGGGGACATTGAGGAGCTGTGTAACATGACGGATACACTGACTGTCCTACGGGAATCAGACACAGGTGACTTGTGTGATACGGAGGATGGAGATGATGAGGACAGAGAGAGACATGAGGAACTCCTCCATGATGGAGGGGATCTAGATATGACGGGGGTCTCCCACACATTACACACAGGTTTATCCGATATCATGTCTGGGGTAAATGTAGAGAAATGTCCAGGCACACATGTCTATCCACATTCTACTACAAAGGGCCAAGGTCACATCAATGCTGAACCACCCAGAAGATGTCCCCAACCCACCCCCACCATACAATCATCCAGGAGATGTCCCCAACCCACCCCCACCATACAACCATCCAGGGGACCTCCCCAACCCTCCCCCACCATACAACCATCCAGAAGATGTCCCCAACCCACCCTCACCATACAACCATCCAGGAGATGTCCCCAACCCTCCCCCACCATACAACCATCCAGGAGACCTCCCCAACCCACCCTCACCATACAACCATCCAGGAGATGTCCCCAACCCACCCCCACCATACAACACTCACACTGCCAGGCTGGAGGACCAAATATTGTGTCTCTACAGCAAACACTGGGAGTGTCGGGGGTTACAGACATATTAGTGGATGTGAGTAGAGCTGGTAACAATCTACATATATCAGATGATGGGAAAACTCTAACCTGGTCAGTATATCAGTCTTACCCAGAAACACCAGAGAGATTTCGGTGTCCTCAGGTGATGAGCAGTCAGAGTTTCTCCTCAGGGCGACATTACTGGGAAGCGGATGTCGGGGGGTCAGAGTTCTGTAGAGTCGGGATGTGTTACCCCAGTATAGACAGGAGAGAAGAGCACTCAAGGGTTGGATATAATAAGAAGTCCTGGGGTTTAGAGAAGTTGTGGTCTAATCAGTTCTCGGTGATACATGACAATAACAAGACCCCATTACCCGGCGGTGTCTCCAGTAACAGAGTCAGGATAGATCTGGATTATGAGGCCGGGAGGATCTCCTTTTATGATCTGTGTGACCCGATCCGACATCTCCACACCTTCGCCACCACCTTCACTGAGCCCCTCCATGCTGGGTTAGGTGTATGGGAAGGCCGTATAACGATATCTGGGGGAACCAGATGTGAGAAATCTGCCCAGAAACTGGTGACATCACGGGGTGGAGAATCTGATTGGTGCAATACTCAGCCAATAGGGGGAAGCAAAACCAACCTTCTCTTTAACACCTAGTGTGTCACTGACCAGAACAAGCAGGCAGAAGGGCAGAGTGTTGAGGCTTCACTGGCTGCATGCTTGTTCCGTGTCAGTGACACACTAGGTAGTGTATAAGGATTGGGAAGACAGCTCTGGAGCCTTCACCTTTATAGTGTATCTATAGCCAGACGAGAAGGAACACTCCAACAGTCTCCCCTTCAGTCCCAGCAACTCTATAATCCTTATGGAGCCGAGCAATTGTTCTATTTCCTTCCATTCATCTGATAAAGGGAGATAATTCTCATATGATTTACTAATGATGAAATGACATGACTAAGTGCTTATATGCTAATGTGAGGTTCTTTCTATAATATCAGGTTCCCTGTCTAGAATGACTTTACAGAGAGATGTTATTACAACAAATTGTTGTTCTCCGGTTCCTTGGAAGGTCTTGTTGGGGAACATGGAGACAGTTGGTCTCCTTCATCTACATTGCGGGATTTGGGAGTCTGGAGGTGGGACAAGCTGATAAGGTGTTCAGAAATAACAGAAATGAATGTCTCTTGTAATGAATGATGTGATGCTTGTACAAATTCTTAGGTGAATTATTTATTATGTCAAATTAAAATGTTGATGTTTGGGACGGTCCTCCATGACAACTGTCCAGGATTGGAGGGTAAAAGCCTCCCGTATGATGAAGAGGTCAGATCCTTGGTCCACCTGCCATGTCTAAGGATCTCCATGTCTCTACCTTCTAATCCTTACTTTTACTTTATAACTCTTCTCTTCTAAATAAACTTCCAGAACCTTCCCCGGGATCAGAGGTCGTTATTTCCTCATCACATTCCACAAGAACTTTGTAATCCCGATGGAACACATCCATCATTTTATTGGGACACACAAGGCTTCCTATGGTCAGGATTGTCCTACCAAAATCAGTTTTTATATTTATATATACAATGGGTGCAGAAAAGAATCACATCACCCCCCTCTAAATAATCACATACCCCCCATATTCATCACTACCTACACCCCCCATATTCATCACTACCTACACCCCCCATAATCCTCACTACATACACCCCCCATAATCCTCACTACCTACACCCCCCATATTCATCACTATCTACACCCCCCATATTCATCACTATCTACACCCCCCATATTCATCACTATCTACACCCCCCATAATCCTCACTACCTACACCCCCCATAATCCTCACTACATACACCCCCCATAATCCTCACTACCTACACCCTCCATATTCATCATTACCTACACCCCCCATAATCCTCACTACATACACCCCCCATATTCATCACTACCTACACCCCCCATAATCCTCACTACCTACACCCCCCCCCCATATTCATCATTACCTACACCCCCCATAATCCTCACTACATACACCCCCCATATTCATCACTACCTACACCCCCCATAATCCTCACTACATACACCCCCCATAATCCTCACTACCTACACCCTCCATATTCATCATTACCTACACCCCCCATAATCCTCACTACATACACCCCCCATAATCCTCACTACCTACACCCCCCATATTCATCACTACCTACACCCCCCATAATCCTCACTACCTACACCCCCCATAATCCTCACTACCTACACCCCCCATATTCATCACTACCTACACCCCCCATAATCCTCACTACCTAAACCCCCCATACCCATACCTATACACCCCCCACTACATACACCCCCCCATATTCATCACTACCTACACCCCCCCCCACTATTACATCATTACACCCCCTACCCTACACCCCCCATAATCCTCACTACATACACCCCCCATAATCATCATCACTACCTACACCCCCCATATTCATCACTACCTACCCCCCACCCCCCATAATCCTCACTACCTACACCCCCCATATCCATCACTACCTACACCCCCCATATTCATCACTACCTACCCCCCACCCCCCATAATCCTCACTACCTACACCCCCCATAATCCTCACTACCTACACCCCCCATAATCCTCACTACCTACACCCCCCATAATCCTCACTACATACACCCCCCATAATCCTCACTACCTACACCCCCCATATTCATCACTACCTACACCCCCCATAATCCTCACTACCTACACCCCCCATAATCCTCACTACCTACACCCCCCATATTCATCATTACCTACACCCCCCATAATCCTCACTACCTACACCCCCCATATTCATCACTACCTACACCCCCCATAATCCTCACTACCTACACCCCCCCATAATCCTCACTACCTACACCCCCCATATTCATCACTACCTACACCCCCCATATTCATCACTACCTACACCCCCCCCCCCATAATCCTCACTACCTACACCCCCCATATTCATCACTACCTACACCCCCCCCATAATCCTCACTACCTACACCCCCCCCATATTCATCACTACCTACACCCCCCCCCCATATTCATCACTACCTACACCCCCCATATTCATCACTACCTACACCCCCCCATATTCATCACTACCTACACCCCCCATATTCATCACTACCTACACCCCCCATATTCATCACTACCTACACCCCCCATATTCATCACTACCTACACCCCCCCATATTCATCACTACCTACACCCCCCATATTCATCACTACCTACACCCCCCATATTCATCACTACACCCCCCATATTCATCACTACCTACACCCCCCATATTCATCACTACCTACACCCCCCATAATCCTCACTACATACACCCCCCATAATCCTCACTACATACACCCCCCATAATCCTCACTACCTACACCCCCCATAATCCTCACTACCTACACCCCCCATATTCATCACTACCTACACCCCCCATAATCCTCACTACCTACACCCCCCATATTCATCACTACCTACACCCCCCCATAATCCTCACTACCTACACCCCCCATATTCATCACTACCTACACCCCCCATAATCCTCACTACCTACACCCCCCCATATTCATCACTACCTACACCCCCCCCCATATTCATCACTACCTACACCCCCCATATTCATCACTACCTACACCCCCCATAATCCTCACTACTTACACCCCCCCCCATATTCATCACTACCTACACCCCCCCCCATATTCATCACTACCTACACCCCCCATATTCATCACTACCTACACCCCCCATATTCATCACTACACCCCCCCATATTCATCACTACCTACACCCCCCATATTCATAACTACCTACACCCCCCATATTCATAACTACCTACACCCCCCATAATCCTCACTACCTACACCCCCCATATTCATCACTACCTACACCCCCCATATTCATCACTACCTACACCCCCCATATTCATCACTACCTACACCCCCCATATTCATCACTACACCCCCCATATTCATCATTACCTACACCCCCCATATTCATCACTACCTACACCCCCCATATTCATCACTACCTACACCCCCCATAATCCTCACTACATACACCCCCCATATTCATCACTACCTACACCCTCCATATTCATCACTACCTACACCCCCCATAATCCTCACTACCTACACCCCCCATATTCATCACTACCTACACCCCCCATATTCATCACTACATACACCCCCCCATATTCATCACTACCTACACCCCCCATATTCATCACTACACCCCCCATATTCATACCTACCTACACCCCCCATAATCCTCACTACATACACCCCCCATATTCATCACTACCTACACCCCCCATATTCATCACTACCTACAACCCCCATATTCATCACTACCTACACCCCCCTTATTCATCACTACACCCCCCATATTCATCATTACCTACACCCCCATATTCATCACTACCTACACCCCCCCCATATTCATCACTACACCCCCCATATTCATCATTACCTACACCCCCCCCCCCCCCCCCCCCCATAATCCTCACTACATACACCCCCCATATTCATCACTACCTACACCCTCCATATTCATCACTACCTACACCCCCCATAATCCTCACTACCTACACCCCCCCCCCATATTTCACCTCACTACCTACACCCCCCATATTCATCACTACCTACACCCCCCTTATTCATCATTACCTACACCCCCATATTCATCACTACCTACACCCCCCATATTCATCACTACCTACACCCCCCATAATCATCACTACCTACACCCCCCATATTCATCACACCTACCCTACCCCCCCATATTCATCACTACCTACACCCCCCATATTCATCATTACCTACACCCCTCCATATTCATCACTACCTACACCCCCCATATTCATCACTACCTACACCCCCCCCCCATAATCATCACTACCTACACCCCCCATATTCATCACTACCTACACCCCCCATATTCATCACTACCTACACCCCCCATATTCATCACTACCTACACCCCCCATATTCATCACTACCTACACCCCCCATATTCATCACTACCTACACCCCCCCCCATATTCATCACTACCTACACCCCCCATATTCATCATTACCTACACCCCCATATTCATCACTACCTACACCCCCCATATCCATCACTACCTACACCCCCCATAATCCTCACTACCTACACACCCCCCATAATCCTCACTACCTACACCCCCCATATTCATCACTACCTACACCCCCCATATTCATCACTACCTACACCCCCCCATATTCATCACTACCTACACCCCCCATATTCATCACTACCTACACCCCCCATATTCATCATTACCTACACCCCCATATTCATCACTACCTACACCCCCCATATTCATCACTACCTAAACCCCCCATATTCATCACTACCTACACCCCCCCATATTCATCATTACCTACACCCCCCATATTCATCACTACCTACACCCCCCATATTCATCACTACCTACACCCCCCATATTCATCACTACCTACACCCCCCATATTCATCACTACCTACACCCCCCATAATCATCACTACCTACACCCCCCATATTCATCACTACCTACACCCCCCATATTCATCACTACCTACACCCCCCATATTCATCACTACCTACACCCCCCCATATTCATCATTACCTACACCCCCCCATATTCATCACTACCTACACCCCCCATAATCCTCACTACCTACACCCCCCATATTCATAATTACCTACACCCCCCATAATCCTCACTACCTACACCCCCCCATATTCATCACTACATACACCCCCCATATTCATCACTACATACACCCCCCATAATCCTCACTACCTACACCCCCCATATTCATCATTACCTACACCCCCCATAATCCTCACTACCTACACCCCCCATATTCATCACTACCTACACCCCCCATATTCATCACTACCTACACCCCCCATAATCCTCACTACATACACCCCCCCCCATAATCCTCACTACCTACACCCCCCATATTCATCACTACCTACACCCCCCATATTCATCACTACCTACACCCCCCCCATATTCATCATTACCTACACCCCCCATATTCATCATTACCTACACCCCCCATAATCCTCACTACATACACCCCCATAATCCTCACTACCTACACCCCCCATATTTATTCATCACTACCTACACCCCCCATAATCCTCACTACCTACACCCCCCCATATTCATCACTACCTACACCCCCCATATTCATCACTACCTACACCCCCCCCCATATTCATCATTACCTACACCCCCCCATATTCATCACTACCTACACCCCCCCCATATTCATCACTACCCACCCCCCCATATTCATCACTACCTACACCCCCCATATTCATCACTACCTACACCCCCCATATTCATCACTACATACACCCCCCATAATCATCACTACCTCACCCCCCATAATCCTCACTACCTACACCCCCCATAATCCTCACTACCTACACCCCCCATATTCATCCCTACCTACACCCCCCATATTCGTCATTACCTACACCCCCCATAATCCTCACTACCTACACCCCCCATATTCATCACTACCTACACCCCTATATTCATCACTACACCCCCTATATTCATAACTACCTACACCCCCATATTCATCACTACACCCCCCCCCCCCCCCCAATAGCAGTGCAAGAGCTCAGGGGAAGAGGAAGCCATCTTCATTCCCCAGACATGGATCACAGAAAGCAAGGATTTAATTTACTTTTTTCACAGGATGTTATGAATGAGGAGTTGCCTACCAAAATGTTGGCACTGGACTTGATGAGTTCTGGAGGCCTGGGGTGAGGAGGTGGTGGTCACTCCCGAGCAGCAAATCAGGATCCAGGAGGAGAAGGGAGAGGAGGTTGTCGTCTTCCCTCCCCAACAGTCAGCCAGAGTGGAGGAAACTGTCTTCCCTCCCCAACAGTTAGCCAGAATGGATGATGTGAGTGCTGATGCACTAACATGGAAGCACACTACTGGCCTCTGAGCCACTGAGTGGTACAGAATCAGTTTGTGGATCTGGATCCATCCAGTTGATCTTCCTTAAAAATGGAGGTCCCCTGACATCGCTGTCCATCCTTTTCCTCCTCTCCTATCCTCTACACAGGAGCTGTGAGATAGAAAGAAATAGAAGAAGACATTGTGAAAGGACAATAACTGCATGTAGACAATAGTGATGGAGGATCTGCTTGGGTTCCATTTGAGGGCAGGTTCACCAAACATCTTTAATGGGTCCCATACTGAAGTCAATGGGAGGAGAATCTTCAAAATCAATTATGTCCATTATAGACCTCCCCCACAGCAACAATAAATCCACTCACAGCAATAGACCTCCACAACAATGGACCCCCCCCCCCCCCCACCCCCCCCCCCCCCACACCCCCCCCCCCCCAACAAAAAATAACTCAGAAACAACAGATCCTCCCCACAGCCAGCATCAATAGACCTCTCCCTTAATAGTAGATCCCTCCCAGCCACAACTGACCCCCAGCAACATAAGGCATCCCCCAGCAACAATAGATTCCCCAGCAACAATAGACCTCCCTAGCAACAATAGACCCCATTATTATATACATTCCGTACTGGAGGTGTCAGAACTGCGTCTCAGAGGGGGGCAGGAAATGTCTCAGAGGGGGGCAGCAAAGGTCCTGTTTGGGGGTTACACATCTACCAGGCTCCTCCCATACACCTTTACAGCTCTCTGATTGGCTATCCAGTCCTGGTTTTGCTCCTCTCACTTGGTAATACAGAGTCACCTGGGAGCGCCCTCACCTGGAGGAAGAGATGTCATTTCTGGGAGAGGTGAGAAGCTGGAATGTGGAGGGTGACAAGGGATAGGACACCCTGATAGTCAGGAACATGGGGGGTGTGTGGGTAGTGAGGATTATGGGGGGTGTAGGTAGTGAGGATTATGGGGGGTGTAGGTAGTGAGGATTATGGGGGGTGTGTGGGTAGTGAGGATTATGGGGGGTGTGTGGGTAGTGAGGATTATGGGGGGTGTGTGGGTAGTGAGGATTATGGGGGGTGTAGGTAGTGAGGATTATGGGGGGTGTGTGGGTAGTGAGGATTATGGGGGGGGGGTGTAGGTGGTGATGAATATGGGGGTGTAGGGACACGTCTAGGATTTTGTATTTGGAAGATTTGAACCTTCTCTGATTGGAGTGCTGTACAGCAGAAGAGTGATGGGGTGACATGATAGATAGATAGAGATATATGTATAGAGCTACCTATGCAAACTGAATAGCCTCAGGGGGTGCTTTTTTGCTGCTGGTGTCCATCTGTGGTATAGTGTGGTCCTTTTGCCCCATGGGGTCCTGATGTGCTTACAAACACATACACATATTTGGCCAATTTTTCAACAGGGTCTAATTAGCCTACCAGCATGTCTGGAGTGTGGGAGGAAGCCCCCGCGGGCACAGGGAGAATATGCAAACTCTAGGCAGATGGTGTTGTGGTCAGGATTTGTGACCCTATTGCTTCTAGGTGAATGTGCTAACCACTACACCACTGTGGAGAGGGAGAGAGAGAGACTGGGTTGGGATAAGAGAGGGTTACTTGGAGGGGGCAGGGATTTCCCTTGCAGGCCTGGTTATTAATCACCTGGTGGGGGAGGGGATGGCTGGTTTGGTATCAGTGATGAGGAGACCTTGATGCTGGATGGAAGCCTCTATACTCTGACTTTTACCTGCTGGGTGAGTTTTCCTGAACTGGGACTCTGCTATGGTGGATGGGGCTGTGGTTGGGATTCTGCTATGGCGGATGGGGCTGTGGTTGGGATTCTGCTATGGTGGATGGGGCTGCGGTTGGGGCTCTGCTATGGCGGATGGGGCTGCGGTTGGGGCTCTGCTATGGCGGATGGGGCTGCGGTTGGGGCTCTGCTATGGCGGATGGGGCTGCGGTTGGGGCTCTGCTATGGCGGATGGGGCTGCGGTTGGGGCTCTGCTATGGCGGATGGGGCTGCGGTTGGGGCTCTGCTATGGCGGATGGGGCTGCGGTTGGGGCTCTGCTATGGTGGATGGGGCTGCGGTTGGGGCTCTGCTGTGGCGGATGGGGCTGCGGTTGGGGCTCTGCTATGGCGGCTGGGGCTCTGCTATGGCGGCTGGGGCTCTGCTATGGCGGCTGGGGCTGCGGTTGGGGCTGCGGTTGGGACTCTGCTATGGCGGCTGGGGCTGAGGTTGGGACTCTGCTATGGCGGATGGGGCTGCGGTTGGGACTCTGCTATGGCGGATGGGGCTGCGGTTGGGGCTCTGCTATGGCGGATGGGGCTGCGGTTGGGGCTCTGCTATGGCGGATGGGGCTGCGGTTGGGGCTCTGCTATGGCGGTTGGGGCTCTGCTATGGCGGCTGGGGCTGCGGTTGGGACTCTGCTATGGCTGCTGCGGTTGGGACTCTGCTATGGCTGCTGCGGTTGGGACTCTGCTATGGCTGCTGCGGTTGGGACTCTGCTATGGTGGATGGGGCTGCGGTTGGGACTCTGCTATGGCGGATGGGGCTGCGGTTGGGACTCTGCTATGGCGGATGGGGCTGCGGTTGGGACTCTGCTATGGCGGATGGGGCTGCGGTTGGGGCTCTGCTATGGCGGATGGGGCTGCGGTTGGGGCTCTGCTATGGCGGATGGGGCTGCGGTTGGGGCTCTGCTATGGCGGTTGGGGCTCTGCTATGGCGGCTGGGGCTCTGCTATGGCGGCTGGGGCTCTGCTATGGCGGCTGGGGCTCTGCTATGGCGGTTGGGGCTCTGCTATGGCGGTTGGGGCTCTGCTATGGCGGCTGGGGCTCTGCTATGGCGGTTGGGGCTCTGCTATGGGGGCTGGGGCTGCGGTTGGGGCTCTGCTATGGCGGTTGGGGCTCTGCTATGGCGGTTGGGGCTCTGCTATGGCGGTTGGGGCTCTGCTATGGCGGCTGGGGCTCTGCTATGGCGGTTGGGGCTCTGCTATGGCGGCTGGGGCTGCGGTTGGGGCTCTGCTATGGCGGCTGGGGCTCTGCTATGGCGGTTGGGGCTCTGCTATGGCGGCTGGGGCTCTGCTATGGCGGTTGGGGCTCTGCTATGGCGGCTGGGGCTGCGGTTGGGGCTCTGCTATGGCGGCAGGGGCTGCGGTTGGGACTCTGCTATGGCGGCTGGGGCTGCGGTTGGGACTCTGCTATGGCTGCGGTTGGGACTCTGCTATGGTGGATGGGGCTGCGGTTGGGACTCTGCTATGGTGGATGGGGCTGCGGTTGGGACTCTGCTATGGCGGATGGGGCTGCGGTTGGGGCTCTGCTATGGCGGATGGGGCTGCGGTTGGGGCTGCGGATGGGGCTCTGCTATGGCGGATGGGGCTCTGCTATGGCGGATGGGGCTGCGGTTGGGGCTCTGCTATGGCGGATGGGGCTGCGGTTGGGGCTCTGCTATGGCGGATGGGGCTGCGGTTGGGGCTCTGCTATGGCGGATGGGGCTGCGGTTGGGGCTCTGGCTATAGGTTGAGTCGCCCATGAAGATGAAATCTCATTATTTTCCGGTTTTGATGAATTAAGAGAACTTTAAGTTGATTTATTCCGTATCTCAGCTGCCTGGTCACCCCCCCCCCCCCCCCCCCAACAATATATTATAAAGTGATAAGTGTGTCTTATGTATTATTTTGGTGGTATTTGATCACCACTGGGGGGGGGGGGTGTTTGTTTTTTTATAATTTTATATATTTTTTGTCCTTCACTGATATAAGGGGACTGTGAGCTAATGGGGGGTGAGGCTGATCTAATGATTGGTCACCACCCTTTGGTTCAGCAGTCAGTTCCCCTCTTAGAGACCCCCATTAGCTCACAGTCCCCTTAAATCAGTCCCCCCCCCCCTTCCTTGCAGACCTCCTGTGATTAGAAAGACCCCCCTCCCTTATGTTTTTGCCCTCATTAAGACCTCCATTCAACCTTTCCAGTGGGAACCGAGAGCCACTGCAAGCGAGGAAGGAAGTGTGAGAGCCGAGTTAGGGGGGTGGAGCTGGAAGGCGGAGCCACTCTAGGGCTACTTACCTCCCACTATGCAGTGTGTGAGCAGCAGAAAGAGTTTCATTGGTTGCTGGGACAGCAAAGGAGTCGTGGATTCTATGCATTAAGATAAAAAAAAACCTTTTGTGTGCAGCAGCCCCCCAATACCTGAGCCCCATCTATATCCAGTAATGTTGCACAAGAGGCTCAGACTTTCCCTCCTCATTGGCTGAGCGCCATTGACTCCCACTGCTGTCAAAGTCAGTGAGCCAATGAGGAGAGAGAGTGGCGGGGCTGGGCCACAACGCCATGTCTGCATGGACACACAGAGCAGCGGGCTTGGCTCGGGTGCCCCCCATAGCAAGCTGCTTGCTGTGGGGGCACTTGGTACGAGGGCGGGGCTAGAAACGCCAGTGAGGGACCCGAGAAGAGGATTATCGGAGCTGCTCTGTGCACCTACCCCCATAGCCCTACCCCCATAGTGGCTGCAGATGAGAGGGATCCCCTACCATAGGCGTGCGCAGGGGGGTGCCGGGTGTACCTGGGCACACGCTAATCCCCTGACATACTTGTCTACACCTGGATGAGAGTGACAGCAGGCGGCATATAGAACAATTGATGCTCTGCATTTTCCACCCTACAGCCGGTGAATGCCTTTGGGAGGAAGAGGAGGAGAAGCGAGCATTCAGGGGCTGCATGGAGGAAAATGCAGAGCATCGGTTGTTCAATAAGCCGCCTCAATGCCCCTCTCATCCAGCCTGGTGCTCTGTTTCCATCGGCTACTGTACAACAACTGCTGGCTCCGCCTCCCAGCTCCCACTGACTCCTTCGTTCTAAGTAACTGCTGCAGGACCGCCCACCCTGCAGCAGGCAGATGGGGGCATGGCGTCCGGGAGACTGCAATAGCCAGCTGATCCAATAAGATCAGAGGAGGTCTCCACTGTGTGAGGAGACACAGCAAGCATGAGTGCCACCTATTCCATCCATCCACCCCCCCCCCCCCAGCACTGCCACCGATCCCATCCATCCCCCCCCCCCCATCCAGCACTGTCACTGATACCATCTCCGTGCCACTAATGCCATGCCCCCCAGCACTGCCACTCCTCATATCTCCCCCACCAAGCACTGTCACTGATCCCACCCCTCCACCACTGCTGCCACTGATCTTATGCCCCTCAATACTGCCACTCATTCTATCTCCCCCCAGCGTTTCTACTGACCCCCCCCCCTTCCACTGCCACTCATTCCCCCCCCCAGTACTGCCAATGATCCCCCCAACCTTGCCACTCATCCCATTCCCCGAGTACTGCCACTGATCCCATTACCCCCCCCCCCACCACCATCAACACCACTGATCCCATTAACTTTCCAGCACTGCCACTGATCCCATCCCCCCCAGCACTGCCACTGATCCCATCAATCCCCTACCACTGCCACTGATCCTCCATCCCCCACCACTGCCACTCATCCCACCATAGTACTGCCACTGATCCCATCAACCCCCTAGCACTGCCACTGATCACCCCCCTCCTCTCCAGCAATGCCACTGATCTCATGCCCTCCAGCACTTCCACTCATTCCATCCCCCCAGCACTCCCACTAATCCCATTCCCCCACCACTACTGCCAACTGATCCCATCTCCCCTCTCTCACCCCCACTTTCTCCCTCTGACCAGCTCTGCCATAAGATGTAAAATGTATTAAAAAAAATTAAAAATAGTTTTAAACATTTCAAAATGTTTGTTTACATTTATTTAAAAGTGTGTGTCTGTATACAGTGGTGTGAAAAAGTGTTTGCCCCCTTCCTCATTTCCTGTTCCTTTGCATGTTTGTCACACTTAAGTGTTTCGGAACATCAAACCAATTTAAACAATAGTCAAGGACAACACAAGTAAACACAAAATGCAATTTGTAAATGAAGGTGTTTATTATTAAAGGTGAAAAAAAATCCAAACCATCATGGCCCTGTGTGAAAAAGTGATTGCCCCCTAAACCTAATAACTGGTTGGGCCACCCTTAGCAGCAACAACTGCAACCAAGCGTTTGCGATAACGTGCAATGAGGCTTTTACAGCGTCCTGGAGGAATTTTGGCCCACTCATCTTTGCAGAATTGTCCTAATTCAGTTACATTAGAGGGGTTTTCGAGCATGAACGGCCTTTTTTAAGGTCATACCACAACATCTCAATAGGATTCAGGTCAGGACTTTGGCTAGGCCACTCCAAAGTCTTCATTTTGTTTTTCTTCAGCCATTCGGTGGTGGACTTGCTGGTGTGTTAAGGATCATTGTCCTGCTGCAGAACCCAAGTTCGTTTCAGCTTGAGTACACGAACAGATGGTCGGACATTCTCCTTCAGGATCTCTTGGTAGACAGCAGAATTCATAGTTCCTTTTATCACGGCAAGTCTTCCAGTCCTGAAGCAGCAAAACAGCCCCAGACCATCACACTACCACCACCATATTTTACTGTTGGTATAATGTTCTTTTTCTGAAATGCAGTGTTCCTTCTACGCCAGATATACTTGGACACACACCTTCCAAAGAGTTCCACTTTTGTCTCATCGGTCCACAGAATGTTGTCCCAAAAGTCTTGGGGATCATCAAGATGTGTTGTGGAGAAATTGAGACGAGCTTTGATGTTCTTTTTGCTCAGCAGTGGTTTTCTCCTTGGAACTCTGCATGCAGGCCATTTTTGCCCAGTCTTTTCCTGATGGTGGAGGCATGAACGCTGACCTTAACTGAGGCAAGTGAGGCCTGCAGTTCCTTGGACGTTGTTGTGGGGTCTTTTTGTGACCTCTTGGATGAGTCGTCGCTGCGCTCTTGGGGTAATTTTGGGCGGCCGGCCACTCCTGGGAAGGTTCACCACTGTTCCATGTCTTCGCCATTTGTGGATAATGGCTCTCACTGTGGTTCGCTGGATTCCCAAAGCTTTGGAAATGGCTTTATAACCCTTTCCAGACTGATAGATCTCAATTACTTTCTTTCTCAATTGTTGCTGAATTTCTTTGGGTCTCGGCATGATGTGTAGCTTTTAAGGATCTTCTGGTGGACCTTACTGTGTCAAGCAGCTCCTATTTAAGTGATGCCTTGATTGTGAACAGGTGTGGCAATAATCAGGCCTGGGTGTGGCTAGAGAAATTGAACTCAGGTGTGGACAACCACAGTTATAGTATGTTTTAACAAGGGGGCAATCACTTTTTCACACAGGGCCATGATGGTTTGGATTTTTTTTCACCTTTAATAATAAACACCTTCATTTACAAATTGCATTTTGTGTTTACTTGTGTTGTCCTTGACTATTGTTTAAATTGGTTTGATGTTCCGAAACACTTAAGTGTGACAAACATGCAAAGGAACAGGAAATGAGGAAGGGGGCAAACACCTTTTCACACCACTGTATATGTATGTGTAATATATACCCACACGTGTGTTTGAGTTTTGGGGTGCACACCCTAATCCAATAGGCTGCGCAAGCCTATGTCTCCCACTCCTGCACAGCCAGGCACACTGAATTTTTACAAGCACCCAGAGTCAGAACAGTCTGGTTTTGTGTTTTTGTTATTTATTAGAGGGCTAATAACTTGGATAGGGTTGGGTTATGGGTTGGGTTGGATTATGGGATGCCCCCTTGAATTTAGCAATCTTCGGGGACAACTTCCTATATACATCTATATACAGTCTCTTCTCCTGGTCTACAGCTGCCCTTTTCGCCAGCCCACCCGGCTGACTCTTCGCCAGCCCACCCGGTATTTATACTGAAATATTAACCAGTTTTTTATATTTATGGAAATTAGCAAAAAATCTATGTAGCGCCATAACCCCTAGGGGCGGCTGAGTTTTTCTGGGCTTACCGATTACCTCCACTAGCTCGTACTCGTTGTTCTTGTCCTAGGGGTTCCCAGGGTTGATACCCAGTAACTGCGGAGACCGACACTTTAATTTTTACTTGCTTAAAACATTGAACAGAAACAGTCTCTCAGTTGGGAATAGAGGGTAAGGGTATAGAAGCTCGGGCACTTTGGAACTGCTGACGCTCAGTAAGTGATTCTCCTAGATAATCCAGGGAGTCGCCACTCGCAACTGGATAACTCAACTGTTGGATAAATCCTTGTTTGTAGATCTAGCAGCCAACAAGTGATTTTAACTTGGCAAAGTCTCTGCCACAGACTTGGTTGTGAAACTTTAAATGGACACAAAAGTCTCTCACAGGAACTTGGTTGTAACTGAAGGATAAGGTTAGGAACTTTTCTTGCAGTACCAGTATCTTGCAGCCGGTCCGGTGATACCTTAAGAAATGCGGATTCAATTAGTGTCCTTACAGCTCAGCTTCCAGGCTCTTACCGAGCATCCAGGCTCGTGCGTGGCCCTCCTCCGAAGAGTCCTTCCCTGGTTGCATGTAGAGTTGCTGGGCCTCTCCAATCCTGAGACGGTACCGGAATACCTTAGAATCCTCCCTCCAGTTACTGCGCCTCAAACTAGCCAGTTCCGAGGCTCGGAAACGGATGGATCCGCACCCCAGGCCATGAGGGCCTCTGGGGGCTGGTCAGGAGTGGAACTCCGAACCTCATGACTTCAGCACCTTAAATACCCTCTCCCGGAATACACAGCGGGACAAACTCGCCCACTGATTGGCTCAGAGAGGAGATTGGTACCCAATGCGTCCAACCAGACTGCGTTCTAAGGCCTGTCACAGGTGCAAACCCCACCTATGAAGAGGCAGAACCTCAATACAGCCCAGCCAAACTGATGCCAAAGCATAATTTAGAGCAATTAACCCCAAAACTCAACTATAGTTTTAAGCAAAAACTAAATTTAAATGTATAGCGCGTACTTAGGAAAAGTACCGGCGCTACATCTATAATTTGGGAAATTTCCACGTATTACCACAAATCACCCAAATAACTGGAATTTGTTTCTCTGCATTAATTTGAAGACAGAAAGGAATACAAGTCTGTGCAAAGAGCCACTACACAGGAGATATCGATCGCATCGTGTATGGGAGTTTAATCGTTAATGGCAATTCTGATTGCACTGGACACTTTATTTTAGCACAGCAATTTAGAGTGCACTGGACGTTTATTAATTTACACAATCACTATTTGGACTCTCGCATTTTAGTATGGTTGTTTTTTTGTTTTTTTTTTCACATATTTGTTTGCATGTTTCTTGCTACTTTTGTATTTTTTTGCATTAATTGCATTTTTTTTCACTAATTGCATTTTGCACATTTCTTAGTACGCTATTTACGTACTATTCACGGAACGTATTCATTGATTCACGCATTCGCTGGGTGTTTATCACGTGTATTTATTTATACACTTTATTATTTATCATTATTTCTATTTAAATCCATTCATTTCATGAATTTATTTATGTAGTATTCCTTGTATTTCCTCACTTTGGATTGATCATTTTGGATATATCTCTTATGTATTGATATAGCACGGTCCATTACGTTGCTGCTATACATGCTGGAATTTTGACATTAATAGACGCTTCTGTGGAACCATTCTTTGGAGTTTCCCTCCCCCTTAGGATTGGTTTCTTGGCCTGGATTAAAGCGCCACATTTTCTAGTATTCTTACGATTATATTTTCATCAGGATCTTTTTATCATAACTTTTAATCAATTGTTTAAGCGCTCTATTTTTACATATATATTTTTATACATGTTACATTATTAATTTTATCACTATTTATTCTACATAATTTAATTTTATTGCTATTTATTATATTGATATTTTTTGTCATTGTTCATTTCATTTTGCCAGCGCCACATTTCTTACGCTTTTCATTTATTACCGGTGTGGGAACACTTTAATGGTGGCTGTGGCAATTATTCCTATTTAGTTATCGTTTTTATATTGATTCCCCTTGGTGGTTTGCGCATTTGGTCTCCCCCCTGTACGCAAATTCTGTGCAAAAACGTATATATTTACTAAAAATCAGTGCAAAATAATATCAAAACATAACTGGTGATAAACATAGAATATAATTTCAAATATCAATAATATGGGTAATACAGATGATAATACAATAACCACAAGCTCTAGTTTTTAAATGCCAATGTCTAAAAACTTAGTAACTGCTTTGTAAATGGTTAACTGCTTTCTTGGTCTGCAAAGCCACTGAGAAACTAACGAGTGATGAAATCGACACGTGATCTCTCTCAAACAAACAGACCTTGCAATCTAAAACGTCTCTTAATGGTAAATGGATAATTCTGTTATACCATATACACCAACTTGGTAATTTAACCAAGACTTATATTTAAGGTAAAAATAATTCACTAATGAATTATATGTTTAAGCATACATCACAACTAAACCATTGATGAGACTTTGAACTCAGCTTTGGTTGAGATATACCAAATGTGTTTTTCTCCTTATTTGGAACAGAAGTATCTCATACTTCAGTTAGAAATAAAACAATTCCAATAATTATGCTACAAAGATTTAATGGTTTAGCTATGTATATACTCAAATAATTAAATTACCAATAGGCAGAAGAAAATGATACTTTACCAGAAATACAAGAATCTTTTGTTTGAGAGATATCAGCTCTGTATGCCAAGGAGACCTTTCCGTCCTTTTTCTGTTCTCCCCGCTCTCAATGTGTATCCAACCTTTATCCCCCCCCCCCCCCCCCAGAAAGTGGGTGTGTATTTGCCTTACACGTAACTAATGGCGTCAATTGACGTGTTATTTACCATGTAACCATGGCACCACCGTCTAGCAGGCCATTTTGCACTTTTAACATAATTATCAACAGGGGGCATTGTGTTGTAAAAAAAAATGATTTTGGAATGTTTCTTAACCGCTTCCCGACCGCCCACTGCATATATACGTCAGCAGAATGGCACGGGCAGGCAGAATCACATACCTGTACGTGATCGTGCATGTGCCTGCCTGTGGGTCGCGTGCGCGCCGCTAGCGGCGCGCGACCCGGTCGGGAGCTCCGTGACCCCGGCCGCGGGACCAGCGGACCCGATCGCCGCTGGTGTCCCGCGATCGGTTACGGAGCTGAAGAACGGGGAGAGGTTTGTGTAAACAAACCTCTTCCTACACTGACTGTCAGTGATCGGCGGTTCCCTGTCATCGGGAACGCCGATCAATGATGTCACACGTACAGCCACGCCCCCCTACAGTAAAATGAACACAACACGTCACACTGACTCCTCCCCGCCCCCTAGTGGTTAACCCCTTCACTACAACTGTCATTTACATAGGAATCATTGCTATTTAAATAGCACTGATTTCTATATAAATGACAAATGTCCCAAAAATGTGTCAAAAATGTCCGATGTGTCCGCCATAATGTCGCAGTCACAATAAAAATCGCTGATCGCCGCCATTACTAGTAAAAAAAAAATATTAATAAAAATGCTATAAAACTATCCCCTATTTTGTAAACGCTATAACTTTTGCGCAAACCAATCAATAATCGCTAATATGTAGAAGAATACGTATCGGCCTAAACTGAGGCAAAAAAATGTCTTTTTATATATTTTTTGGGGATATTTATTATAGCAAAAAGTAAAAAATATTGCATTTTTTTCAAAATTGTCGCTCTATTTTTGTTTATAGCGCAAAAAAATAAAAACCGCAGGGGCGATCAAATACCACCAAAAGAAAGCTCTATTTGTGGGAAAAAAAGGACGCCAATTTTGTTTGGGAGCCACGTCGCACAACCGCGCAATTGTCAGTTAAAACGACGCAGTGCCGAATCGCAAAAAGGGGCCTGGTCCTTTGGCTGCCAATTGGTCCGGGGCTGAAGTGGTTAACATTTGAATTTAGCTTTAACCACTTGCCGACCAACTGTCAAAGTTTTACTGGGCAAAACGGCGTTGCCTTAGTTTGTCGCCTCACCGTTTGGCCACTAGGGGCGCGCAGCGTGTACCCGGAGCCAATGCGAGTGCTCGGTGGGCACGATGACCGCCGGGCACCCACGATCGCTCGTGACAGAGCAAAAACGGGAATCTGTGTGTGTAAATGCACAAATCCCGGTTCTTTCAGGGGAGAGGAGACGTACTAAGTATGAACACCGATCTGTCATTTCCTCCGGTAAGTCCCGCCCCCTCTACATTTAACCCCTTGATCACCCCCTAGTGTTAACCCCTTCCCTGCCAGTGACATTTATACAGTAATCAATGCATTTTTAGAGCACTGATCACTGTATAATTGTCAATGGCCCCAAAAATGTGTCAAAAATTTCCAATCTGTCTGCCGCAATATCACAGTCCCGATAAAAATTGCAGATCGCCACCATTACTAGTAAAAAAAATAATAATAAAAATGCCATAAATCTATCCCCTAGTTTGTAGACGCTATAACTTTTGTGCAAACCAATCAATATAAGCTTATTGTGATTTAATTTTTTTATTTTTTTACCAAAAATATGTAGAATACATATTGGCCTAAACTGAGGAAAAAAATGTGTGTTTTTTTTTTTTTTTTTTTTTTTTTAAAGTGGGATATTTATTATAGTAAAAAATATTGTGTTTTGTTTTTTTTGTTTTTTTCCCATAATTCTTGCTTTTCTTTTGTTTATAGCGCATAAAATAAAAACCGCAGAGGTGATCAAATACCACCATAAAACTCTATTTGTGGGGGGAAAAAAGGATGCAAAATTTTGTTTGGGTACATTGTTGCATGACTGCGCAATTGTCAAAGTGACGCAGTGCCAAATTGTAAAAAGTGCTCTGATCAGAAAGGGGGTAAAATCTTCCGGGGCTGAAATGGTTAAAAAATATATGGATTTAGTAAGTTTAGATAAGTTAATTAACTCCTTGTTCTACATACCTTAGTAGTTAGATCATTTGTGACTGGACATGCAATAACCATTATATACGTAGTTTCACACATAGAATTCCTATTCATTTAAAACTAATCATAATGTTAAAAATATGCTATTCTTCTCTTAATATATTTCAATGGGCAATAACAAACATAATATAATGAATAAATGTGGTACATTATAAAAATACATAAACCCAAATGAGTGAGATTATGCAATTAAGTATGCATATACTTGCCCTATTATAATGCAGTAATAATATAATAGGAATTAATGCTAATATATGCGCTTATAGTGAATAATACTTGTTTCATAATAAAATAGCTTTTGAATAAGCCCATTCTCTGTCATGAGAAGGAAAGAAATATACAGGTTTGTTAATTTCTCATTTGAAACATGAGACATTGGTCTCATAACATAAACATTAGCCCTCTTGGTCTCCCTCTTATCTATCTGGCTGACAGAATTTACGAACTGAGAGAAACTAAGATAAGGCTCTAAAAAATTAATTCACCTTAGAAATAATAAAAAAAATAGCACAAAATGGCTTCTGAGTTGCATATCTCTCTTCCTTTGTAAGTACCCACAGTGTTGCTCTACTCGCTCTGTCCTCTCTTGCTCCTGTGTCTCCAGGAAAGGCTTCCTCCCATGTGGCCTGTCTCTGTTTATGGCGTTCTCAGCCTCCGGCCAGTCCACTGCTGGGGATTAGCCAAGGATTCCTAAATATTCAAGGCAGCTCCTCCTAACCTCTACCCTCTAAGTTCTAGAAGATTCTTCAACCTTGTAGACCAGGGGAGGCACAAGAGAGCTGCCAGGATGAGTCACCCTGACCCAATTAAGACTCATCAGTCTAACTGTGAATCAGAGTATGTGTCAGGTCACCTTGAGCTAGGTGACAGATGCACACCGTTGGGATCAGGAGTGCACCGCAAGGTAGTGGACCCCACGGCTGTCTGCTGCGGATGGGAGTCAAGGTGGTAAGGAAGGCAGGGCCGCTGGAACACCAAGATGGATCCCACCGGGGTTCGAGCGTAAGATTCCCTAGGGCGCGGAGTCTAAGAGCCAGCAGGTGTTCACCAGAGCTTCTAGTGGTGAGGATGGACTGGGCTGCAACTGGCTCCAGGCCGCGACCCCCAGGGTGCCCCCCAGCTCACGCCCACAGTAGGCAACAGGAGGATGGGTATAGTAAGGGAATAAGCCAAGGTCGGGGCCACAAGCAGACAAGGACAACGGAGTTCACACCAAAGGTTCAGGGTCACAGGCAAACAGGGATAGTCACGAACACGCCAAAAGGTCAGAGCAGACAAGAATAGTTGAGAACACGCCTAGTCAGTAACAGAAACGGAGCACACGGCAAGCAGAAACCAGGAAGCCAAACACGCAAAGGTTGATCAGCAGGTTTGACCTGCAGTGCACAAGTTAATATAGAGTTCTCTGATAGGAGCTGGGGTGTAGCCATGCTAGAGGAGGGATTATAAAAGCAGTCGGGTGAGAGTCTGCTGGTCTCTAGAGATGAACACATGGAGACAGGTAAGCTGACAAACTCTATTGCATAACCATGACAGTATGGTTTGCCTACACTCACTTCTAGAACACACTAGAGGGGGCAACACTTCTATTTCCAAACTGGGGAACATCTATATACTTATGGTTAATGTTATATGCTGGGTATAGTAGTTCTTCTGTTCTGTATTCTGCCCAATTACTTTGATTTGATTACTAAATAAATTCCCAGGAAGCAAGTCCCCTCTGTTCAGAGCCCCTGTCATGGGGTGGGGGGGGGCCTGTTCTGGGTGGAGGCACTTGCAACTTTATTATCAATTCCGCTTGGTGAAGATTCTGGTTCTCTTATGCATCTACTGGTTTAGCATAATATCCTGTTTGGGGGGGGGATGTGGGAGGGGGTCATTTGTCATACACCCCCCCCCCCCCCCTTCCCAAAAAAAGGCTTAATTTTGGGAACAAAAGTGTGGATGTGATTGGTGTTTCTGGGGTAACACAGAGTTCATAATGATCTGATAATAATATTTCAGAGAAAAGTGATGTGGTCTCTGATGACTATATGGTTACACCATCTCTGTGTAGATAAACATGGAACTTTCTTCTCTCTTATCACTCAGGATTATTCCATAAGGAGGTTCAAAGAGCAATGATGATACGCAACGTGTATCAACCAATCACACTGCAGTAAGTCTGAATATAATTACATGACTGTTATAGATTATTGAATGTTGTAGATTGTTTTCTGTCCTAATCAATAAGTCTGATAGAGTTCAATCTTCTCACTTTACTCTTCTGCCCTCAGCGATGGCGTCTTCTCATCTGGAATGTTCCGTCTGTCTGAACATTGATAGGGATCCTGTAACCCTGAGATGTGGACACAACTTCTGCCGGGTCTGTATTGGCAGTACGCTGTATACACAGATGGGGTCTGGAGGATATTCCTGTCCTGAATGTAGAGAAAAACTCAAATGTCCCTGTCTTAAGAAGAACATTACTCTGTGTAAGATATCGGAGACCCTCCAGACTACACAAGGTGATCAGGACAAAACCGGGATCTCCTGTACTTACTGTATTCACACTCCTGTACCTGCTGTGATGTCCTGTCTGATGTGTGAAGCTTCTCTGTGTGACGATCACCTGAGAGTCCACAGCAAGTCACCAGAACACGTCTTATGTCACCCCACCACCTACCTGGAGAACAGGAAATGCTCCGTCCATAAGAAGATCCTGGAGTATTACTGCACTGAGGACTCCACCTTTATCTGTGTGTCCTGCAGGCTGGATGGAGAACATCGGGGACACCAGGTGGAGACTCTGGATGAGGCCTCTGAGATGAAGAAGAAGAAACTGAGGAATGTTCTGCAGAAACTGATGACAGAGAGAGAGGAGATGGAGAAAAGAGTCCATAGTCTGCAGGCACATAGGCGGAAAGTACAAGGAAAAGCAGATGGGAAAAAAACAGTCACTGGCCTGTTCAGAAAACTCAGGAGACGTCTGGAAGACCTGAATAAAAGAGTCCTGAATGATATCTCCAGACAGGCAGAGCGGGTCTCTCTATCACTGTCTGATATGATCCAACAGCTGGAAATAAAAAAGGAGGAGCTGTCCAGGAAGATGGGGGACATTGAGGAGCTGTGTAACATGACGGATCCACTGACTGTCCTACGGGAATCGGACACAGGTGACTTGTGCGATACGGAGGATGGAGATGATGAGGACAGAGAGAGACATGATAAACTCCTCCGTGATGGAGGGGATCTAGATATGGTGGGGATCTCGCACACATTACACACAGGTTTATCTGATATTATGTCTGGGATAAATGTAGAGAAATGTCCAGGCACGCTTGTCTATCCACATTCTACTACAAAGGACGAAGGTCACATCAATGTTGAACTACCCATAAGATGTCCCCAACCCACCCCCACCATACAACCATCTAGGAAACGCCCCCCACCCACCCCCATCATACAACCACACAGGAGATGTCCCCAACCCTCTCCCACCATACAACACTCACACAGTCAGGCTGGAGGACCAAATATTGGGGGTGTACAGCAAACATCGGGGGTTACAGACTTATTATTGGATGTGAGGACAGCTGGTAATTATCTACTTGTATCAGATGACAGGAAAACTGCATCCTGGGTATCCAATAGATGGAATCACCCAGGAACACGATGGAGATTTCGGTGTCCTCAGGTGATGAGCTGTCAGAGTTTCATCTCAGGGAGACATTACTGGGAAGTGGATGTCGGGGGGTCATTGTACTGGAGAGTCGGGATGTGTTACCCCAATATAGCTAGGAGAGGAGGTCGGTCACTGATTGGATATAATAAGAAGTCTTGGGGGTTGGAGAGGGGGTGGGGTAATCAGTACTCGGTGATACATGACAATAATCAGGTCCCATTACCCGGTGATGACCCCAGTAACAGAATCAGGATAGATATGGATTATGAGGCCGGGCGGATCTCTTTTTATGATCTGTGTGACCCGATCCGACATCTCCACACCTTCACCACCACCTTCACTGAGCCCCTCCATGCTGGGGTATGTGTATGGGGGGAAGGGGGAGGTTGTTTAAAGATATGTGGGGGGGAATCAGAGGTAAAAAATCTGCCCAGAGACTGGTGACATCACAGGGTGGAGAATCTGATTGGTGCAATACTCAGCCAGAAGAGGGTAGCAGAGGACAAGAAACATGACTGATTTATGTATAAAGCTGCAGGTTCCGGGGCCGTCATCTTCATCCTAAACCTCACTTCACTACCTAGTGTGTCACTGACGAGGAACAAGCATGCAGGGGGGCAGAGTGTTCAGACTTCACTGGCTGCATGCTTGTTCTGGGTCAGTGACACACTAGGTCGTGTATTAGGATTGTGAGCCTGCACCTTTTATAGTGTATCTATAACCAAAAACACACACTTTAATATACACAATGAGAATTCCTACATTTATGTCCTCACAGGTTCCTTTACATGACCAATCCATGGAGCTGTGATTGTTCCTCCGCCTCCCTGTGATGGTTGTCACTATAAATTCAGCCAGTGCTAGTCTTGTTCCTATTGGTTATGATGTAGAGGGGGCGGGGATTGTGGACAGGTGATGGGGGGGGGGGGTATACAGTCTCGGGAAGTGTATCTCCTTGGCTCTGTATATGAGCATAATTGATCAATGGTTGGATATAGATAGAATGATGGGAGGGATTGGACGATGACTACAATCACCATTAACCCCTTCAGTCCCTTGCACCTCTATGATCCTTATGGAGCTGAGCAATTGTTCCATTTCCTCTATGGCCCTTTTCATCTGATAAAGAGAAATAATTCTCATATGATTTACTAATGATGAGATGACATGACTAAGTGCTTATATGCTAATGTGAGGTTCTTTATATAATAACAAGTTCTCTAGAATGACTTTACAGAAAAATGTTATTAGAACAAATTGTTGTTCTCCAGATCCTTGGAAGGTCTTGTTGGAGAACATGGAGACAGTTGGTCTCCTCCTACAATGAGGGATTTGGGAGTCTGGAGGTGGGACAAGCTGATAAGGTGTTCAGAGATAACAGAAATTAATGTCTCTTGTAATGAATGATGTGCTGCTTGTACAAATTCTACAGTGAATGATTCCATCTGTAAAATGTTGATGTTTGGGACGGTCCTCCATGACAACTGTCCAGGATTGGAGGGTAAAAGCCTCCCGTATGATGAAGAGGTCAGATCCTTGGTCCACCTGCCATGTCTAAGGATCTCCGCACACCTTCATCTCTCTACTTTCTAATCTTTACTTTTACTTTTGTAACTCTTCTCTTCTAAATAAACTTCAAGAACCTTCACCGGGATCAGAGGTTGTTATTTCATCATCACATTCCACAAGAACTTTGTAATCCTGATGGAACACATCCATCATTTTTATTGGGACACACAAGGCTTCCTTTGGTCAGGATTATCCTACAAAGATCATATACATACACATTTATATATATATATATATATATATATATATATATATATATATATATATATATATATATATATATAAAACAGGAAGCCAGGAAAGACTATGGGTTGTGTCCAGGATGGGAGATATATTTGTCCCAGGATCATGCTGTTCACTGATTGCTGCGTAGTGAGCCTGTTTGGGCTCAATGAGGGGTAACAAGCTCAGGGGTAACAGATTAGCACTCGGGGCTCTATAAAATGCCCAGGCTGCTTGGGGAAGATGCTCCACCCTGGAACCAGATTCCTGTGTAGGATCGGGGAGCAGCATCTTCTGAGTGGTTAGATTAAGTCTGTGTGACAGTCAGGTGTCTGGGCAGCGGTGGACTGTTCCACACCAAATAGTCCACAGGTTCCTGTGTTTTGAACTTGGATGCCCAAAGTGGCAAGAGGGTTTATTTTCTGTTTTTTTGTTTTATTTTTTCTGTTTTGATACCTGCACTTTGTAACTACAGACTTAATTTCACCACTCAGAATTTCACTGCTCCCCGATCCTACACAGGAATCTGGTTCCAGGGTGGAGTATCTTTCCCCCCCCCCCCCCAAGCAGCTTGGACATTTTATAGAGCCCTGAGTGCTTATCTGTTACTCGAGCTTGTTACCCCTCATTGTGCCCAAACAGGCTCACAGCATGAACCCGAGACCAATATATCCCCCATTCTGGACATTTTTCCTGGCTATATCTATATCCCTGAGCTACTAGCCAGGCCTTAAGGGTTACTCGCCACCAGTTGCCCCACCCAACCCCTACCCCATCCTCTTAAATTATTTCATGAAATGACACTTAAATGTTTTATGCAGAATTAAGTTCCAAAAATTAATATTAACAATTTTTATCAGGGCCAATCAATGCAGCATGACCAGTGCAGAGGAAGAGAGAGGAGAGCCGGCTGGATCATCATAGAGAGGGGATTGCCCACTGTAACCACTTTAGATTTGAATTGCCGGGCGCTCGCCATCACATACAGTCCTGCCTCCTGGCCCCGGCTCCTTTGATAGACGTAACACGTCCTGGTATTGGACCGGTGTTCTGTCTATCAAAAGAGCTGGCCGAGGAGGGCAAATTCAAATGAAAGCTGATACTGCGGTTGTTCCCCGCTCTGTGATGATCCAGCCGGCTCTTCCCTTCCTCCCTTCTCTCTTCCCCTGGGCAATCACTGGGAGAACGGCTCCCATTTAACCCCACCTACCAGGTGGTGCTCGCCTACGCTTGCCCTTAATCATTTCCCACTCGTCAAATGCGAGCAGGTGAGTGGAAATTGAGGGCTGTACATGTACTGTATGCACTTAACAGGCCTTCCTTTACCAAACAGCCCAGCTTCAAAGGAGTAAAACATTCATCAGAGGGTTTATAAGCTTCATAGTACAAAACTAGTCAAACATCGGGTGTTTGCCCGTTCGCTGAATTTTAGAACATTATGGGGCGTTCATGGGAAATTTGTGCGCCCGCAGAATGCCCCATAATGAAAAGCGAGACCATCAATGCACTTCGAGATCGCAGTGCATTGATGGCTGCTGATTGGCCAAAGCATGCACCTGACTTGCATGCTTTGGCCAATCACAGCGTGCTCTGCTGTGAGAGCCATGATTGACCAAAGGTAGGGTGTCTTTGGCCAATCATGGCTCAGGGGGCTGAGTCCACACCCCACACTATGTAAGGCTGCTTACATAGTGGCCGTACATAGTTCTATGAATGAGCAGCAAAATTTAATTTCTAAAGGAAAAATTGTCATTTAAAACTCACTGTGATGTATTGGCAGATCCCGGCAATATACATACAAATCATTGTAAAAATGGTGTGGGGTCTCCCCTAAAATCCATACCAGGCCCTTCAGGTCTGGTATGCATTTTAAAGGGAACCGCGCGCCAAAATAAAAAAATGGCGTTGGGGGTCCCCCCCAAAATCCATACCAGACCCTTATCCAAGTAAACAACCTGAACCGTACCAGGCCACATGCCCTCAACATGGGGAGGGTGTTTTGGGGTTTTGGTTGCCCAGTGGTTGTGGGGCTTATCGGTATCTGGAAGCCACATTTAACAAGGGGACCCCAGATGTAAATCGGTATCGGGTACATTGTACCCCTACACATTCACCAAAAAAAGTAAAAATGACAGACAGTTTGGGACAATTCCTTTATTAAAAAAAAAAAAAGAAAAAAGGACCTGCGATATCCATCCATCTTCGATCACAACGCAGACAACCCGAGAAATAAAAAACTGAAAGACTCCGCCTTGATGGGAGGCGCCCCCACCGATTGCAGGCTTGTTGTGCTGACAGCTCTTGTATAGGGGGCCATTCGGTGACTTAAGCGGGTGACCCCCCCCCGCCCCCTCTCACATTATATAGCCCTCAGCTATATAAGAGATGTCAGTGCAAAAAGGCTGTATTTTCTCGGTTCGTCTGGGCTGTGATTGAAGATAAATAGACATCACGGGACATTTATTTTATTTCTTTTTTTAATAAAGAAATTGTAGTAAAGTGCAGTTGCTACTACTTTTATGGTGGTGTACACAGTATCTAATACAGCGTGGTGTGTTGCAAAACAAAATATACATCCTGTCCGGAAGGCCACCAAAGAGAGGCAAGCAGGCTCTGTCAACAATGCTGGTCATGGACATGGTGCATCCTCTGCAGGTGGCCGTGGGGCACGCTTGTTCTTTTTGTTTTCTGCTGCTGGCCTTGTTATTGAGCCAGAACATGCAGAAGAGTTGGTGGAGTTGATAACAAAGCTGTCCTCATCATCCTCCTCTGTCACCCAGAGTAGTTTTCCTTCCAATGCAGCTGCCAAAGCGGCCTATTCCACTGGCTCCTTGTCCACAGTCACTCCTTCCCTAGCCCCACCATCAGGCACGGAGGAGTCCCCCAAACTATTCGACCTTAGTGTCAGGTTCATGCTGCTGGAGGATGTGTAGCGATTTGAAGGCTCCGATGTTGGTTCCCAGGTTCAGGAAGGGAATAACAAGAGCCTAGAGAGAAGGGATGCCTAAAATGTTCCCCCAGCTGCAGCATACTACCAAGTTTGCTCCAGTGACGAGGAGGGAGGGGATGATGAGGTCCCTAAATCTACTTGTGTGCCTGATAGAGAGGAGGAGACGGCACAACTCCAACAAGGCAGGATGTCCTCTAGGGGTCAGCTTAATGCCAGCCACCCTACTACTTCACACCGCAGAGCTCCGCAAGTGCAGGGCGCTGCTTATTTGGAAAAGTTATTTGGTGTGGGCCTTTTTTCACACGTGTGCAGCAGATTGCACCATTGCTGTTTGCAACATATGTCTGAAGCGGATCAAGCGTGGCCAGAACAGCAGCCACTTGGGCACCACATGCTTGACCAGACATGACGACCTCCCATGCAGTCCATTGGCAACGGCACTTGAAAGACCCACATCAAAGAAAAGGTGGACTTCTCCTTGCGCCTCATCTGGGATCTCCAACCCCACTATACCTCCAGTCCTCTCAAAAACCTGTACTGAAAAGAATGAAGGTATAGCAATAGGTGTCCCAAGTACTTGCAGACAATCTGCTATCAGTAGACTCCATCTAAATTTTAGCAGGCAAATTTCCCTACCCCAGTTGGTAAACAGAAATTTGGTCCCAGCCATCCACATGCTCAGCATCTGAATGCTATCTTGGCCAAATTGCTAGCACTGCAACTGCTGCCTTTTCAGCTGGTAGTCTCTGCCCCCTTTTGTGAATTTGTGGAATGTGCGGTACCTCAGTGGCAGGTTCCAAAACGCCATTTCCTTTCACGGAAGGCCATTCTGGCTCTCTACCGGCATGTGGAAGGCAATGTTTTTGCCTCGTTGAGCAGTCAGCATTAAGGTGCATATTACCACTGACTCATGGTCTAGCAGTCATGAGCAGAGATGTTACCTTTCCTTCACGGTGCACTGGGTAACTCTGCTGGCAGCTGGGAAGGATGCAGGACAGGGTTCAGTATTGTTGGAGCTTGTTCCGCCACCACGCCTCCAAAATGCTAGTGGTGATTCTGCCACAGCTCTCTCCTCCACCCCCCCTCCTCTTCTTCCTCTATGGCCTCTTCTGGAGATTTGTCCTCTGAACCAGCGGTGCTTGGTAAGCGTTCAAGGGGCTATGCAAGCACTCAGGCAAAAAGATGCAATGCGGTGCTTGAGTTTGTCTGCTTAGGGGACAGGAGCCATGCTGGGGCAGAGATTCTGTCAGCTCTGCAGGGGCAGGCTTAGAGGTGGTTGACGCCACGCCAGCTTCATCCAGGAATGGTTGTATGCGACAATGGCACCAACCTTCTCTCCGACAGGGACACTTGACCCATGTTCCATGTTTGGCACACATCCTGAATTGGGGGGTGCAGCGGTTCTTGAACAGGTACCCAGGCTTACAGGATCTACTGAGGCTGGGCAGAAAAGTCTGTGATAATTTCCGTCGGTCATACAATGCCAGTGCTCGGCTGGCTGGCATTCAAAGGGAATGCAACCTGCCCACCAACTGCCTAATTTGTGATATGCCCACCAGGTGGAACTCAACGTTGGCAATGATGCAGCAGCTGCACATGCAGCAGATTGCCATCAATGAGTACCTGTGCGAGTATGGCACCAGGACAGGGTCAGGGGAGCTTGGGTTCTTTTTGCCACGCTAGTGGCTACTGATCAAGGATGCATGCATTGTCCTGTCACCATTTGAGGAGGCCACGAGGATGGTGAGCAGCGACAATGCATGCATCAGTGATACTGTCTCTCTTGTCTTCCTGTTGGAGCACACACTGTGGAATAATGGACAGGACACTTGAGGCAGAACAGAGGGAGGAAGAGGAGGACTTCCTTGACTCTCAAGGCCCCCTTTATCCAGATAGTATCCCTGCGGGTCCGCCAAACACACAGGAAGAAGAGGGCGAGGAGGAGGATTGTGTCAGCATGGATGTAGAGGATAACGCAAGGGATGGTTTTCAGTCCCCAGAAACCCAAGGAGTTGTACGTGGCTGGGAGGAGGTTGTTACGGATCATGTGATCCTTAGTGACCCAGAGGCCTTAGAATCAAATGCCTCTGCAAACTTGCGCTGCATTACCTCCCTGATTCTGCGAAGCCTGTGAAATGACCCTAGGATTTGTGGTATCAAGGAGAGGGATCATTACTGGCTGGCAACCCTTCTTGATCCATGTTACAAGGGTAAGGTTGCAAAACTCATCCTGTAGAGGGAGCAGAGGACGAAACATCTTTAGGAGGCCTTGAAGAAAGGTTTGTGCAATGCGTTTCCAGACCCTGGGAGGTTACAATTTCCTGGTGCATTACAACGTGTTGCTGAGGCTTTGTTCAGTCAGAGGAAGAGCGGTGGAGAAGGTGGCCAGCTGACTGATGCCTTTAGACAATTTTGAAGTCCTCTGCGCCAAGATCTAATCGGTTCCAGCAACCATCACCAGCGTCTGCATTACATGGTACAGGAATATCTAGGGGCAAGAGCAGACTTGGAGACCTTTCCAACAGACCATCCACTGGGTTACTGTGTCTTGAGGATGGACCACTGGCCAGAACTTGCTCAATGTGCAATTGAGCTACTGGCCTGTCCTTCATCCAACCTTCTTTCTGAATGCACATTCAGTGCTGCTGGAGGGTTTGTAACAGATCATAGAGTGCGCCTGTCCAGAGACTCCGTTGATAGGCTGACATTCATAAAAATGAATCAGTCTTGGATCAGCAGCTATCAAGCACCTGATGCTGATGTAACTGATTTTTCTATGGATGTGGGATCCCTTGAAGACTGCCTATGCTGAGTGACTATCCTATTCCTCCTCAATCTAGCTTCCAACAATATTTTTGGTTTAGGGCACCACCACCACTGCCTAAGGCCCAATTTTTCTGTCCCTGTTTAACAGGGGCATGTAATTACAATTTTTGATCTAATATTTCACAGCATGGCCCGTTCCTGCGCCCACCAAGAGTAACTGTGAGGGCTTACAGTGTTCTGGTACCACCAACACCTAAGGACCGAATTTCTGTATAGTATATATACTTCTGTTCAGAGAATATAGTGCCTGGGGGGCCCCCACGCCATTTTTTTCAAAAATTTGGGTGTGGTGTTCCCCTTAATATCAATACCAGACCAAAAGGGCCATTTTTCTCAATGATTTTCCTCTATATTGCCGGGACCTGACATTACATTACAGCCGCAAGCAGTGTTAAATTACTTTTTTTTTTCCCTTTAGAAATGTCATTTTGCTGTGGTATTGTTCTAAACATGGGAAAACTGCGCCACTTTACATGCATACTATAGACAACCCCCAGGCACGATGGGTTGTGGAAATTTTATGAAGATGTATTTTCATAGTGTCTCCCAGTGTTAGTACTCATGCAGCCCACTCTAAAGAGCTGACTGGGGCAGACTGACGCTGGTTGAGATCCGTTTGGTAGTGGAAAACTTCCTGAGGTTGGAGAGAAGTGTTTGCAGATTGGGGGTATGTCCGCCAGCGAAAGGGCCCCTGTGCTATGCACAGACGTTTGTCTGGGGGGGTATGTTCGCTCTGCAAAGACATTATCGATTTAGCGGATGTGCACTCATGTCACCCCCTGTATGCCTGATCAACATATTTGGGGTGCCATGGATTATACCTGCAGATAAGCTCCCATCAGCAGGGACGGTAGTA